>JAODJU010000018.1:8748500-8758555 GCA_026776725.1 Gnathonemus echidnorhynchus | reverse complement strand
AGCTCAACTAACCTTTCCTCGTATGACATTCCTCTAAGACCAGGAATCATTCTTGTGGCCCTACGCTGCACCTTTTCCAAAGCCGCAATGTCCTTTTTAAGATATCCTTGTTCTTTTATTGTGCCAATTTGTATATGACTTAAGTAAATGTTTTATTTGCTCCCAGAAGTAATCATTTCATACTTATTTACCCCCAGCACTTAGATGATTCCTGTTGTCTGAGATCTGTAAATGTTGCCCACATTTGAACTTACCTTCCTCACAGGCTATCCTAAATGCACAGAAGACATCGGTCCCTGGAGATGTGATCACAGTGCCTGCAGCTTCTGAAAAGATATCCTTCTGGGTGTGTGGATGCATTCAGCTTACCTGTCTATTTCGGGCCATTTCACCTGCTGCTGGAGGAGTTGTGCTTCCTGACTCAAAACTTTATCCTCATGGTCTGTGCAGCCGGCAGTTTCATTTGTAATGCATGCTTTTAAAAGCAGGCAGTGTGCTAGATTACCATGTACATACTTCTCAGTTCTGAAGGTGGCCATGCACTTCACACGACGTCCAGAGAAAACGAAATCGAACACATTGGCAAGAGCAGTGTGTCACGTGTCACCTTCTGTTCTATGTCACGCTGCAACTCCTAAGGGCACAGAATGTTTTCAATACATCAGACCCACATACAGAGGGCAAATAATATTATATAATGATTATAGTGAGAGCGTGAGTTATTTTAATAGATGAGATGATGACTCTTTTAAAATGGAAATTGCTCACTTTATTAACAGCCACTGTTGGTTTAATACTAGCAGTGGCACAGACAGAGAAGCGAACAGTTTACACAATACTCCTTTGCACACTCAAGAAATGCACTCATTCCATGGCAAACATTACACGTTTATGGCATTTACTGTTAACAGAAATGCTTGTACAAATGTACAATATTTCAAGTGTAGTGTGCATAGCATGCATGTAGCATGTAGCTGTGTAATTTAGTCCTGCTCACCAGCCCTGTGGCGTCACATTATGTCAGCCTGGCATGGACAGTGGGTGGACCATAAACAAACCTTAAAGTTCACCTTGGGGACCCTGCACAGTCAGTGTGCTGAAACGGTGATCACCATGGCGATTATGCCTCATGTGACGTATTGCTAAAATGACATCGATTTTGGTCGAGGTGCATGGCCAGCATAAGCGTTGTCTTCATGGAGAAAGGTTTGCGATAAGGTCCCTGTAGGATCCAATTTAGCCTCTCATGCCGAGCGCCGTTCCCTTAACCCATGCACACGTGCAGACAACCCGGAGTCTCGGCATGGCAGAGCTGCGCAAGCTGCGGCGCCAGTTCATCAGCTACTCCAAGATGCATCCGACTGAAGACAAGGGCCTGATCGCCAACATGTTTGTGCAGTACCTGAACAAAAGCACACGCTGACCCCTCTCTCCCAGTGGGCCTCCTCTTTAAGGCAGTTTTTATGCTCCTTTTCATTTACTGCCACTTCCCTTAGTTTTACTGCCGTATCCACATGCGGTCTCCCTTAAAGGATCTGTCTCTATTGGTCATGGAGTTTCTCTAATGCTGCATCTAGATTTTTGGCAGTTTTATAAATTACTTTCAGATACATTTACTCATATTAAAATTGTTGTGAAATTATCACAAATTTGCATAATCACATTTGCCAACTTTTGTGTCAGGTATTTATTTTATTAGATAAATTATCAATTTTTTACTATTTTAAATTGCTCTGTTGCCTGAATTGTAAAGTATTAAAAGGTTGTTTGGAATCTACCTGGTGTAAAAGCTCATTAGACCTGCAGAAGTATAATGTGCGTAGTTTCTCCGTGTCAATAATGAAATAGGTTTCTTTAGGGTCTTTAGCCAGCATATTTTGATACATATATGCTTGTTACATAAATGCAGGCAGATTACTGGGCTTAGCTCTGTTTAGATTTACTGGGGTTCATGATTCCCAAGACCTTTTGTGTACCCTGTGTGTCTCTCATCATACTTTTTTTTTAAACCTCCCCCTCGAGACTGATAGAGAATCAAAATGACTGAAGTGAAGTGCATCTTGGGGGGGGGAGGGGGCGGTAAAAAAAGTCCACACTCCAAAAGTTAATGTTTTATAAGAGAACTTCAAACTTAGTGAAACTTTTTGAAATGAAATGAATCATTTTATATGCCAGAAACTACCATCAGAATATCTTCCTCCGTTTACTTATGCAGCAGATAACTTTCTCCAAAGTGACTTACAAATAAGGATCAACAGGATCAAACGGTGTCCCTGCTGCAGCTGGGATTGAGGGCCACACTCAACGGTAACGTAACTCTCAGTCACGGGATTTGATCCATTACCTTCGGTTTACAAGCACTGAGCCATACACCGGCCTTTTTATTGAAATATATTAATGGGTTGAATCCAGTCTGTAGACAAAGCATTTAATTTACTAAATGTTGTTTAATTGAAAGCTATATACAACTGAGAAAGGAGAGCAGTCAATCACTGGAGCAATTGGGATTTAAGGGCCTTATTCAGGGGCCCTGCAGTGAAATTACTGTGCTACCCCTGGGCTTTGAACCAGCAACCTTGCATTTGCAGGCACATAATCCTAACCCATTGTACCACACAATGTTTGTATTTAGTTTGAACATATTTGATATTTCAATACACCAAAATGTACATATAATGTAAACTGTATTATGTAATATTATATATATATATATATAATATATATGCTGCAATGGACTGGAATCCTTTCCAGTGTGTTTCCCTGCTTTACTCCCTGTGTCGCCTGGGGTTCTTTTTAAGTGGGGGGTGGCGTTGTATAGCAGATTGAAAGACATTGTTCAGATATGATTGTAAAGTTGGCCTCTTCTTTTGTCATCATCCTGAAAAGCCCCTGGAGCTGAGAAGTAGCCCCTTAACATGTTATCACCACTGCGGCAGATGGAAAAAGGCTGTCGAGTGGTTTGATTGGCATTTTGGTTTGTTTTTAAACATTCTATTCACATTCTAGTCAATGTTCTCCTACCTTTCAAGATTCTAGTTTTCAAATCTGATTCACCAAATACTACATTTCAGAATGATCTGTTAAGTTTTTGTATAGAAGAATCAAAGCAGGACAAGTGAGATTGTGCATTGCTTCTATTATCAGCAAAGCACTTTAAGTTTTACTGCATATGTACTAATAATGCAAGAAATCTTTCAGGGTAATTTCAGTAATAAATTTTCAGTGATAGGTTTCTGTCATATATTTGTGCAGAGCCAGATGGGCCCCCAAGATATGGGTTAGCAGCCAAACCCAGCCTGCACATCAGAGTTGATAAAGAAATGGCGTTCACCACAGAACCTGCTCCCACACACCCTGCCTGAAATGCCCTGTCAGACAGCACTTAGGAACACACACCTATCAGTCCTGATGGTTAGAGACAGTCGAGAACTCGAGATAGTGGATGAATTGTTCACTCTGCTACTGAAAAAACTTTTTTTTAACTCCTTCTGGCAGAGGTAGAGTACAGAGCTTGTGTAAGAAAGGTTTTAGTTAAATTTGCAATTTGTTGTAGATATCAGCAGGTTAGGTAACACTGTTTCTGACTTGAGGCTATATTAGCAAACCCTTCGATGTACTGGGCTGCTGTCCAGCAATGCTCTAATGTTCCCACATCCCCAGTAAAAATACAAGGTCAGAAGTTTTCATCCCTAACCCTAACTCCTCATACTCATACTATATATACAGTAATGTCACAATGACAATCAACGACATTTAACTTGTCATGCTATAATACTGTTATCCAACACAAGGCACAAGCATAGAAACACTCAATGTGGCTAATCGGACTAGCCTAACAACATGTCTTCGGACTTTAAGGAAAGCTGCACAACACAGAGAGAGCATGCACACTCTGCGCACATCCAGGGTGGAGGTGGGACCCCAAACCTGGAGATGTGAGCCATCATGCCACTATAGGAAAAATTAGCTCAAATATTTTGTCTGCATCAATATGTAGGGAAATTAATTAATGGTTTGTTTCTCCAATAAACGTATTATGGAAGTCCTAATTTGTCAGTTACTGGAAGATTTAGTTCCAGGATATGAATGGAATTCATTAATTACAGTAAAACTGCTTAACCTCGGTTAGAACATTCATCCCGCGATAATAACTCGCCAGGTTTGTATCAACTCCGCAGCAAAACTCTGCTCATGGCTGTAGAGAGAGTCTCGCGATACTTTAGGACAAGCCTGGGACTTTGAAAACGCTTCAGCAAAGTGACTTAATTATGAGGTAATCATTCAGCCGGAGATTTAAAATGCATTAAACATATGCATTTATTTCTAACACTACAACTAACACTCGACAAACATAAAAATGACAGAATAAATCAGAATAGAGTCAATGAGCAAGATGGAATATGGGAAGGCAGAAACTTAATTTAATGGGGTAACCTTAAAGAAAATACCGTTCTGCACAGCAATCCCTCGATTTTGCAAGCGCGAGGTCTGGAGTGGATCTGTGTGGCGTGTCTGTAATGTTTTGAGGCTTTTAATAATTTTCGGATTTTCGCCCCCCTTTCGTGTGGCTGGTCTACACGCGGGTTTGTTCAGTCTTTCGGTTCTGCTTTATACCCCGGAGGAATCCGATGTGTGTGATTTTAAAATCTAAACTCCATGAATAGCTGATTGATCATTGGGATTTTGACACACGGACCAATGATCTGGGACATCGACAGGAGTCGACGGTAATGGTAGACACACACAACAGACAAATCTTAATCTTATAAATACACTATATAACCATTTAAGAGGAAAAAAAATCACTAGCAGAATTCATGCAACTAATGATGACCAAATGAGAAAGTAGATAAATGCAGATTTCTAATTATTCTAATAGTATAATAACTTCTCTTTATTAGAGTTCTGCTAGAGTTCATCTACAGAGAGCAAGATGGGGTAGGCAAAAAGAGAATTTAAAGAATGTAGATCAGGGGTCACCAACATGGTGCCCCTAAGGACCACATGAGTCGCCCGCAGACCTGTTCTAAAAAAATAACATAACTCACCAGTGAGCAGCGTCTAAATTTTAATATTATCCTGTTGCTATTCTTCTTTAATCACATTTGCATTTATACAGATTTGAAAATGACAATATCTAAAAAAAAAGCATTTTAAAACATGCTTATTATACATGAAGTTTAGATAAGTTTAGGACCTAAACTTAAACTGGTAGCCCTTTGTATGGCTCAGTACTTGTGAAGTCGCTCTCAGTTTCAAAAAGGTTGGTGACCCCTGATGTAGATCATCATATAGAGAGAAATTAAAAAGTATAATCATCATATAGACCCATATTACAGGATACTGGGATGTGTGTAAGCGTAATGTTAGTGGAAAGAAATGGAAAACAAGTCCCAGAACTTTTAAAAATGACTTCATTACTTTTGGGTAACAGTTTACTTAAGGGGACACAAGTAAATTAGTAACTAAGTTGCTACTCAAGTACAAATCATGAACAAACATAGTAACTGCATGAAATACATTAACTGTTATGACTGATTAGTGATGAACGAACATGGCATGTTTTTCCCAGAGCTGTGAAGGCATTTATATTGCTTGAGACACTGCTGTGACGAAGCAGCTCACAGTCTTCTGTGTGAAATGATGGCCACCGTGTGGTGTGAAGAGGAAACTACACCTAACCGCGCTAGTAAAGGACTGTCACTGCAAGCAGTTTGAAGTTAATTTGAATTGACAGACTTTTACAATGAGTTTCATTTAGTTCCATATAGATTTCCTTTGGCATAATGGTCACACACTCACACTAGTGGGAAAAAACAACTCGTCTTTGCAGAATAGAGCAAAAATGAGCGCGATCTGATAATACGGTATTCCGCGGTAGTTTGGGTATACCGTGGTATTTTCCTGTAGCTAATGAATGGTGTTTCTTAGGCGAATGACCTATGTGAAGATGCCCCCCATGTGTTTCACCAAACCACTCTCAGTCATTCGTGCCCACGTTTGTATCATTTTGTACTGTTGAAATTTTCTTTTGTGCTAGTTTCTGAGATATATAAAAATAAAGATGCTTTATTGTCATTGTAAATACAATGAGATTTAGTTTGGAACATGCCAGCAGAGACCTGGAGGGCAAAACCCTTTCCAACATGGCGGCTAACACTGGGTACTCCATAGACCTGCAGCAGAGGTCGGTTAATTTTCCATCTGTTATGAATATTATCACTTATCAACAGAAAAAAACAAATATATGAGAACAAACTGCAAGTTTTGGGCACTTACGATCCCCTCACAGCACCCGCCACAGTATTTCAGTTGCTGAAAACAGCGAGAACCCTGTCAGAGCTCCACATCGGTGATGTCACGCCCCTCCATGAGAATGCCAGCTCGTGGGCGCCTGAGTAGACCCACCTGCCCCACACCTTTAAAACCTCAGGCTGCCTGGCACATGGTGTGAGGTAGGGTTGTCTTCTCATGTGACTTACTAACTGTATCTCTTGTCTAGCCCTGACCTGTCCTGTCTGCTTGGTTCTGATCCTGTTCCCTCTGGACATCCCTGTGTGTCTGCCCCCCCTCCACGCCGTCTTGAGCTCTCAGTGTTGGGCTGACTGAACCTCCTGCTCCATGACCCCCACCGAGGTCCTGGTTACTGAGTCTATTTCTGTTTGACTGGTCCCATGTAAACTTCCTGTGTTCTGCAATTGATTCCCTAAGCTTTCTATTCATAACAGGTGATGTCTACATATACATTATGAGGACAAAAGTATCGGGACACGTGGCCATTACATCTACGGGAACTTTTATGACATCCAATTTGAAATCCATAGGCATCAATATGGAATTGGTCCCCCCTTTACAGCTGGCACTCTTCTGGAAAGGCTTTCCACAAGTTTTAGGAGGGTGTCTGTGGGAGTTTTTGCCCATGCTAGTTCATCCCAAAGGTGTTTGATGGGGTTGAGGTCAGGGCTCTGTGCGGACCAGTCAAGTTCTTGCACATCAAACTCATCCAACCATGTCTTTATGGACCTTGCTTTGTGCACTGGAGCACAGTCATGCTCGTACAGAAAAGGGCCTTCCCCAAACTGTTCCTACAAAGTTGGAAGCATAGGATTGTCCAAAATGTCTTGGTATGCTGTAACATTCGAGGTTCCCTTCACTGGAACTAAGGGACCTAGTCCAACTCCATACAACCCCTTACCATTATCCTTCCTCCACCAAAACTTTACAGTTAGCACAATGCAGTCAGGCAGGTAACGTTCTCCCGGCATCCGCCAAACACATCCATCAGACTCCCAGACAGAGAAGCGTGATTCATCACTCCACAGAACACATTTTCACTACTCCAGAGTTCACTGGCGGTGAGCTTCACACCACTCCAATGCTAGACATTGCGCTTGGTGATGTGAGGCTGGTATACAGCTGCTCGGACATGGAAGCCCATTCCATGAAGCTCTCAGTGCACAGTTTCTGTGCTGGAGTTAATGCCAGGGGAAGTTTAGAACTCTGCAGTTAGAGTCAACAATGCGGTGGCTTTAGTGACTCCACTCTGTTACTTTATGGGTCTGCCACTTTGTGGCTGAGTTTCTCTTGTTCCTAAACGCTACCACTTTGCAATAATACACTTTACAGTGGAGTGTGGAATATCTTGCAGGGAAGACATTTCACAAACTGACTTATTGCAAAGGTGGCATCCTATGACAGTACCATGCTTGAATTCACTCTTCATAACAACCCATTCTTTACAAATGTTTGTAAACCTGACTGCATGGCTAGGTGCTTCATTTTATACATCTGTGGCAATGGGTCTGAATGAAACCTGCAATCTACCACTTACCAGCAGGGGGCGATTGGCATTATGCAGGCTGACGATGAGGAAACCATGATTCTCATTAGTCACAAGGAGTGCCAACTGTTGATGCTTCCCCAGACCCTGTGGACAGACAGCTTGGGGGAGTTCAACACTGAAGTGACTTCCACATTCTAATTGACAACTAAGCACACTTTATAGCGCATGTCTGTACTTAGGTTTATCCTTGCCGTCAAGTTGCAACAAATAGCAAGTGGGCAAGTGTAGTGGGTTTGCAAAACTATTGCGAGGGAAGGCACAGTGGACAGGGGTCTGCATAGGTGCTCTGACTGGCCTGCGGCTACGGAGCCCCATACGTAACAGGGCTCAATGCCCTATGTATCACATTACTCCAGTGATCATCATCAAAATTATCTGCCACAGTAGCCCTTCTGTTGGTTTGTACCAGACATGAAAGCTTTTATCCACATCTCACATCAGTGAGTCCTGTCCGCGTTTGTGGACCTTCTGTGTTGTTTCAGGTTTTCAGAGTTTGTTGAATTTTTTCAACCAAAATATTGGAACTCGATCATTCTAACTAAAACTTGTATAGGTTGAGACGCGTTCAACTCTACCAGGTCAGACCTCAAACGGGTCGGTCAAGAAAAATCTAACTTGGCCAAAAACTGGGAACACGACAAAAAAAAACAGACCTGCTAAAACTTGTACAGAGACACATCTCTAATGGGTTGAACCAAAGGCAAACGAACCTACTGGGATGCTGATACCTATGAATAGCTCTCGCGGTACCTCTCAAGCGAGTTTGCCGTGCAAAAGCTGTTTGTGTTCGGTGTGAATGTTTTTGTGCTTTATCTACAGTACATTTAAGGGTTCCAGCAATCATGGCCTCTAATAAGTGAGCAAAGATAGCAGCAAACCAAAGAGAAAAGTGGTGAGACTGGCTTTAGAGCTTAAAAAGGAAATTATAGCGAGACTTGAATGTGGTGCACGTGTGTTCATGCTCTCGCTTCGGAATGTGAGATTTCATGTTTATTGCTTTTGTATGTGCGCTTTTTCATGTGTGTATTAGTTTTATATTGATTGCTAATCCTTTTTATAATTAGGTAGGTAGATAAGTTTAAATCGTCAATCATTTGGGGGTCTGGAACGAATAAAATTCATTTACATTATTTCTTTTGGGGAAATCCAACTTGGAACTTGACCAAATTGCAACTCGAACAGCTTTCTGGAACAAATTAAGTTTGTGGTCCAAGGTACAACTGTCCATGCTTATACAGGTTGTTGTCGACTTACGACCTGTGTGACATAGGACTGATCAACTTTATGACCGTTCTGAGACATTCCATGCGTCTGGCAGTGTGAGTGCTGCCCAGAGTGTATGACAGTTTCCGCCCCACTTGCCCGCAGCAATGAAGAAAATGGTGATAAAAAGGTTAAAAACACCAAACAATATGACTTAAAGATGATATAATTTTATTATACAGTATTCTATGCATATGATAATTTTTGCATATAAAATAAAGTGCCAATTTATGACAAAAGCGATTACGACTGGTCAGTCGGACCTGATCGCGGTCACAAGTCAATGGCAACTTGTAAATTTATTCTGGTTATATGTATAGATGTTTTCATGCAAAGTGAATCTGGTTTGTAAAACAAACAAAGAACAAGATTCATTTATTCATATACATGTATGTCCTTGTTGATTCACTTCAGATGTTGAAACAAAGTCCTTCTGTAACTTTCATATGATGCCCCCCCCCCTCACCATGTTTGTGCCACATGACCCTTTGCATGTGATTGTGTGAATGCCATGTGACAAACTTCCTTCTCATCTATGGTGTCCCTGTGCTTCTAGGTGAAGGAATCAACCTCATTGTAACCCTGTACTACACAAACATTCATGCAGGATTCCTGGATGGAACTATGAATCTTTTTTTTGTGCAAATTAAAAAACAAATTTCCAAAACTCAGTCCATTTTTTGTTGTTTTTGAGATGAGACCGCTAATGACCAAAAGTCTGGCTTCCTCATCATGTGTTTCAGTATCGGGAACCAAAACTCACTTAGTCAAAGTTTTCAGAGTTTTCATTTGTCACATGCAATCATACTTGTACAGCATACAGTGCTTATTCTGGCAAGTTTCCCAACAGTATTTAGGGTGACCACCCAATTCATGTCAGGAGGGACACTATGAGCTACAACAGGATTTGAAAACTACCATTTCATCCATTTCAATTAAAAGAACCAGG
>JAODJU010000018.1:8701347-8718493 GCA_026776725.1 Gnathonemus echidnorhynchus | reverse complement strand
TGTGGATAGGTCCATCCCTAAACATAGGCATCAGCAACCTTCAGGGCCTTCCTACAGAAGGTCTCTCACATCATATTAGAATCAGCAGTTCACCCAAGTCTGCAACTTCCTCACACGAACTGCGTGCAAACTCAGAAACAGCTTGATCTTGGAGTCTGGCTAAGTCCAGCCTCATTTTCCTACTAAGTGGTAGCCTACTGGACCTAAGCTGAATCTTCAGAGTAGCATCAGAATTCACAAGCTGGGTGCTCCAGTATAAACTGCAGTTATGTAGGAGCCTCTAGCGTCTGCCCAGGAGGATATGATTCATCTCCTTTGACACACCACCAAAACTAGAGTACCAAGTCTAACGATGCAGTTCAGGGTACTACAACCAGGATCCAGCAACCCACAGCCCTGACCTTTTTGCAAAGTCGAGGAAGATGGAGCCAGTTTCACCATGGTCACCAGACTCGTGGGGACTGACACAGTGCTTATAGCCAGCCCTGAGAATGCCAAAGGTCAGGTGGAAGTCACCCATGACCAGAGGAGCGTTAACTTGTGTGCATCTATCAACCACCGAGTGAGGTTACACTGAGCGTACACTGACAAGAGACAAGTCACCCAGAGACTGCCTTAATCTGAGTCTCATAGTACACTCATTGAAAATAGTGACATCGGACACCATCAGGAGGAGCCAACCCACCATAGCAACAGCTCCTCCCTGCAGCCATCAGAGCAACCAGAAAAATACAGAGATCTGGCCACTCTCTGGTCTGCATACCTCAAAGACCAACCTCCACTGAAATGCAGAACTTACGAAGCTCCTTCGACAGCAGAGTAAGATGGTTATCATGCCGGAGAGCCAAGACATTCCACAGACGTAGCCGGATGGGCCACCTCAGGCCCAAGTGCTGCCGTGCAGCTGGTGCCCCCTCAGCCCCACACCAGTCCCCATCCCCAACAGGCCTAAGCCTATTGGCTCTCAGCGGTTTCAACTGTTCCGGGGATGAGGCTCCTGAGGGCTTTCCCCCATCCTCTTCATGACGAATGCATCCTTCCTGTGGGTGGCTGCAGTAGAGATACTCCCACAGAGAGCAGAATAGAGTCCTGTTTGCTGTTTGGGAGCTGGGTGAAGATATTTATGGTGGCTGGAGTGCCAATCCCACCACCAACCCCTAAATGTTTCCCTGCAAATTGAAAGAGTTTCATCTGTCCCTGGACAAAAGAAGCTGTCGCATTAAGAAAACCACATGAAAGCACCTGCAAAATTTTGCAAAAATTTTGATAGTGGTGCATTTATGTCGTAGCAAGAAAGGACCAAGGCACTGCTTTTTAGGCGACATTCAAAGCAATATCTTTGGATCAAATCTACCACTGTCCAGGCTTCAAAGTATGGTGGTGGCAGCATCATGCTCTGTGGCAGCTTTTTAAGCAGGGAACAGGCATCTTGTAAAGGAAGGATGGGTTGTACATTGCATAGGGAAATGCTGCAGGAGAACCTGTTTCAGTATTTGGGGAAGGATCATTTTTCAGCAAGGCAATAATCCCAAACTCCTAACCTCAATCCAACTGAGACTCTGTGGAACTACTTGAAAATTTGAATCCCCTGAACCTGAATAACAGGACTAATTCTGCTTATAAAAATGAAAATAGTTTCCTGAACAAAATGCAAAGCAGCTACATAATGTTTTTGCTGCAGAAGGTGATTTTACAAACTACTAAAATGTGACGATTATCCAAATTTATGCAAACCACATATTCTTGCCGATTTTCCTAAGGACATTTTCTAACATGAGTCACAATAAAATAATCCCTGTGTTTATAAATGAAAATATTAGGTAAAGCTTTACATTTACTGCACCCTAGGAATCGCGAAGAGTGCTTTGATCGACGGGACGAGCGCCCGGATGCCTCCTGGAGCGTCACGGCCGCAGCGTGTCGGTCGGTTACTCACCGGCCTCCTTGGCTGATTCCCTGCACTGCTTAGCCTTGTTCTGGGCCTGACAGAGGGGGAGGGGTGGAATGAGAGTGAAATTACGATGGGGAATTTAAACTAACCATATCTATGACACTATGTGGTGCACGCTATATTTAGTTATATGTCAGAGCATGATGCCTATGATAAGAGTTTGACAAGGTCATTTCCACCCTTGCTATTTCGACGAACGTGTGGTCGTTTCATTGTTGTTTTTCTGACTGCCTTCTGTACTCCTTTCTTGATGATGTATATATAAATTAAAATAGATAATACATATGGGTGATGGTTCCTACAGCTTCTGGTAAGACACAGCAGTGCTCTGCAGAACTCTGTCGAAGTTCTCACAGGTAAGCACCTTCTCACACTGCTTGGGCGTCAGGTTGGGCGCGTTCGCTGCCTTCTCGGACGCCTGCTCTGCCTCGTCTGCCTCCCTGCAACGCTGTTCGTAGGACCTTTTGGACTGAACAAAATGGTTGAAAAGGGGTTAGGGGGGGTGGTGGTGGTGGGGGGGGGGTTGGGTTTCCTCTGTGACACATGACGTGCAGACAAACCTCACGACGACAGTGAATCTGCACAGCATGCTTCTCCTAAACTCGGTTTTTTGCTTTGGGGCAATTTGCACACAGGAAGTTCAATGTTTCTTTTTTTCTTTACAAGAAAGGGGCTGCAAGAAAGGAAACTATCTGCCGTTGTGCAACGTGCAAGAGCTGAACAAGAACCAGAAACATGAACTAAAAAAAAAATGACTGAGATTTGCACAAACACAACAAGATAACCAGAAACAAATGCAGGCGGCGTGCCACCAGCTTCTGGTGCATCCATGCCAGAAGAGGAGCACTCCACTGTCACTGCATCACTGCAATTCACAGTACTTTACAGTTTCGGCTTGCTCTCTGAAACCCTGCAGCCGCATGCTGCTTTAAGATTAGACCACTTTTGTTACTGTATTCATTCAGGTGTCCAGGTTTTTTCTCTGTCCATAAAATGCATTTGCTGATATGATGGCTATTTTGTCAGAAGAAAGAGTGAGTTTTCAAACCCCATCCATACATACAGTATGTGGTATCATTGGCAGGCCCAGAAAGCAAAAAGCATCTTTATCATGCAATAGCAATAACTATGTTTTTTTCAAATCAGTGAAAGGACAGATGCAAAATCAAAATATTCACTACAGTGGACACAAATGAACGGGCGGAGTCTCAGGATGTTATATACTGTGAGTTGCCTCCACAGGTCACAGAAAGGGCACAGGGACCAGGAAGGTTTCAGTGTAATTTCACTATGTGGTCCCAGCCTTTCATGCTTTCCTGTAGCGTTAGCATCCTGGTCGCCGAGCTGAACTGTAGTCTGTTCCTCTTAGGTAACGCTCTCTGACAAAGCACGTCGCCTTCCGATACGAGCTAATAATTTCCCTAAAAGGCTTCTCACGCAGCTTCTGTAATCCCTGCTGGCAAAGAGGGAACCAGCTGACAGTGTCTACTTTGCAACTCACCTCCATTGTTTTCTTGAATAATGACACCTTTGTCTTCTGAACTTTTTCCATAATTCCTTCAAACTGCAAGAAGAGACAAAAAGTAAATACAGTAAAAGCTGGTGATGTACTGCAATATTATACGGATTTGCATTGGCCTTATAAATGATTTAAGTAATAAAAAAGATGATTTAACAGAAGTCAACAAGCAAAAAGGCCACAAACTCTGCTGGACGATAAATAGTCATAAAATTAGAGGAGATAGAAGACCAGGAAAAAAACCATGTTCATGAAATTTCAAATCTCTTTATGAAAAGAGATGAGGGAAGCTCTCCAGACAAGCTGACGGGACTGAAACACAGACTCCCTGACCTTCTTCCTCTGCTCGCGCTGTCGCTCTCGGAACTGCTCCATTCTCTTCACTTCTTCCTTCAGCGTTCCCGATAACTGGATGTGAAAATTCCCAATTTTCTCAATCTCTGAAAAAGGCGGCAACAGTCACTAAAAACAAAGCAACCAGTGGTTTACCTGAGCACCACCAAGCTTCCTGAGCAGCTGTGCTATTATAGTTTTGATTTGTTAGATTAGTTCCATATTTTTATATTATTTAATTTTCAAGCCTAATTTAGTTTTAGTTCGTTCTCAGTGTGGTTTTATTAGTTTCATTTTCTATATTTCAATTTATTTTTTATGTATTTCAGTTTCGGCTTAAGATTTAGTAATTGTATCTCTTGGGATAGACCGAAAGCGGTACAGCTCTTTTGTGTGTCTGATCTTTAGAGAACCGTACATGACAATGCAGTTCGCGTTATGTAGTAACATCCTCAAAATGGGCAAAACATGTTCCAAGTAATACTAATTGTTATTAAAGATAAGCAAATCATTACTTCAGCAAAATAGTGTTTAAAAATGGCAACAGCAAGCGTTTGACGTTTGTTGTCATTTTATTTCAGTTAGTTTTGGAAGGAATATTTATGTTTTTCTTCTTTTTTACTTGTAGTTTCTTATATTATTTTCAGTCTTGTTTTATTTTAATTTCAGTTTATTTCAATTTTGTTTTGTTTGACGATAGTAACCCTGCTGCACAGCCACCAGTACTGTCTGGGTTTATTTCGATGTTCACAGCCTCGCAGCGGGAGAAATGTCGTGTCACTCATACTGAGAAAGCTGCCACCCGCCCAGCACAGACACACACATACGTCATCACTGGTAATGCTGGCCTTTCTATATAATGCCATCAAGGGACCAGACAGATCTCTATGGCGGACAGTCATGTCGAAGCTCACTGCCTCCCTAGCAGTAGGGATGACGGTTGATGATTCTGTTGAGTTGACGTGCAATCAATGGTATTATTGAAATTTCCTATACAAAGGTTTCCTTCCTGCAAAGTGAACCGGTACTGATGCCATGTTCAGATGAAGCAAGCAAAAGAAAAAAACATAAAAGCAGAAAGAGAGAAAACTGAGGTCAGGGTGTGCGGTGAAGATTACTTGTGATATTGGGGTAACCTACTTCTTGAACAGTTTGCACACTCATGTGCCCCAGTTGTAATTTAACACTATAAGTGTGTGAATGTATGTGTAACGGAAGAGTACTGTAGGCTTTAGTTTGATACAACAAAAATAACCTTCACTACCTCATACACACTTATGGTTAAAAACCTTCATGACCGCTGCCTTGAGTCGCTGCAAACCCATGCAGGTTATATGGTTTAATAATGGCCGGGGCTATTTCTGCAGATGCATTGCACCTATAGCAAGGCTGCACAAACTTGCTCCTGCTGACAAACCACCTTGTGGAGCTTAGCTTCAGCATAGTTGGCTCTAATACTGTGATGCCACAGAAGGGCCTGATCATCTCTACCAGGTAAATTAAATTCGGGCTGTACCTTAGCTCTGGTGGGTGGTAGATCTGTAGGAGCAGGATTGGGCAGCCCCGATCTACAGCATGCTCATGGAGCTACAGACATGGCCCCAGTTCTAAAGAGTGACCAGCAGAGTGAACTGAAATAAATAACATGAGCTTTACTGGCCATGTCCAAATTCAAGGGCTGCATCTTTCGAAGGATGTGGTCTACGAAGACGTAACCTTTCTAGGCTGTGTTCTTTGAAGGCTGAACAGAAAGCATTGTCAAATGGGGTGGTCGGGCCTATGGAAAAATTCTTATTTGCGTCATCAGCTGTTTCCGCCCTTATCCTTGAGTCATGAAGCGCCACTCCTACCGTCTAGCCAGGACAGAACCACTACATTTCTACGCAATGAATCTTGGGATGTGTCTGGCTGCAAATGATCCAGCAGGTGGATGTTTTGACTCGACAAAAGAAGGATGCATTTCTGAGCCTCGTTTGAAGGAGACTTTGAAATGGGACAGCCTCGTCGCACCGACATGACACATTCGATCTTCGATTGAAGTCTTAGAAGGATACCGCCCTTAAATTTGGACATAGTCACTGAGATCAGTATGGACGGCTTCACCAAATGGGCTTTTTAGGAGCTCTACAGCAGGAGCACGCAGCCCTGAACCTGGAGTGCTGGTATCCTATTTGATTAGTTACTATCTGCCTGAGATCAGGTGTGGTTCATCAGAGACCAGGTAGGATGGAAAACCTGCAGTATTCCAACACTCCAGAACCAGGGTTGCCTAACCCTGCACTGATGTTAACTGGGGTAATGCTGTCAAACAACAAAGAATGAATGTGGCTGTGATAAGCAAGAAGGGGTAAATGTTGTTCAGTATCGATCATGCCAAACAGATTTTGTCACAGAGACCCTGTGCCACAGTCTGTTGTATGTTTTAAATGTATAAGGGCAGATCTTGGAGGAGCAGGGTTTACTGATTAGACCCATATCAATGTTGAACATTATATTGAACTCATAGCCCACGGAAAATGACAGAGACCAGTAGTACGAGTTGATATTGAAACCAAGGGTTATGGCCCTGAAATTGATATCATATAGGAACAAAATACTGACTGGTGGAAACATTCACTAAGCTCCAACGTTCAACTTACGGGCTTTGAGGTTTTCAAAGGAAGATTTCAAGGTCCTGTTGAAAAATTGTAAAATTAAAATATATTAGAACACAGAGATATTGACTGAAAACATGTAAACAGTTTCATGTGAGTAATGTTTTTACTTAGAGGAAGCTCAGTTTATTTTTTGTGAAGTAGCCCAACCCTGTATAGGATGACAGTGAGCTGGAGATTTCAGAAACTGATCAACTGAAATGCCATGTTTGAAAGCTGATCCAGAACACACCAACATTTCAAGGCAATTGTGAAATAAATTATGTAGGGAATAGCCAGCTAGACTGAAGCAGAGCGAAAACAAGAATCCAGTTATTAACATAAATCCACATTTACACTCCAAACTGTGTCATTCGGTCCAGAAATCAAATTTGATCAGAGGGCCTTTCTGCATGGCCCTTCCTTTAAAAGTGAGCTGTGATTCACACCAGCAGTACATAAATACACCAAATTACACTCGATCCGCAGTGAAATTTGTGGTAAATGTGAACAGGAAGTGAGAGGGCAGTGTGAACATATATGTACACTGGATACTCAGGGCCCTGATGTCTTATTGTAGATTAAAAAAAACAGTTATTCACATCCTGCTCTGGGCACATCTTAAAAAACACATTCACATCCTGCTCTGGGCACACCTTTAATACTCTTTAAATGATTTTCATACTGATTTGAAACAGATGCTGAAACCAAAATGTCTAAAATGAGAATAATGAATGAAAAATCACACATCAAGCTGTAATCTTTATTGTGAATAATGTCATTGCTTACATCCTTTACATTTGTCCATTCAATCACAAAGGATTGGGCTAAAATGCAATGCAGCCAACTTTAAAAACATGCAACCATGAGGCTGCCTAGAATGCTGTTCATGCTACTTCTTCATTTTTAGCATGATCTATTGAAATAAAGTCAGAGGAACTACAATACAATTAATTGTCACACATGAATAATCAGTATCAATACAGCCTGAAATTACTAAGGCTGTAAATGAAACCACTTACTATTGCCATAGGTAATATACAACTGGGTAACACTTTACTTGAAGGGGACACAAATGATGTAGTAGTACACTTTTACTTAATGTATTAATTAGCCAGAAACTAAGCATTATATCATGTTTGTTCATCAGTCATAATAATTCATGTATTTCCTGCAGTTCCTATAGTTGTTCATGATTTGTACTTGAGTAGTAACTGAGTTACTATGTTACTTGTGCCTCTTCAAGTAAAGTGACACATCTGTCTAACGATGACCTGAACTATCTTACATGACATGAGCAAGAGCCACTACGGTCACAACCATGCGATGCTCCCAAAAAGTATATGTTTAGAAGAGCATTAGGCCTGTTTCTTAAAGTTCGTTGGCTTGCCATGGTTTGTTCAGCTTTAATGGGAAAATGACATAGGAAATCACCTTTGACCTTTTGGAAACCTGTCCTATTTTTACTGACTGGAAGAAATTCTGCTGCCACCTCAAAATGTTGCTCTGATGTTACAAAAGCCACATACTAAATGGTTTCAGTTAATAAAAATACATCAAGTGCAGGTGCTTTTTTGGTAACTGTCAAGGTAACCGAAAGTGCATTGAGCAGAAGGTATAAGCTGTGTCTGTTAACAAGTGGTTCATTTCAGTTTTTAATGTATCTACTATTGGCCAGATGTGCAGAAGGCAAACTGCCCTTTCATGTCATAGACCAACGTGTAACTTTGGAAGGACCAGACTTTTAAGGGCTAAAAAATGTTTGCAGACCATGCATATGTAGAATTTAAGTTTATAATGATTATTTTTCTACATGGAATATGTGCATGGACAATTTTATGCATTCAGTGGAGATGCAGGTCAGAATGTTGGGAGATACTGTTAAGCCTGGTAGTTGCAGGCTCACATGCGGTCATGCATGGCTACACACAATGCACTTGTTCATTTCAATGTAAGCGTGTTGCTAAGGATGCAGACACATTTTGCTGCAGTCTTGCTCGGTGTCACTCTCATAGGCACAGGCATTGGGGCACAGAGACACGGATTAAACAGTAACTTATATGCAGCATGTTTCGTCGTTCTCTGATATCTCTATTTGAATAAGGAGTTTGCATTTCCTGTTAGTTTGATAGCAGTTCGTCAACAGAGGTACAAACCTTGACTTCTGGCGCACACACAATGCTATTACAATGTAATGTTGCTGTGTAGAGTTGACTCACTTGAATGTTTTACCAAGTGTGCAAGCATAAAAAAAATAAAAATAACTCCAAACAATATTTAAAGGGACAGAAGCCCAACCCAGAAGTGAAACAGCCTACCCTATTTCAGTCTGTCCACCAGCCTTCCGAGAGATTGACACCAGTTCCCTTCCATATTTCTCCTCTGCCTGCGCCCTGTGATGGTGGGACAGGAATGCACAGTTGACAGTTTTCCATATTTCAAAACATGCAGGAAGCAGGTGGTATACAGTAGAGGCTAAGGGACAAGATTTCAGGTATTTAGTAAACTATCAGATCAGAGCAAAAGAGCTGTATACATGGAGAAATGTAGTGATTCAGTGTAGTAGGAGGCAAATGGAGCTCAGTTAGGGTCCTTTGACTTAGGTGGAGTAAGTGGCCTTGTGGGTTAGAGCTCTCCGCCTGTGTCCAGACGATTGCTGGTTCAAATCCCATACTGTTTTTGAGCCCTGGGGGCCACTGGAAAAATGGCTGACCATGATTGGTAACCCTAAGCTTTACTCTTACCTGGATATGAATGTGAAGAATTCCTGTGTACTTGTACACTGGAGAATAAGTCATCATCAGTGAACAAATGACTGGCAGTAAGAACAAAGGTGAAGTGCAGTGCCAGGGCCGCTCTGACACCCCTGCTTGTGCATCAAATCGGATCTTAATGTCCAGTGGAGGTGAAGTACCATGGGCCAGTCCTGCGGTGCCCTATGCCTGCTGGTATGTATCCTACCCTGATAATCCTGAACCACATTATGATTACTGTAAATTTAACCAGTTACTTATGAACAAGGTGAGCAAATGGAATGTTCCAGGCTAACACAGTGATCATCTATTGAATAAGTGGAGATTGAAGACGGATGGATGGATGGCTGGATGGAGCCAGTTTATCTTACTTTGATCAACAGATCAACAGGTTGGAGATACTGAGATGCATGGTTAGAGATTCCTATGGTGTTAAACCATTAAATAACCAGTACACTGTACTCTTGAGAATAACTGAAAGGATGTGGAAATCCCAGGAACTTACCTCATCTTCAGAAGTTCCTCCATGTCTTTACACATTCTCCTGCCCTCACACATCCGCTGGATGAGAACCTCATAGCCAGTATTACTGGTGAAATCCTCGCCCTAAAAACGGCATGAGTAACCATAGTTAAACTATTTCTTGAACTTTATTGCAAGAATTAATTTCGTTTAAATATTAATTTCTCCTGGGGCTTTCTTTGATCCGGGTACCTTTGTCACAATAATAATTATGAGCTTTCATGCATTCTTTCATTTACATCCCACCATCTGCCTTTATTTACAGGTGTTTAGTATTTACCCTTGAGTCTTAACAGGTTTCCATGGATAACAATCTCTGAAAATGTCAAATGGAATACAACTTCCCCTTTCCAAATCACCAATGAAAGGACATTTTTTCTAAAAAGATGCGTATCTGTTAATTTGGTTACTTATGCTTACAGTGACAATGTAAGGCAAAGTTAGAGCAGGCTTGAGTATTTTCTGGCACAAAACATCTTTTCTGTGTTTTTGCTGTTTATAATCAATGTTATGTTTATTAATAAATGCTTGAAGGCGAGGGATTTGCACATATCACAGAGCTCTTATTTACTTGTTTGTTTATGTCAACATGAAGAAGATGAATGCAGGCAGCTCGAGTGTCTCTCATACAGTGCTTGATCTTCAGGCCCGTTAAGGATGTCGCAGCTGTTAATTCTAACACTGATCTCCTGCCCGCACCAGCTGGCAGGACCTAGGTGAGGCTGCCACACCCAGATGTGCAATGGGGAGGCAGTTGTGTAACTCCTGCCACTACAGAAGACAGACATCTCAGCTCCTTTAAGTGCCAATCCATTACTACTAGCCTCAAGAAATCGAGAGTAACAAGAAATCAATCCATTCATCCTTCCATCCATCCATCCATCCAGGACAGAGTTGTAAGCTTTACCAAAAAACGCAGTTAACAAATGTATAGCACACTGATAAGCATTACAGTACCTCCAGCACAGATAAAATAGGTATCATTGTTAATTTCTAGACTGCAGAATTATCTCACAAACCGTATTCCGCAAACACCCCAGCTTCACACCAGAGTTCCATATTAAAGTTTTCTAAACTGTTATATTTTGACTAAATCATTATAATAATGATAATTTTTAACTGACGTTTACGTCGTGCCACTGGAATTAAACAGTATTTTGCGTGTCTGCTTTTTTAACAGAAGCAGCCTACGTGTTTTGCTAACCCATTTTCTCCCCAGTAGTACGCTGATGGTTTACCCTGACTGTTCTACAAACAACCAAAAGTGAGACAAAGAAGCATTTATACAAATAGGAATATTTCATTCTAGGATATTGCCAAACTACAGTATATGTTACTTAATGCCCATAGATTTCTGAAGCTGTCAACTCGCTGCCAGTTGAAATTCTGCATGCAAATATATTCTCTTCGCCTTTTCTGCACAGCATAATCTTCCACAGACCCAGGAAGAGGTGGCTATGTGTATTATTAAAATATCTGAACTAGTACTAATAAATAGTTAGATCTAACAGGATTCAAGCGCGCAGCACTGAGAAGTTTTAAAAAAAGGAAATTGAGCATCTTACCCAAAATGCATCTTTAAAGCGTAACTCTTCCATTCTTCCAGTTCTGCCGCAAAATTTAAGTTAGTTAGATACTATAAATTATGTAAGAAGTCCAACGGAAGATCCGGTGAGCATTAAAAAAAGTTTCTTAAAAAAATATATATATGTATATATAAAAATAAATAGAGATCTAAAAGCGACTTAATTTTTACGACGTTACTTGCCACATGTAGCGTTCACCCAAATCAGGAAGATATGTGAAATGATGTCACCGTGTACAGGCAGCCCCCTTTAACACCTCTGTACTTACTGGCAGCTCGATTTGAATACGAGTTGTACCCAGATTTTGAGATAAGATTGTTTGTGGGCGAAAATGCACTATAGTCATGTTATGTTTGGCACACATAAACTTTATTCATAGTAACCCACACATCAATGCAGTGCTAAATACAAGCTCAATTATTACTTGCCAGGTAAATGGGGTTGAACAATGAAACAAACATTGGAGAAAAGTACCTGAGGTTTCACGCCTATATATGCGTGGGCTGACGGCCAATCTTCACTGATTGCACATTGCATCAGTAAAAGCAGAGTCTGAAGTTTGAATTAGCAGAGCAATAGCACAACGGTACGTATAATATTGCAATCCACACAACGTAGCGGGAGACATATCAGAGTTCTAAAAAGGACAAATTGTTGATATGCGCCTCGCTGGCGAATCTGTGACCACAACAGCAAGTCTGTGTGGTATATCGAGAGACACGGTATCCAGGGTAATGTTGGCATATTACCATAAAGAACAGACCACATCCAACAGGAGTAACTGTGGATGCGAGAGGAAGCTGTATGAAAGGGTCATCTGGGCACTAAGATGTACCCAAAAAACATAAAAACACAGCTGCCCAATTCACTGCAGAATGTGCACCTCACTCCCGTTTCCACCAAAACTGTTCATCAGGAGCTCCACAGCCTCAATATTCATGGTTGGGTCAGCTATAGGCAATCCTTTGGTCACTCTTGCCATTGCCAAACGTCAGTTTCAATGGTGCCAGCCGTGCCTATCTTGGGCGGTGGGCAATGTGAAACATGTTCTATTGTTCTCCACCCTCACTGTCTTTCCCACATCCGGGAGAGTTAGTGTGGAGACGCCCCAAAGTGGCTTACCAATCATAATAATTATAGTCTAAAACCAGGTGTTTCAGTTTCATTGTCAAGGCCCAGAAGGTCAATTCTGGTTACGGGCAAAAGGAATTTATCAGACCATAATTTTTCTATTTCTTCAGTTATTCACTACATTTTATTACAAACCACACTTAAATAATTAAAATTTCGTTTAGTGATTTGCAAATCACTGTCAACTGCTTCTGACTACAACACCCAGTGAATGTTTGACGTCAGACGGCTTTTTAACGGTTTTCACACCAGGGTTTCATGTGAAACTAAGAACCATAAAAGGAAATACGGGTTAGAAGAGACCTGATATTTTAATGTAATTATCACCTGCACCAACCATCATTATAAATACAGGCAGAATATGAAGATATACAAATGTATTACACACTGTAAAACACTAAAATATGTTAAGATCTTGTGGTGATGTCAGAGGCTGGGTTTTGCACGTTTCAGTATGCCAGATATCCTTGGAATTGGTCTTAAGATCAATTGTGGGGGGGATCTACCTTTAAATACAGTTCATTTGATCCATGGCAGTAACACAGATACAAACCTGTACAATAAAATTACCCATGACTCCCGGGGATCTCAGCCATGCTTCTGCATCATTTAGTTTAATTTTAAATGGTTTAACGCTAAGGGCTTTTATGTTACGACAACAATCAAAATAGGCCACTAGATGATTTTTTGCTTCTTTTGGGAATGAAATTTCCATGCTATAGCTCGTCGTGTGCCACATGAAGCTGTCTGCCGTAGTCAGTGACTTCACTGTTCATGAAGGTCTGCTGATTATCCAGGATCTCCGTCTGGGACAGCATCTCATCACCATTCTGATCCATCTCCTTGATCAGATGCACAGCCTGTTTAAAAGGTTAAGGCAAGTAATGGTACTTCAGTTCATTCATGAATACTGAATCCATGCCAACCTGTAATCCTAGTGGTACAGCCACAGCCTCACAAGTGCAGAGACATAGTCGACGTACTATAATCTAGCACAGATGTGTCAGACTCCAGTCCTGGGGGGGCGGAACCCTGTGTAGCTTAATTAGTTCTTTTTCTGCTCCACCACAAATGATTCAGCTCAAGAGCTGTTTGGTAATGGTGCAAGTAATTGAATCAGGTGTGTTACACCAGGTGTGTTACATTTTTGGGGGAAACCCAAAACTGTGTAGGGCTCTGGACCTCCAGTACTGGAGTGTGACACCACTGATCTAGCATAAGCAATTGACATCATTGAAAGCACTTTGGCATTCCCTCATTTGACCTTGTGTGGAGTTCCATCGCACGACCTCTTGTGAAAGTGCCAAAGCAGGGCTCACCTCTTCTCTGGCAGAAACGTAGCTGTTGGGTGCTACCCAGCGTAGCTGCTCCTCACGGCTTAGCTGGCCGTCCTTGTCCTGGTCATACAGCTCCTTAAACCGAACGGTTTCGTCGACCTCCCACTGTGAGGGTTTATCGTCGGCTTTTATTGGACGCAAAGACATAATCGGTTTACTTTTTCAGGCAGGAAAACCACACTGATAATGAGCATTGGCAGTGCTTAACAGGAGAGTGGCTGTTCACTTGCCATTCGTTCGGATATCTCCGAGGAATTCCTCTAGACTGATTAATCCATTTCTATCCTTGTCATATTCATGCAGTACATCCTCAATGGTATAATCCTAAAATTAGAAGGATTCCTGAATGAGATTCAAAAAATATACAATAGTTTATACAATAGTTACCATGGCATAATTTAATATTCTCTTGTAGAAGTATTAAAAGCATCCACTACCAATCAGAACGCACTGTTATATATGGATAGGAGTAACATTACCTCTCTCCATAAGCAACTCATAAGAGTGCAAAAATAGCCCAACCACATGGTGCTATATGACTTTAAGGTTAATGAATGTGTCTTACACAGTACTCATCTTCTTTGCTCGGTATGATATTCCAAATAAAGCATTCATCACAGAAACATTTGGAAATACAGTGATTGACACGGTTTAGTACCAAAAGTAAGTATGCGACAGTTTGATGGCCATCATAACCGAGAGACCAGCAGGACTCACTGCCATGTGGTCCACTTCAGATGGGTGGGTGAATGCCAAGAACTCAGTGAGGTTCAGCCCTGGTATGCCATCAGAATCAGCATGGTCAAAGCGCTTCTTCTCCTTTAAATGAAGCTGGAAACATTAAATGAAGCTGGGGTGCTTAAAAGTAAACAGTACTGTTTGTGTATATACTTAGTTTGTTTTATGACTTCTTATAGTATAATCATACAAATCTCAGAGACTCCTCTTCGGGGTCTTCTGGAATTTTCCTTTCGTCAAAGTCAATGGGATTATCATGCACAAATCTGTTGTATTCATCCCATGAGACGAGGCCATCGCCGTTGGTGTCAAACTCCGGGAATCTCTCCTCAGCGTCTTCTAATGCATACTGCCTGTACACCTTCTGTATCCACAGTGTGATCTCATCTACCAAGGAAAAAATAAGGCGTCTACGTTAAATCTCTTATGACACACTACGTTTTGTTTTTTTAATTTCAAACTGAAAAAAAAGTCTGACACAAATCTATTTTCAGCAAACTACTTCTATTTAAAATTTTCAGTCATGACCTGCGGACAAATGCATATCTGAATTTGTGTCGATCTTCTTCACAATTTCTACCAGCTTCTTTCTCTGTTCAGCTGGGCTAAGCTTTGTCACCTCTTCTTTTTTCTGAACACCAATGATAAACAAAAATAAACTTTTAAATATACATATAGTTTTTAAATAAATGTTTAAAAATTCAACAGACAAGCAACATGCATAATAACCAAATTATAACCCCTGGCAAAAAATATGGAATCACTACTCACTACTAATCAATACTGTAATAAATGTATTACAATTGTGAGCAGAGGGATAATAATAATAAAAATAATAATAATAATAATAATAATAATAATAATCACAGTATATTAAGGTTGTACACTATAGAAAGCAAATACCTCTTTTCCAAGAAGAACATTCACATCATGCTCTGGGCTGTGTTCTTCCCTAAAAAGATGGTCTTCATGCCTGGCTTTGTGAGCCCAACACATAGCTAATAGCACCAGAGAGATACACACGATGTACTTCACTTTCCTCAACATAATGTTTACCTGGGGAAGAAGCAAATTCGGATTAACAGGTACATAGTATATAATATAGTATATGATGCAATGGGCTCCCATCCAGGAATCCTGGCTTTGTTAGCATCCCTGCAACCCAGGTTAGATAAGTTACTACTGAAAATAAGAGGATGGATGGATGGATAGAGCAATATGAGCAACATCTGTAATGAAATGTTGCGTTTTAGTGCAATCTATGCGTAAGTGGCCCTACACGAGGAAATATCTGAAAAGTAAAAAAATATATATTTAACCTACCGTAAGTTGTATAATGTCTGCATTTACTGTACGTATCTTATTATAACGCCAGATTAAAGCACAATGTACAGAGGTGATACACAGAGATAGCGTTTAGCATCTTACAATCTACCTTGTAACGAAATGTAATCGTAATAATATATGAAAGTAAAAACGGAAAATATCTGCATACCGTATATCTAAGATCAGTTGCTCCTCCAGCAATATTAAAACAAGAATACCTTTCTTACAGCGAAATAAAAGTTAGCTTATTGGTGGTTAACTTTCTGTAGCAAAAGATAGGAAAGTTCCATTTCCGTAGAACAACGAAGCGACAGATTTCAAAATAGCAGCAGGCACTTCCCTCAGGCAAACGATTTAAACATATGAACTTGCCAACAATCAATTTGCTAAAGACGTTTAACCCAAATAATGAGCAGTCCTTCAGGAAAATTAAATTTAGCTGTCAGTTTATTAAAAAGAGAATCGTAATTATGAATTTTCCGTATATTTGAACAATAACTGCCATCAGTCAAATAAATTACATTGATGTTTTATGTGCAGGACAAATATCACTCCTCTATGAACGCTACAGTTACCTCATAGCAAGAACAACTGTATCTTTGCTTAAATAACGTATGATGTTTATTTTCAGAGCATATTATGAAAATAAACGTGAAACGTTATGGGACTCTTATTTTGAAAAGACACTTCTGCCGTAAATTAGTTAGCACAGCCGTCCTCATAGCAACTTGGAAAGGTCCAATCAGGATTGCCAGGATTAGCATTGTTTTCTCGCCACATTTGGATACTGTAGAAATAGGGTTGCTGATGAAAAAGTAAAAAGACGAATATCAACAAACCGCGGATCCGGGTTTTTTTTTTTTTTTTGGATACTTCAAAAACGATTGCAAAGAAAGATAGAAAGATATGTGGAAATCACATATCCCATAAAGAGCAGGTGCACATTCATTTCCTTAGATCGCAAAAATCAGAACTGCTGCTAAACTGCCTCGGCCTGTTACATATTAAGTATTATTGTATTAGTAATATAAGTATTGTTTTTCACGCAATGAAATCGTAATATAATGTAGCATTTTAGAAGCTACTGTTTTACTAGCCCCAGCTTTTGTACATGAAGAGACATACGGACTGTCTTTGAAAAGAAATTTCAGATACTTAAACTACACTACTCACAATAAGTTAGGGATATTGTGAGAGACTTAGTGGATGTCATACATACGGTGTTTGTTTCACTTCAGACATTTTTGGGATAGGGAGGCAATTGTATTGGGGTGATAGACACACCTCATTTTGTGTTTTCCATGTAATGGTCTCATT
>JAODJU010000018.1:8680778-8701247 GCA_026776725.1 Gnathonemus echidnorhynchus | reverse complement strand
TCGTGGCAGAATTGTCACAGCTCGACTTCAGGAAGTTGGAGTGCCTCATATGGTATGGCCATCAATGTCCCCTGACCCGAACCCCACAGAGCATGTCTGGGACCAGTTGAAGCAGAGACTGGATGATCGTACCCCACCCCCACGTGACCTGGGAGAACTGCGTGTAGCACTTGTGGAAGAGTGGAACGCATTGTCTCAGAACAACATCATGAGGCTGGTGAGGAGCATGAGACATCGCTGTCAAGCTGTCATTGCGACAAATGCTGGAAACACCTGCTACTGACATTGTCAATTTTTGTTATTTGGGGCTATCCCTGTTATTGTCTAAATTTATGGGGTAATAAATATTAAACTAATGAAAATGATGTTTCTTCTTATACATTATTAGTAATATCAAAGGGAACTTTTACTTATTTCATTAAAATTCAGAACAAATAGGAAAAGCACTCGTAAATAACAATATCCCTAACTTATTGTGAGTAGTGTATATTGTCATTGCATTGGCAGCATACTGGTTTAAGCAATATGCAAATCATGCAGGGCCTGACAATCGGCTAGACTCGGAGTGAAAATCATGTCTTTCTACGAACGTGTTGAGTTAAACATCGGATGTCTTCGATATTTGTGTGTTTTTTGAGTTTAATTATTTAAATCGCTGGTTATAAGATGATTGCTGGGAAACCACAGTAAACGCTAGTATTGCTTGTAGGGCTGCATCTTTAGTATGCGTGACGATCGATATGATGATTATTTAAATTATAACTTAAGTGTAGGAAACTTACTCCTTACATTTCTCAGCTGCTGCTGACAACAATGTCTTTGAACCCAATAAAACATAATTAAGTTCTAGTAAAACATCGTGATGCGTGGTTCCAATGCTAACACACATGCAGAAATTACAGGACTCCACATTAGTGATAAAATCTCTTTACATGGAAATGCGTAGCTGAATCTCCTGTTCAGCCATCAATAGTACCTTTGTGCATAGATTTGAAGGGGGAACATTTTTAACTTAAATATAAATATAGGTTCTCCTTGCTAAAATAGACACGCAGCAATTAACTCTCAACCGTAATACTAATAACACTAGTTTATGCACGTGTAATTATGTAGCTGAATGACTTTCAGCCTTCTTACGTACTTCTTTGCCCAAATGTGAGGGGAAACATTGTTTGCTGAAATCCAGGATAGTTGGTGCCCCCTGCTAAAATTGATGGATGGATGTATAGAAATGTTTTGTGTGCCCGAGTTCAAGCAAAATCCCCCAATGCCCCAACATGTACACTCTATCTAAAACAAATAATTAGGAAAAAAAACTGTGGCAGCACATTATTAGACTGCCTCAACATGTCAGGGTCAGCATCCCTCCGACCCTTTGTGTCTCTTTATTTTTTTGTGACTTGAATTTTCCATACTAGTTTTCTTGTCTGAGGTTGGGCTTGTGTTCTGATCTGTTCCTATCTGGTTCTGTTTAATTATCCTTGTGTTTTATTTCTAGTATTTAATTCCCAGTTAATGTTTCCGAGTTTTTGGTATTGGTATAGCTCCTTAGTTTCTGTGCCCATTAGTTCCTAGTTCCACCTGTTGCCCATTTCCTTGTGCCAGTTTTTGTTGATTGGTTAATTGATTGTCTTACACTTCCTTGTTTGCCCCAGTCGATCGTCACCTTCTTTTCTCTGCCTTTTCTCTTTTTTTTCTACAGAATATCTGGAATACCCTGTGATGTAACCACCCCTCACATAATGCATTTTTATTGGCTGGTTTTACTATCACTCAGCATTACAGTAATTGCAGCAAGTGCATTCCATGCATTTGATGAATAATCATTGTACTTGTTATATTACCATTTCAGCCATCAAAAAAAAAATGTTCTTTGCCAGAAGGTATTCTTTTTAGATAAACACTTCATAAAAATGTAAGAAAATAGAATTGGACACAAAAAACAACTTATATTGGTAATACAGTTTGCAATTGTAGATTCCTTGGCTTAACAGAGTCTTTGTCACAGACCTGGCTAGATTTGGCACGGGAGCGACGGCGTGGCATGGTGCAGGCAGGGCAGAAATGTGGACGACCCACTTGCGGCTCACGGGAACAGAAGGGGTTTACAGACAACTGCTTGGTCAACGAGTTGAGCCAAACACAAAGACTGACAACTAGAGGGACGGGATGACCAGCGACACCAAAACGGGGAAGGGACACAGAGTGCGACAACAGGAGCTGACCCTGACAGTCTTTGTACAGGTACCACAAAGCTCCCCAGGGTTCTCTTTCTTCATGATAATGTTCCAGACCATGGATTTGGGGGATCCTGAGGTCTGGCCGATGGCGGGGAATAAAGTGATATCATTTCTACATAAAAATATATAAACATGTCCCTTAATAAAAAATTAGACTGTGTACTTTAACCATATGTCAGGTGTTTGGTTGCAAATCTAAAACTGTGGAGTACAGCGGCAAATCAAAACAATGTGTCTTTGTCTTAAACATTATGGAAGGTACTGTAAGCCTACAGTGTTGCACTACAGGCTATTATATAAAATAAACCGATAGCTTGATGACTGACAGATTGATAGATTGACAGCTGCCTACGTCCAGCCCTGTGCTTCCTTGGAGAGACTCCAGGGTATCCCTGCATTTTATAAGCAGTTACGGAAAAAGAATGAGACATACTTTGAATTTGCTTAGAGGAGTTAACCACTAGAGGGCGATGCTCCCTCTTTTATTCTGCATGGTGTCCCCTGTTGGCACCTAAATATATGAGAAAAATCAGAGAAATGCGTGACGAAGTAATAAGTGAACGTTTGTGCTGTGATAGGCTCAAAAATAAATAGTACACCTCAGGGAGACCCCAATGGAATTTATTTCTATTTTTGTGGGTGGTCATTGGCTGGAAATTCATCATCAGCTTGCAGCAACTTTTCAGCTCTCAAGCTCCTGAAATTGTCTAATTGCCTGCGTTACTTAATGGGGTGACCGGCACTGGTGGCGGTCACTACTGTGCCCTGGTGTAAAAGCCCTGCACATTGTGCTACTGTACTGGAAGAAGGTAAAGTCGGCTGTCTCTGCTGGCCACTGAACGTGGCCCTGATGGAAACAGCGATACGACACCGAAATAAACACTGCTCAAGCCCCCACCGGGGTTCCCAGGCAGCGGCGGTGGAGCCAGGCCCCCAGGCACCAAGCCAGCAGAGCAGGGCCACAGGATGGACCCGTCGTCATGCTACCAGACCTTCCTTTTTGATAACCTGCAGCAGGAAGTGGACAATGATGCATGACAAGCACCAGAGCCTTATGGAATGTGAGTTACGACCTCAGTGTGACCCTGGCCTGCCCCTCCCGAGTGGATATGTGACGTCCTGATTTCAGGTGTCACCCGGGAAACAGCAGCACCCCTGGTTTGCAATGAAAGTCAATATAGACGTCAATATAGAAAGTCAATGGGACATTTCCACAAAGACTGTAATGTACTTTTGTACGAGTCTGACTGTCAGTATTGGGTATCTTATCCCACATCAGAAGTAACTTCATGTTTTTTTTTACTACCAGTAGGTGGTGCTGTTGACATATAATTTTTAAAAATCTATATTTTCTCCGAGTGGATCTTGTTTTAATGATCACACATTCCTTTTGTTTTCTGGCTTGTGTCAGAGAGCTGTGAAGGTATCCCAGTGAGGGAATTATCATAGGTTGCTCCCAAGCCATTATGGCGGCAGGCAAGATTGATGACAGCATGTAAATAGGGTGGGCGGGGGGGCGGGGTGAAGATAAGTCTTCTCCCATACTGAGGTGGAAGCAGCGTTTGGTTGGAGGAGGCCCTTCTGAGGTCAAAGAAATTCCCTTCTCACCCATGTTTTGATTTTTGAAAGGTTTGTGTGGGTCATCTTTTCTACAGACCAAATACAGTAGTATGAATATCCCATGCAGGGGTGTCAGAGGGACATGCATACTCTGGGGGGGCCAAAATACAAGTTCAGGGTACCAGATACAATTTTAGCCATTCAGTGTTTAAGTTGTGGGTGTCGGGTTGGTTTGCCAGATGGAACATCTCTAATTTCCCTCAGACACACTGAACACTCCACTTGGTTAATGTGTCACCCTGCACTGTATTGGGAATCTGTGGTTGATTCCTACTTAAAACTGCTCCTTCTGTACTCCTCACTCTACTGGCAGTGAACCCCATCTGGAATTCCGCATGGGAAATTTGTGACATCATTCACTTTGTTACTGGGCATGTAGAGCAGAGAGCGATGAATTTCTGGGAACCAAAGTTTGCCTAAAAAAGATATCTGCCATCATCTGGTTCTTCAAACAGCAGCATCTGGGTCTCAGGAGACTGCATCACGTGGTAAAACCAGCGTCCCCACCCCCCCACGAATGCCCTTTGGATTCCTCGACTCCTGAACCCTCACATATGCCAAGATGAGGAAGACTGAAGTAAACAGTCGCATGTCCCCGTGACCTGGGAGGAACACGACACGATGCATTCCCTCAGGAGAGAGCATGCCTGGAAGTATCTGCATCCATAAAAGTTTTTCCAGGAATCTGTGACATAAGTGCCATCTACAGGGAGTTCCAGTGATTCCTTAAAAATGACACAAACTGCAGTAGAAGCTCCATCTACAAAGACTCCACACCCCAGGTTCAACAAACATATCAGGGCTACTAGGCTGCACACGGAGAATAACCTATACCTTTCCTTTTAGTCATTTTCCATGGTGTGTATCTATTCATTTCCTCATTCTGTAAATTCCTGTCCAAAAAATGTTTTTAAAAATGTCATGAAGAACAAGGCATTCCCTTTCGCAGTTAAGTGTCGGTCTTTAGCTGATTCTGCACCTCCTCTCTTCCACCTCTGACCTCTTTCCAGTCACCCTGACAGGTGGAAATTGCTGAGAAAGGGTCTGGCAGCGTAAAATGGGTTAAACCCCACTGGAACGTAAAACTGGTTTTCCATTTTCACTAAAGGGACTTTCCGTAACCTTCTCTGCCACCCCATATGTCCATGAGTAACTGTGCATCTTGCAGTGGTGTTCAGACAGCCTACCTTTAGTCCTGGACAGCTGCGGGGGGGGGGAGGGTCTCACAGGTACCATCCTATACGAACCCCTTCTACACCAACTCACACCATTACTGCTAATACAAGCTGTGGGCGGACAAAATTAGATTAAAAGAAAATCATCTGCTAAAGAAATTAGATGTTGAAAGTGTTTCTAGTGGAATCTGCACACCTCCCAGTCAGCCAATTGCCACGGGAAAATCATTATGTAATGAGATTTCTGGGTTTTTGATTTCCTTAAATGCAGACCAAGTGAGTGGCTTAGGCAGGGGTGTGGCTCGACTCAGGGGTGATGTGAGCATCATTCTGCAATATGAGGCCACAGGAAATAGATATTGATCGTAATGGGCTGCCATGGGGTGAGATAACCATTCACTGTCAAACCCAGCATGCACTCTAAGATGGTATTGCCCACCTCTGTGAGTCTCTAGTGGTGTGTGAGTGATCTGGACCATCTCCAATAAGATCACGCAGAAAGACTGTAAAACACACATTTCCTTAATTAAATAATATGCTTAATCCCAGCTGTTCCGCTTCACTTCTTATCATGTTTGTATCCCATCCCTTTTTCAACAATTGTGTCTGATACAGATGCAGCTATGACATATTTTTCAGACCCAAAATCAAAATTACGCCCCTCACAATTGTGGGCCCCCTGACAAAATGTCACCCAGCCCCCCCCCCCCAATTTTATGTAATCAAGGGCCCCTGTAAAGTCCCTGAATTGCTGCTACTGATTCTTGTTTTTCAGTCTGTGGAAGATGATGGATCGGCAGGCTGGATTTAATTATTTAACAACATATCCAGAGCAGTCTAAAACTGTCTATAGCAGTGGTTCACAAACCTTTTATACCATGTACCACCTCAGAAAGATTACGCCAGCGATTCCCTTGTTCCCGTCATGCGCAGCCAGTCTGGTACTATATCTGAACCACGCTCTCTGTGTACCACCATTTCAACATTACGCTTGATGATTAGGAACAATATACTGAGCTTCTATTAATATCACTGCATGAGGGTTTGACATTTTCTCTTTCATAGCTCAATGTACCTGTTGTGTTCGTCACAGCACTGTCTGTGTCTCACTGGCTTTGAACACTGACATCATTATGTTCTTCTGATGTAATTTGTCTGAACCTGAGTAACACGACCTTTCACATCCCCCCTTTCTGAAATGTTTACATCTCTCTGTAGTATCATGCTTCTTTGCCAAAAGAAGACCAATTTCTACAATTTTGCTGTCTTACTTCAGATCCCCCAGTGCACTTGCCTTTCAGTTTAGGAGCCATTATTATCACTATGCAAATTCTCCTCAGAGCTTGATCTTCCACCAGCTCTTTATCCAGCTTAGCCTGTTTGGATGAGTTTTGTGGGGAGCATCTTCATGTCTTCCCCACACATCCTCGCTTCTGCTATGCCGCAGTGGCTGGACCTTCTTTTTGTCGGGCCTGTAGCTCTTCACTTGAAGACAGCCATTAGCAGTGCGGGAACCCTATAGTCATTTATGTGTCTGATTCCATTTGTTGGTTATGCGGGATAATATCGAGTTACGGTTTCCAGAGTCATGGTCCTCTGAATGCGATCTCTTTCCATTTCCATAACCTCACCTGCCCTGCATGATAAGTGCATCAGTATGGCTGCTGTCTGTATTTTTGGGTCATGAATTGTCTTCCCACTCCATTCTGAAACACACCAATAACTCAGCAGATGTTCACCGTCCCCCCCCCCCCCCCCCATTAAGAAGCAGTTTCACAGACTGAATCGTTCATAGAACTCTCCCTACATGCAGTACCGTGCAAAAGTCTTAGGCAGTCAAAAAATCTTCATGTTTCGTGTACAACTATTATAGTATGTCTCTTCAAATCTGTCAGCTTAGCTGTTTCGAAACCTTCTCAAGTTGCCCCAGTATTTTTTGCACCAATGTATTTTTTGACCCAACATTACAGTACTTGTGCCTTCAGTAGTTCCTTAGTAGTTCACAAAGGTTTACAGAATTAATAGATATAGTAACAAATATATTAACTGCTTGAGATAAAACATCCATCACTATTCATTAATGATGCTTTAACATGAGACCAGTATGTACTGTAACTAAGACTTAGTTTATGGTTAATTAATTCATAAGTAATAGTATAATACTATATTATTTTTGCCCCGTCAAGTAAGGTGTTACCCAGTGTTCTAGGAACATCTGATGTTCATGATACAGAATTGTCGTAAAGAGAAACACCTCACACCTCTGCCAGAAACTGCATTCAGTAATCAGGCTATGTGGCAGAAGTGGAACCGTCCTGATCCACCTCACATTCCCACACCATATCCTAGGCCCAGAATGCCATGCTCTGGAAGGTTTTTACTTGATAAACATAATGTGGGCATAAACATATTTTCCCAAAACGATGTATAATTCAGAAGGCAGGGTCAGCCAGTCCCTGGAGCAATTGGGCTTAAGGGCCTCGCTCAAGGGCCCAACCGTGAAATCACATTGGCATGAGAGTTGAACCAGTGACCATCCAAACATGGGCACTGAGCCACACACCACCCCCAAAATACATGTCCTGGTCTTGAGTTAGAACAAGCTAATAGTAAACAGTTTTGTTGTACCACAGATTTCTTGAGATGTTACTATGCTTCAGTAGGTGTCTGTCTCGACCATATCATTGTCCCAGAGTCTATATCATTATGGACATCAGTGGTTTGGCTCCCTAGAGCTTTGCCTGTAAAAATCTGAGCTGGGGGGCCGCCGGAGGAGGACAAGGCTCCTGCAGTGGAAGCACATGGCGCTCCCTCCCCATTGACATAAAGCAGTGCCAGGTGTCATAAATTTGCATGGAAACACAGAGTAACACAAGCCTGTTTTATCAGTGTTTGCATTCGGGCTCCACATTATTCAAAGATGCAGGCTTCAGACCCAGGAGTATCGGCTCCAGTGGGGAACCTTCTACATACAAACAAGCACTGCAGTGATCTGTGAGTTCTCAGCAATTAGGCTTCATTACAGCCTTTCAAACTGTAACCCTCCATGCTGCTCTCTCTGTGAGCTGTGTACGCCCATTTCTGCTATGCCTGTGACATCACAGGTGAGCTGTGCATGCCCATTTCTGCTCTGTCTGTGATATCACAGGTGAGCTGTGCATGCCCATTTCTGCTCTGTCTGTGACATCACAGGTGAGCTGTGCATGCCCATTTCTGCTCTGTCTGTGATATCACAGGTGAGCTGTGCATGCCCAGTTCTGTTCTGTCTGTGACATGACAGGTGAGCTGTGCATGCCCAGTTCTGTTCTGTCTATGACATGACAGGTGAGCTGTGCATGCCCAGTTCTGCTCTGTCTGTGACATCACAGGTGAGCTGTGCATGCCCATTTCTGCTCTGTCTATGACATAATTTTTCCTCGGTAAATTTTATTGTGGACTTCCCCCAAAATTGGTGAATTCTATTTGGCTAGACATCAAATTACCACAGCAGCTTTGCTTTCGAAAATATCACCAAAATATCCTATTGCACAGTACTCTTATAATGTCTGGATGGTATGACGTATAAAAAAGCAAATACCACCCAGGCCAATCACTTTTCTTGTTTCACCAGCTGCAAGCATGGTACAGTTAATCTGAATGGCTGGTACCACACATAGTATACGTACAAGACAGCTACTTTTCCATTCCTCTGCACATTCTGCTAATTGATGATGAGCTGTTGTCCAGTTCACATTACAGATGGGCATGGTGAAGAGACAATCCACATCACAGCTCCAACAAACAAGGGACTTTATTAAACTCAAAAAAGCACAAGAAACAGGTAAATGATTAAAAACTAAGACGGAGAGACTCTCCCCTCTACTAAGATGGAGAGCATTATAAAGGAGACTAGCAACAAACATGGGGCAACAACAGCTACAAACACACAATGACCAAGGCCAAGGGCAGGCACATAGATACAGCAATAGTGAAGGTAAACAGGAACAGGTGTCGGCCAATTACAATCAATCAAACAAACACTAGGGCTGGGAACAACACAGGTGAGGGTCATAATCACAAACAACTCAAACAAAAGGGATGACCAGCGACACCTGCTGGCCAGGCAGGGAATGATTCTGACAGTTCAGTGCTTTGGTTACTAGGCTGGGGCATTCTGCAGTGTGTTCGGGGTGCTACAGGGGTCCTCCAGGGGTTTGTATGCATGCTCATTGCTGCAGCCTGCATCTTACTCCCTCTGCTCTGCATTGGGGCTCCTCATACCGATCAGCTTGCTTGTGTTTCACAGCGCAATAAGACCTGCAGTGCAGTTAAAAAACCTTCAAGTGCCCCTGTTTTGCTGCAATTTGCCGTCCACATTAGCAGCAGGTTTATTCTTAACATGCCACTGAATGACGACCTGTTTAGGGGTTAACGAGGCACCACTCCCACAATGCCCTGCTACCACTGATGATCCTCTTCTTGCAGTATGTTAATTTTATGAAGACCTGTCCTAAGTTTGGAGATGAATGGCTTTGTGATAGCCTTTAATGTGCATAATCTAAGCCCAGATCAGGCCTTGTACTGGAGGGTGAGACTCTGTCCTGCGTGGCTCAGGTAATCGAACATGCTGGAACATGCCGCCATGACCGACAGCATTCTTTATTGCATCTTTTATTGGCTGGTGAGTTTCAGTGCCATCATAAACTTACCCATCATGAAATTCCACATAGTGTTCTTTAAATACTTTGACCTAATGTCCTGAAGGACTCTTAATCAGTTTTTGCTTTGTATTTCTATAATAAAAAGTTCCTGTTTCTTTAAGAATTAGTGTAACATAATCTGCTTTATTCAGTATATTGAGTTTTTAAGGAACTGTGTCGTGTAAAAGCTGCTTCAGTGTATCTGGTAGAATATGGGTGTGCAACATCATGTTAGAATACTTCTTTGGGATGGGGTCTATGTGCGGGGAAGGTGTCGCTTGTATGGAGCAGAGGAACGGCAAAAATTTATGTAACCTAAATCCTGTATACCTTCCCCATAGGGAGAATCCGTGTGATGTGGCATGTTTGATACAGTCCTTGGTCACTGAGTAAACTCACCTCTTCTATGCCTCTTACCAGAGGTGGATAGTTCAAGTACAGAAAGTAAAAATCCAAACCAAGATTTAGTTTCAACCAACCAGTTCGGTGCTCTGACTTTGACTGTATACCAGGGGTGGCCAGTCTTATCTGCAAAGGGCCGGTGTGTATGCAGGTTTTTGGGGTAACCTTTAGGTCAGCTGTTCAAACCCAGGTGTGAGGACTCTTCACCCAATCAGTTCTCTAATTAGTGACCTAATTAGGGAGTTGCAGCGAAAACCTGCATACACACCGGCCCTTTGCGGATAAGATTGGCCACCCCTGCTGTATACTCAACCAATTGGTTGTAACAAAATCTTGGTCTGGATTTTTACTTTCTGGACCTGGACTATCCACCTCTGCCTCTTGCTACTGTTATTCTCTTGTTGCTCTAGTTTTCTCCTCCTCCTCCTGATTCTCTAGGCAAGCATTACTCTGTCTGTGAACTTAGAGTTCAGGTGCAAAATGCGTAAAATATGGTTCCTCTGTTGCTGACTTCCACAGGGTGAACACAATAGGTCTGAGTGAAATGGATTTGGAGCAGCTGACTTTCTGTAAATTCCAGAGAGCGGTTTGCTGTAATTGTACACTCCTTTGGGTAAAATCATCTGGTTAACAACTAAATATCTTTAACTAAGCTTTATGCAGAAAATGATTATTTGATGTGTTATTTCCTGCTTTGAAAGCTTTGTATTTCTGTTTTTATTTACTTTTTCCCCTGAGAAATTGAGATTGGTGTTCCCGAAAAGAGGCAAATCATTAACGTGCACTTTCTCTCGGAAACAAACACTCTGTTAGATAAAATGCTGGATGCCGGGGATCGTGTTACAAAAATTACGGCAAATGCTTTCTGTGCTCTCTGAGTGAGTCGGCCTTAAGTGTAGATCAGTCGTAACAGAATCAATACAAATATGATCTGTCTACATGGGTATCTGTTATTTCAGCATCTGAACTTGTTCAGGATGGCAGCCGCTAAGTGCTTTCACAGGGTAGCCCTGGAGAACAGTTTGTGTATCTGTCTGTATGCGTGTCTGGATATTTTTCCACTAAGGATAAGTGATTCCTTTTTACATTGTACTTTTTACATTGTACACCACGATATTCTTGGTGTAACAGGCATTGTCATGCAGTGTTGGTCCCCACGGGTTAACACAACCAAGGCTTCTTTATTCCACCATGTTTGCTCGTGGAATCCACATGTTTAATAAAACCTGACTCAGTGAACAGAGTCTCTCAGAGTCTATAGCTGGGAGTCATGTGACTGTCCAGTGGGTCCCTGGGCTGCCGCTGAGCCATGTGCACCAATCCTGCAGTGGTGAAGGAGCAGACTCAGGAAATAGGAACTAAAACACAAAGCAGAGCAACTAGAGCACAGAATCAAAATCACAAAACCAGAGGCAGGATACAGGAAACGTGGATTTCAGCAGCCAGAAATGAAGGGTGTGGTCCTTTTTATGAGCAAATATCACCGTTTGGTTTATATGAAGTTTGGAACTTCCAGTCATATTAAGGCCCATGGTCCAATGACATCATTCCAGGATGGACTGCAGTGATTTGGAGTTAGTGATGTTGAGAATCCTTAAGCTTACGGTGTGAGGTGAATACCTTGTTAGGCAGTCACAGCTTGCGGTTAACTTCAGTAAGTTCACAGACTGCCTCTCAGAGATGGTAGCCAAGGTAAAGTAGGCACAGAGTGTACTGAAGTATGGGAACACAGAGGTAAACAACATCATACATACACACATTCATTCTTAGTAACAACTCGTTTAGTAAGGTTCTGAGGGGATCAGACTGTTTTTGCATGATATACCTAAGCGCAACATATGGTATATATATAGATGATATATATATAATCTTACCTGTTATCTGGTAACATTTTGGCTACAGAATTTTTGAAAGAAAAAAAAAAACATTTTTCATGTTTTTAGCAATCTATCAGTAGAGTCACGTGATTGACTATTAGGAGTACATGTTGGTGAAGCTCAGGCACTCAAAATATAAAAAGTATATTCCACCCTATTGGGGAAATATACAGTTACCACAAAATGTTAGCAATGTAAATGTTAAACAATGAGCTTTTCATAGATATATGAAGTACATGTCTCTTAGGCTATCAAACTATTTTTATTCGTGAATCAATAACAAAAAAATTATTGATGTAGAGAAAATGTCTTGATTATTAAGAACTGGTACGTTTTTGTACCCATTTTTACTAACAGGTAGGGTAAATAATACCAAAAATTTGCACAAAAACACAAACATGCTGTTAATGCTCCTAACCTCCCAACAATCACAGACATGTGACAGCAAAACAGAGGGAATCACCAATATTAAGAGGTTCTAAGAGTGGATGAGTTTCCCTCCTTATCCTGCATGCTTTGCCATCTGAAATGTGTGGAACTGCACATATATAAAAATGTTTCAAAACAATCCATTTTTTCCAGATTGCTTTGCAATGTGAAAGTGAGAGAGGAGCTTCGTGTGTGCGGTTCCTTATCAATCAATCATGGTGACAAGTGGCACATTCCCTCTTTAGGTGGCTAGAGAAAGAATTACAAATTAGAGAGGGCAGACAGAAAACACAGCTTATTTATATTTGATGCAAATTAAAATGATGTCGTTCGCCATGTGATTATAATTCACTTTTTAAAGAAATACAACATTTTGGTAAAAAATCAAGGGATATAATCAGAGTATCTGACAAATATAAATCTTGAGTGTTGCTTGTAAAGTGGAAAAGACAGGACCTGGTGAAATTCTATTGTTTATAAAACTCAGTGAACTTGTGGGTCTAACAGACATACTCACATCAGGACAGTAACAAAACCTTGAACATCAAACAAAGATCAACAAGTAATAAACAAACAAACACATCACTGCCTCTCAGCTGCACTAATTTCCTAAGAAATATCATTTGCAATATACATAAAATTTATTCTATTAGAATTTACATCCTGTTAAGTTCATGTTCCACCGTTAGCTTTATAGACCGGGTGGAATATTTTGAGGTACGTTAGCTGTAGCTCTTTGAGTGAGATCATCATTTAGCCAGCTAACCTTCTACAGATAAACAGATAAACTTTTATAACTTTGTCAGATTTTTTTAATTTTAACAGGGTGTAACTTTGAGTGTGACAAGCAAGATAACGTTTCAAAAACTAAAAAAAAGGAAGAAGTGATAGTTGAAACTTACCTCTGTTTGCACAGTTCATTTCCCGCTGAAAAAAAGATGCTATTTCCAGAGAATGGTCTCAAAGGAATTGTAGCCCATTTTTAAGAAAACGAGAAAGTATACATACTAACATGATGGAAGATGACTTTGGGACGCACAGTAAATGAAGATAATTGTAAAAAATAACCATAGTTTCATTGGATTTCTATATATGGTTTGAGGCAGTTAGCCTCTAGGTAGCCTAGTCTATAACATAATTAAAGATTATTTTGGGATTTTTATCATTTGCTGGTTCATAGTACTTGTGGAAGCTGATTACTTTACACTAAGGACATGATAAAACTGAATGCACATTTCAATAAAAATGCATGTAAAATACAAGATGGTATTTTTAATGTCTATTATCTCTGTTTAAGTGATATAGAAGACTTAAATATAAATTAACCCATGTGTTATAAATATGTGACTCATTTTAGAGTAAATATGAGTAAGTAAATCATACGGACAGAAAAGTCACTGTGTAACAAGAATGATGGATATATGATATGCTGACACATGTTGATTGTTTTTTTAACAACAAAACACATATTTACAGACATATTTTTTAATAAAGAGAAAGACTGGGTACACGGTTTACTTACTTAGCAGTTATTAATTTTTCCAGAGGGCAGAATTTATTTAGTCCATTAATTTTGGATCCAAGGGGAAAATGAAAAAGATTGATTGATTAAAAAGACATCAGTGAAGTTATATGATCCAGGGCATCCCCTAACTCCATCCATCCATCCATCCATCCATCCATCCATCTTCATACTCATAAAAACTAGTTATGGAAAACTGATGTAATGGCTGGGGAACAGAAGCATTTTTCATTTGCAAATAACTTCTCGTTTATATGGGAAGACAAGACTGTATTACCAGCTCGAAAGGTTTGACTGAGGACCAGCCACTACCTGGAATCATCTGCAGTCAAGGGTCTGTGTTGTGAGTGAAATCAGGTCCTGGCTACTGACTCCTGATTAGCACGTTGTGGGCAGTGGGAATAAGCTAGGTCACAAACATGGAAGCAAGGTGGTACCTGTGAGATCCACCATGTTCCTCTTTAGTGTGAATCTATGCCCTTAACCAGTCATGTTGACCTACAGGTCAAGCAAAAGAGGAATAATTTCATTGATGTTGATGATTGTTATAAAGTATCTGAAAACCATTCATATTCCGAGGCTTTTTGGGGGTACATGCTTTCTCGGATTCAAGGGAACAAGGACAGAAAATGGGATATAGATTTGAAAGTCAGTGATCCATGGGTCAGGGAAAAGCACAGATTAAGATACTGCCTGTCAGCTTAGTTTGGGTCTGGCTCCCAGTTTGTTTATTACAAATATGACTGTGATCGTTACATTCATATCTATTGTGACCTATAACAAAGAAATATCAGGTTATCAGAGTTCTGCCGCAGAGCATGGGAATACTGAAGAACTAGTTTGAGTTCATTTTTTGGTAGATTAGTATGCAATAATTTATCCATTTACCTTCCAGCTGTTTACCTAGGGTACGGTCACAGGGGGACAGAAGATACCCCAGGGAGCACAGGGCATAAAGCAGGGTGGTACCCTGGATAGGATGCCAGGCTATTACAGGGCACATTCACACACAATCACACTCTAAAGGAAATTAGGAAATGCCAGCTCACATAACTCCATGTCTCTGCACTCCAGGAAAAAAAAATAGAGAATTGAGCACTCAGAGGAAGACTACACAACACAGGGAGGACTCGCAAACTTCAGACTCACACAGAAGAGGTGGGATTCAATGCTGTGGGGTACAGTATTACTGAGCTGCCACCAGGAAGAACTAAGCTTAGGAATTTCTCCTGCGACTGAGAAAGACATTCATTTGTGGGCAATGTTTTCCAGTAAAACAATTGATTGGTCAGAGGTCACTTTAATGGAGGTGGGGGGCTGTGTCAATCCTGTAGGAGTAAAACAGAAACAGCAACATGACACAACCCCACACTGCCTGGGCACTAACATGTAAGACTAACCGTTGAAGTAGATCTTTGGGAAGATTCAGAAAGATCTTATGCAAAAGGAATCAAGTTAATAGTCCTCGGAATGTTAATGGCTATGAGCTGAGAACAGAATTAGAACTAAATGCTGTGGATTGGGATGGTTCCGTACATGCAGTCACTATTTATAATCTTTTGGGGGAACCTTTGGCAAAATATATTCTGTATTTCAGTGGTTGGCCTGAATTGAAGTACAGTACTTGTACCATTTTTCTGCTGGTGATATCCAAGCCATCTTCAGGAATACTGGGTATATACTGGATGAAATAAGAATAACAATAGTTAAGAACTAGAAATAGATGTAAAATTACAACAGTGCTGTCACTGCAGTGGTTTGCAATATTCATTGTGCGGCTGAATAATTCAAATATGATTTTATGAGCAATATTTCAATAGAGAGATATTTAGACACAAGGCTGGAAATTAAGCTTTCCCACTCGCCTGTGGCGAGTCATTTAGACAAAAGAAGAGAACAAAAAAATTGCTTCCCTGAACAAGCCCAGTTGGCTAGTCACAAAAATTCTTAAATCCCAGTGATGCTTAGAATCTTTCTGTGGATAGACATGCTATACCCTGCTATACTCTGCTATACTCTGGAGCTGCCTGGTGAGAGGGGATCTCTGTCCACCAGCAGTGGTGGTTCTAGACCGTTTCAGCTAAGGGGCCAGACTGGGGCCAGTTGTTCTGTTGGGGGTATTAGGTGTATTTGACCTGCTCCCCCGCAGAACCTCCCCTGTCCACTGGGGCTGGGCTGGGCGCCATAGCACTGGGGCGGGTGTATACCAGTCCACAGCCCACATGACTTCTCTTCTTCCATCTCCGCCTGTGTGTCCAGCTGCATCATGCCTGCTTTTGAAAAGACGACACTTAAACGCTCTCACACGAGCAGCTGTATGTAACAGGCGAATCATGGACGGTACAGAGCGCAGGGTGACATCCCTGCTGTGTCCCGCGATTCCCTGCCTTCCTTTGTGTGACAGTCCCATCCCCTCAAAGGCAGCCCTTCTGCCTGCAACATGCACAAGATCCCATTGCATGTGACAGTCGACGGTGGTATATGGTTTTCCTCTGACCCCAATGCCTTCTTCATTTTAACCCTCTCTGCTGCTAATCTCTAATGCCTCTCCAGCACCACTTTAATCTATTGGTTTCCTTGTCGGAACACTTTCGTGCTTGACCACGGGGGGATATTCTCCATATTTGAAACTCAAATCCATCCAACCATGCATCTATCTTCTTTAACTCCTCACCCAATACATGGTCACCATGAGCTTGGGGCCCATAGCAAGGCAGGGGACACCTTGGACATGAGTTATATTATGCGATGACACCAGGCGTAAGGCTCGATTAATGTTTGATTGGTGGACTTTTGTTTGCGGCACAGAGTGATGCATTCCCCATGATGACATCATCGTGCTCTTGACATTTTTCCAAGGCCAAATATTGGTGAATTCAAGCAAAATAAATCTATATTTGATGTGCTTTTTAGGGTACTATAACCTTGCTTTAAGAATCTCTTTCTTAAATCTGTTATGTTCCATCTTATTTGTGGGTGTACCAGCATTCCAGGCCCAACTTCCATAACTCTCACCAATGTGAAAGATTTTTAATTAAAAGGAAAGACCGTTGGCTGAGCCGTACAAAGGTCAAAATAGAGGGCTCTTTTCAGAAACCGGCTTTAGCTCTCAAAATCTGCCACATTGCCCCATTTAAGGCCGTGTGAATTAAATTGAAAATAAGATGTGATGATCAACAACCCTGGATCGATGCATCATGGGAACATGTAACATGTGGCCAGGCTGGGCCTCCCCCATACTTAGGTTTATTGGCTGTCATCCGTCCGGCTGTAATATTATAAATGCTCTGCCTGTGAACCTTTGCATTTGATAGATTGGCTTTTTTTATTGCAAACCTTTGACCTGGCACAAAAATGTGGCTGACCTGAAACACTGCCCTCGTTTTTCTGTATCAATATGTAAAATTCAGAGGAGACTTTGGAGAACAACTGGGGCAGTCTAGTGGACAGTCTATGAGGTAATGTGGAGTTTAGGGACTGACTAGCAGGTAGCAGGCAGGGTAAGGAGGGATAGGGTGTAAGCTGGTAGGGTTAGGGTTAGTGAAGGACAGAAGGTAGGGTAGTATAAGTAATCTCTGCAGATACGTTAGGTGTTAGATGGGGATGTAGGGTCAGGGTGTAAGGAGGAAGTACAGTATGTGAATGGTCAGGGGAGTCTCGAGGCTGGGCAAGGTCACATGATGTGGTCACATGTTCCTGTGCATTTCTCTTGTGCTCGGGGCAAAATTCCTATAGTTGATTGCTCCTCTTCCCCATTTTGTTAAATCTAAAATTTCATTTCCATCCACACATGGGTGGACATGTACAATTAGAAAATGGGCTAGCCGATGTGATTAAGGTTTAAGCTAGCTAATATGGTTAGCAAAGATCTAGAACAATGCTTCACAGCCCTGTCCTCGGGGACCCCCAGACAGTCCACATTTTGCTCCCTCTCTGCTCCTAGCACACCTGTACCCATCACTTGGTGTTTTTGAGTGTTTGGTTCAGGAATGGTGACCAGATAATCCATGTCAGGGAGGACATTTTGAGCTTTGTAAAAATTTCAATTAAAAGGACCTGGATGCCCAGAGTTCTTGCTGTGTGCTGAATGGTTACTCTCCTACAGTCATACCAAGAATCACTAATGTTAATGTGAAACAGCTGTATGTCTTTCAACCAAGGAAACAAACCAGTCCAAAACACAAGAAGAATTAAACTATTTAGCCAAGGGCAGGAGCGTTTCAGGTTCAAGGTGTCCTCTCTGACATTGATTATCTGGTCACCCTAGTTCAGGTGTGCTGTGAGCTTGGAGGGAACAAAAATGTAGACTTTCTGGGGCTTCCTGAGGGCAGCATGGAGAAACACTGGTTTATTAGAAATAGTATTCTAGGGTATGGGAGGAAGCTGGAATGTCCACAGTAGGAGGATCATGTTCATAAATCCATCAGCTGGCCCGGTTGCTTAAGCTAACTGCAGTTGTAAGAGCTGGGGTATGTGAACGGCGCCGCCCTGCTGTTCTCCCGCCGTTGGTGTATCATCATGCCGCCCCACAGGTGTCTCATCTCCATGCTTTTATTCCCGGAGTCAAATCAATGTGCTGTGCTGGCTGTCGGGGAAGCTCAGCGAGGAGACCATTACGGACCATTAACAGACGGATGTCTTCCACCGTAAAGCGCGTTTGGCGATCGTCACGGCGTCGGGCTCTGCCTTTAAAAGCCGCTTCTTATGCGGAATGGGACGCCCAGGCTTTTCTTCTTCCTCGGGTGTTGAAAGAGGCGCTCTCAGCGTTTGGCTTTGAAATCAGCCCGACTACAAAAGAGGCGAGGGAAGTGGTGGTAAGTGGGGTTACCTGATACGGCGGCATGGCAGTGTACCGCAGCAACACGCTGCCACCGCTTGATGGGCACTGCTAGCTAGTCTGGCACTCCATGGAGGATGTCAAATCTCTCACTTGGCACCGTAGACCGGCCCTTTTGTGACAGACAAAGGGGATGATGGTGGGATGTTACCATAACACAGGCGGCGTTTGTGCTGCCTCTGCAGGGTGTGACGGTCGAGGAGTCTCTCGTGTTACTCCTGTCACGAGCCCTTCAAGGAGCTCGCAAGCTCCCTTGTCCTCCATCTGCTAGAGACGAGCTGTCAGTCAAGTGTGCCCCGCCTTCTGCCACTCCCCTGTCCTTCTGACAGCCTACACCCATCATCTGTGTATCAGGCCATATGCAAGAGGCAGAGACCTCATGGTTCTAATGACCATTAAACCCATTATCAGTGTTTTAACTCCTTCAGAATGAATCTGCACCAAAGGTATTGGGGTGTGTAGCAGTAGGTAACGGCTGTGATGTGATTGTGTGAGCGGGAGAGTATGAGTGTTAGGATGGTAGGGGGCAGTAGTGAGTCATGGCTCTTTCCAGACGCTAGGCACTTTCCAACTGCAGGAATTTTTTTTCAGGAACCAGAACCTTTTTCAGGACCCAGGAACATTTGTCATGTCCACATTGCAGGAACTCAACCCAATTGTTGTTACTCAGAGGTAGTTCCTGAACCATTTTCTAGTCCCTACCCCAGATTAGGTACTTTTTGCTTGAGAGGAAACTACTGAGTTGGGCTTATAGCGATAAACTGTGCTGATTGGTTGATGGCAAGCACCAGCACTGACTCAAGTTATGCAAAAGTGTGGGGAAAAGTAAAGCAAAAATTATTACTTGGAATCATTACATTTTTAGTTGGAATTATTAAATTATTAGTTGGAATTATTGTTACTTTGTATCTAAATTACATTAAAAGCATTAATGAATGCATTTTTGCTTGTCTTTATCAGCATCAGAAAATTTTATCAATATTTTTGGGGACAGCCCAAGAACTCGGAACCAGGAACTAGGTTCCTGGACTTCAGTGGAAAGCATGTGCACATTCTGGGTCTTTATCAAGTAATCCCACCCGCCTTTCAAATATACGGCAGTCGGGAACTGAGCTGCACATCTACACCTCCTCTCCATACATACATGCATATACAGACAATGCACACCCACATGGGCAAAATGCACAGACAGATACACACAGGCTCACATTCCAGCACTCACCAGCAATATATGCACAGAAATGCACACACAGGCAGACATGTACACATGCTAATTTTCTCCTTCAGCGGTGCAGCTATGAAGGTCAAACCAAGACAGGTTTAGACCTCTTAGTATTAAATCTTTATCACACCATAAAATCCTACATCTTTCGTAGACGGATGCATTTTCCCATTAATCCCAGCATTTTACAGCAAACCTGTTAGCTCATCAGTCAGGAGAAACAAGAAGTTGCTTTTGGTGCAATATGCAATACTTGGGGATTAACTTTTCTTGGCTTAGGTGTCCATACCCCATTCATAATTAACTGCTGAGAGACGGGTCACGTGATTATCCATGCGCCGTTCATAATTAACTGCTGAGAGACGGGTCACGTGATTATCCATGCGCCGTTCATAATTAACTGCTGAGAGACGGGTCACGTGATTATCCATGCGCCGTTCATAATTAACTGCTGAGAGACGGGTCA
>JAODJU010000018.1:8661435-8680678 GCA_026776725.1 Gnathonemus echidnorhynchus | reverse complement strand
ATCCATGCGCCGTTCATAATTAACTGCTGAGGGACGGGTCACGTGATTATCCATGCGCCGTTCATAATTAACTGCTGAGGGACGGGTCACGTGATTATCCATGCGCCGTTCATAATTAACTGCTGTGAAATGGGTCATATGATCATGAGAGAGTGAAATTGCCACAGTGCTTTCAGTGCATCCAACTCTAATATGGAAACCAGACTACAGCCACAGGCTGCATCCCTTACCCAGCAATAGGGATGAATAATTAGCATCCGTCATGTATCTACTCGTGTCCGTCAGTCAATCTCCCGTTGCCAGATCGGAAGAACCAGCACCGTGCTGGTCGTGTTCACTCTCAACACATGTACACAAGGGACATCCTGTATCCTGGAGGAGACCCTCATAGCACAGCCCTTATACTCCATCCACAAGTGCCTTCCTCAATTGCCCTGTTCGGTAGCATATGCAAATTCACAGTAAGGTGTAAGGCAAGACAGAGCAAGTTAAATTCAACTTCGGCAAGAAAAATATGTTAAAAAAAGGAACTAGCTGTATTAAATGACGAAAGATTTAACGGCTCCAAAAGATGACATCCATTATTCATCCAGGTAACCATTAATCTTCAATCATCTATCAGCTATCATGAGGGTAGGACCAACAGAGCCAAACCACGGATCTTCATTGTGAGCTGACTGTTAACATGTGGCGAGAGCACGTCACTGCAGAAACCTTCACCATAGTCAAAATAAACCTGGGTGAACACGGTGAAAAATACAACTGGCAGAGACACATGGCTGAACCTGGAGAACGTGAAGGTAACGTGAGTAAGGCCGCGGCCGTTTGCTGGATGTGACCTTAGTGGGCTGGTCTTCTCCGATTCAGGTGCTCTCAGTGGCATTTTGTTAAAGGTGCTGTTAAGTGTTCAAGTTCCTGCTCCTGCTGAGATCTTGCTGCTGGGGATGCTGGGATACCTCACTGTACACTGCAAAGAGAGATATATATTTTCTGTGCAATATCTATTATATATTAGAAGTCCATCACAGGACACTAAGTCATACATTAGATATGATTTGTTTAACACACTGTTTCTCCCCTGGTCCCAACCCGGGGATCCCCAGATGTTCCATGTTTTTGCTCCCTCTAAGTTCCTGGTAGGGATCAGAAATGTGGATTGTCTGGCAGGGAGCTGGGAGGGAGCAAAAACAGTCCAAAAATGTGGATTGACTGGGGGTTCCCAAGGACTGTGACTTGGAACACTGGCCTTTAGCAGACGCTTTTTTTTCAGTCACTGGGACAATTGGGGGTTAAGGGCCTTGTTTAGGGGCCCAACAGTGACATCACTCTGCCAATCCGGATTTACGCCGAAAACCACAGGAACAGCATCCCAACCCACATAACACCTTTGACAATAAATACTTGACAAGGATGGGTTTTGAACCCATACATGCAGAGCACAATGGATTAGTAGTCCATCGCCTTAACCACTCAGCCGCCTTGTCATGGGATGAATCCTACTTCAATCTTTAGTTAGCCTAACTGTATGTCTTTGCAGTAGGGAAGGAGCCAGAAAACCCAGGGGAAATCTATGCAACATGCGATCCAGGATTAAGACCCCCTTCCCTGGAGGTGTGAGGCTCCAGTGGTGTCCAGTGAGACACCAAGCCACCTTTATTTGAGAGGCAGGCTAAAAAAATGATATATGTGGTGGACATTAGCAAGAACGGCTCTATTACCATGTTGGCTGAGACAGACGGGGGACGGCAGAAGGGCAGGATGTCCATGCTCAGATGCAGGCCACATGTCCCCCCCGACCCGAGTCGTTGAGGCCGCGTGACACATACCGAGTAGATGGAAAGCAAGGGAAAAGTTGTCTGTCCTCAAAGTAACACCGATGATCCTGATTTACGGCCACTCTCTGTGATTGGGCAGGAGCGCCGGGGATCGATCGCGGAGCCGCGCATCCACCTGTTAAGAGCTTTTCCGCTAATTGGCTGCCAGAGTGCCGCCAAACCACAGTGTTTCCCGGTGAACAATAGCATGCGAGAGTGCGTGTAGAGCCGGCCTGCTTCTCTTCCCACGGGCCATTGATTTTTAAATGAAGTATCACAGAAAATCAATAGTAATCAACAAATAGAATGCAACACAGTTTAGTGTCATGCCCCAGGCCTGGGCTCAATCCGTTTCCGGGCCTGTCACAGCTGCGGTGGTGAAGGGGAGGGGCTAAAATCTCCAAACAGGAAGTGAAGCAAGAATGTTGCAGTTGGGGTGATTTTGTGGCCTTTCCTCAGTATAAGCGTTCCCAGCTGAAGGTCTAAGGGTAATGATACCCCGGGCAACATTTTAAGCAACTTTGTTGGGTAGTGTTGCCGACCAGTACTGGACAACAAATTTCTATTTGGAAAACTTTGATCAGCAATGGGCAACTTTTGCGATCATCCAGATCCAGACGAGTCGTCCTTTGTCTCACCTGGTTGGCGGTTGTCCCATAACGTTGCTCAAAGAGTTGCCCTGTGCATCATCACCTTAAGCTATTCCTCAGGCCCCGGATCACACAGCCCCAGACTAACTCTTCCCTGTAATGTGTCAGTGAACCTTCAGTTGAACCATGAAGCTCACAGGCTATAGGCTACCTGGCATTCCTTTCCGGCACGGAGCTATCAGTCACTGCCACAGGGCTAATTACCCAGAGCAAGCCTGAGCTACAGGCCCGCATCTCCCCACTTGACAAGCTAGAGAAAACTCAGCCGACAGAACCACCTCACGCCCTTCCCAGGCTGGCTATAGAGCACGTTGATTTGTGATGGGGGGAGGTTCAAACACTTGCCATGTTGTTTCCAAGGTCAGCCATATTCCACTGCCAATTTCTTCAGCAAGGGCTTTTACTTTGTCTCATTTGAAGGTTCCAAGGTTGCTGCGAAAGTCCTGCCGTGTGATAACAGCTTTGGTGTCGCAAACCCCCAGCACTCACTCAGTAATGGAAAAAAACTACATTTTCTATGCTTATGATTAATGAGTCTCATTCCTTGGGGAATTAATAGCTCCCATCATTTAAGCTAGTCATGTTAGCATTTTTTTAGTTACCGAGGACTGATTGAACTTGCCCTGTCATGCCTTGTGCTGTGGTACGGGGAGATTCTGCCAAAGGACAGGCCAGTAGTGATTTCCTCCCATGATGGAGCACAGTGGCCTGCTGTCAGGATCTCCAGATTGCCAGGCCTGGGCCTGTGCTCCCATTCATATCTGTACTACGCAAGACCCAGTTGCAGGCTAAGCTGACTAAAGCAGGGGGGAAACGCAAACGACCTCAGCCCTGCAGTGAGAGAGCTACTGTATGAGGCACCCTGATTCCACTCCTGCTTTGACAGCTACTTAGAGACAAGCGTCTTGGAAAGTGCAAATGGGCAAAAGTCTCTCGCTAAATTAGCACACAACTAGGTGGAATTAGCCTGTCCATACACTTGACATATGGTTTGTACGCAGTAAATATATAACATATACGGTAACTTTAATATATAATATAGCAGCATATACTGTACTTTATTCATCCTTGTGGGGAATTTGGGCAGTTGTCACCTACCCCATCTTGCTCTCCCTGAGACACACAGACAGGTGAGAGTAGGTTTAGAGGTTAAGGGCCTGGGATTTGAACTGGCAACCTTCCGAGCCTACACAGACACACCATGCTCTTTTTTTTATAGAGTCAGGCCTGCTCTCTCTATCCGGCCAGCGCCATTGTTACTGTCAACCCCTTGATTGTATATCTGGAAAAAATGCTCCCATTTTGCTGCAGTGAGATTTATTTTTTTAATATGGGTTTCTTGTAACACTTGGCATGTGGGCTGTAAGCTGTGTGGCAGTTTCTGGCAGGGCTGGATCAAAGTTTAGCTTTATACGTTTCCTTTCTGTTCAGTGTAGAACCTTCCCACAACACCCCTCGTATGCGCTGTCCCTCCTCGGGAACAGAGTTCCCTGTGTCTGATTCGGTCCTGGTAACATGGTAAGATGAATACAAAGGCAGCCCTATTTGTCTGTAGAGTTAAAATGTAAGCATGGAGGAACATTGTCCGAACCCTCAACTTCACTTTTAACTTTAACTTTATCTGTTACAGTCACATGATAGTCAGGCTTAGTATAATACTTAGCATTAAATTTAGCATAAGTTTTTGACATTGGTTGGAAATTTATTGAAGATGGTCATGTCGTATGTTTCTATAAGAGCCAAACAGCGATGTTTATTTGTTCTGTAGATTTATTTATGTTACTTTGCCTTCTTTGTATGTTATTTAGTCTTTGGAACATAAATCACTACCTACACAGCATTATTCTTGTTATAATTATTTGATTCTTATCATAGCGTAAATGACGTGGTGTGGTGGTCCATGCATTAGATCCAAGGTTGTGTTGTGGTTCGCCGCCCCTACAGTGTTTAAACTAACATACCACTGATCATAAATACTACTGGTCATATAATAAAAACACTTACCATGTGACATGGGTTTTGGATTTGAATCCCTCCTGCTATATGTGTGCACATTTAGCATGATTTTCCCATGCCATGTGGATTTCCATCAGGTATATTGCTTTGGCTAATCGGTGTCTCTAAATTGCAATGGATCTGTGTGTCCTGCAATGGACTGGCATCCCATCCAGAATGCAGCCCTGCCTGGTACCCTGTGCAGCCGTCCATTCATTTTTCCTGCTGATCCATTCGAGGGTGAGGGTGAGTGCCACTTGTGAAGGGTTACCCAGGTGGCACTCAGCGCGGCGTATCTGCAGTGCCCCCTGCTGGATGCCAAGGTGGTTCCAAGCCTGCCATGATATCCTTGGTCCTTCCCCCTTACCCCAAAGTGGGACATGCTTAAATTCAGAATTTCTTATGAGGCCCCCAAACCACCAAAACTGGATCTTCTCTGCACCAAAGACTAGTGAGTCCCTCACCTTCTCCTGAAGAATCCCATTAACTTACTTAGTACTTAGTACTTCTTACTTAGTAAGAAGTAAACTCATTTGGCTGCCCCTACATACAATCAATTTTTTCCCAATTATGCAAAGCTCCTGAACTTGAGTAAAGAGAGGAACCAAGATAAAGCTGCAGTTTGTCTGCAAAAACGCCTAATACTTCATTAACTTCAGTTAACATTTATTTATTCATTTATTTATTTGCGAGGATGACCAAATCAACAATGTAGCAACACAAAGAGTTCCAATTAGCTATTTGTAACAGCCAACATATGTAAGTGCCTATTTCGTGAATTAAATACTAATTCATTAGGTTCCACACGTGTAATTTCTTAGTCTGGAGTGAGCCAAAGATGACTTTCTCCATCTTCTGCCTGACAGGCATTAATCAGTAATGCCGCTTTAATGGACAGCCTGCTGATAGCCTTTCGCTCCCACCATATCGCTCATCTCTTCTCCTAACCTTTCTGTGGGAAACTCTTTGGGAGTGAAGAGCGGCACGTTCTCTATAGAGGCTGAAAACACTGCATTCTTAGCTGCAGAAGAAAATGATGATTTTAAAACAAGCAAGACGATTATATGAGCCTTGAAATTTTCCTTGAGTTTTTTGATATTGATAAAACCCACTAATACAGCTGATAAAAATGACCTTTTTGTATCTTTGGAGTGCTTCTCCAGGCAATGTTCATTCCACAGCTCCACGGTGATGTCTATTTTTCTTCTCCATCGCTGTGGAGCCTGTGTGTGGTTCTGCGATCATTCAGGACCTCCAGTTAAGTGCTTATTAGTCTGGGTTACCCCTTTCTGGGAAGCTGTCCTCGAATGGCGCATGATAAAATTCACATGCAGTTCATGCACTATTCAGAAAGATTTATAATACACTTGAAGATAGGGAATAAGTATAATAAATATATTTTTCCTCTATTGTGTCTCACATCTGGGGCAGATATTTGATCTTTAGAAAAATCTGCATTTGGAAGTGATTTAGGAACCAATTTGTTGTACAGCAGACTTTTGAAATTAGCTCTGTCCCTATTTGGAGATGCAGACCTTGGATAAAACTGAGTTGGTTGTCGGCTCAAACTGCTGTCCAAGCACAACAGGACTCGATCTTGCACACTGCAGTTACATGCAAACATGAATACCCCCCCCCCCCCCCCAATTTGTGTAAAAGGACGTGTTTTGCCTGGGTAATGTCTCCATGGTGTTTCTCTGAGCTGGGAAATGTAAGACCCCGTTCAGGGTGTGGGCAGCTATGTTCCTCTCTCAGATACTGGGACCTGCCATCAGGGGGCCTTCGCTGGTGGAATTGCCCCCCTGGCTATTAGTTTATCTGTCGGCCGCTGTCAGTACTTCCCCCCGCTAGTGTGCGGGGATCTGATTGAGAGGCCTTATCAGTGGCCCTGGGGCATGTAGCTGCCCTCTGTCCGGCCTGACAGCCCACACCCCATGCGCAGACTGACTGATGGCCTAATCGCTGATAGATGGCCGATGCTTCCGGCCAGACTGCTGGCCGAAACTCCGCCATTCACAGCCCCCGGAGTGCCAGGGGGGAGCTGCCTTTGGTAAGCGACCTTATTTCGTTGCGTGTGCAAGAACATGAACTAAGGCCATGTTTATTGGTGACACACCAAAAAGAGGCATGGACGAATGACATGGTAACAAGTATCCAGTTGCTGGCACATAAATCGCAGCCTCATGTGTAAGATGGACAGCAGTGTCAGGCTTTGGGTGCAGTCAGGAAACCCGAAGCGCATAAAATAAACACAAGCGCAGAGCTTTGCTTGCCCTAATGACCTTCTCCTCTCCCCTTCATTTTCTTATCTTCGTGGGCCTTGATACTCGGAGCTGTGGACACTTCTACTCTGTCATTGAGTCACTGGCTGTTATTTTTGTTTGTTTTTGTTTCTTCTCCTTCTCCCTCAGGCTAAAGGAGTGCAAGACATCACTGGGAGCCGAGGCACAAACCCCAGACTCCTGCAAGTCGAGCGAGATCCCGTCATCGGACCTGTTTGAAGTACGACCGGGCTCAGGAGCGACCATGGGAGGAGAGCAGCAGGGCCGGCTCCTGTCCTTAGGCGCCAGGGGCCCTGCCAGTGTCAGAATACCTTTCAGTTAGCACTTGATTTACAGCCAAAAGAAACAGGTTAGTTGACCTGAAACAATAACCCAAAAGAAACCATTAACGGTGGAACGAAACACAGTTTGTGATCCTTGGGGCTGGTGCTTATGGAGCCTGTGGCATGTGGGTTGATCCAGAAGCTTGTGCATGGGAAGTTAAGTAGTACTGGGCCAATTTTACAGTCAGAGACCAATCACACCTCTGGTCTGTGCAGGCTCTAAATGTTGATGACCTGGTGTGGAATGGGCTCTACCTTAGCATCCCAGAGCCAAGATCTGGTAACACTTTGTGACCTAACCCTAGTGGACTCTGGTTTCTGTCACACAGGCCAAGTCTGGTGCATGTTTCCAAAGCACTAAAGCTATCAGTAAAATATCTCCCAGCCTCTGGTTCACTCAGGGGACCAACAAATGTTCTCCAGTATTTATATAGCTCTTTTGGACTATATCCACTGATTTATACAGTGGATTACCACAGTAATATAAAGGCTTCTGAATGTAAATATTCATAGGGTACGCTCATATTGCCTGAGGTATATGTATGTTGTTTTTTGACGTAAATAATCCGCCATTCATGGCTGCATGTTAGAAGGTTTCGGCAAGGCTGGTCTGCTGATGGCCGTACAGAACACCTCCCACAACTAGTAACACTGGCAGAATAAAATGCCACTGAATGATTTGTCCTGGCTTGGGGCACAACACCTTATGCTAGTGTTAAATGTGACAGTCCGCAGCCACGGGGGACGACAGACAGCATCCAATCAGCTCACTGAAGGCCAGATTCACCTCTGCTTTGGAACATAATTCACCGTCATCCACAATATATTTCATTTCCTGACCACTGAAGTCATTTTGCCAGGCTTATTTTTTAATAAATTTGAGTCCAAATGATCTGATCTGAGAATTATTAAGTGGTTGTTTTATTGGTTATTCTCCTACTGAAAAAAGTTTGGTTTTCCTGGAGTAAGATATCGTTTGGGGTTCTGTTTCGAAATGAGCCAATATCAAACCAGCCAGTTTCAACAGTGGCGTTACCTTGTCTTATTTCTCTACTTCCATCCAGACATTTGTGACAGAAAAGTTGTAATTTACTTTATCCAGCCATTCATCCATATCCCAACCAAATATCCCAGCCAGGGCTGTGGGGAAGCCTGGATGGTATCCCAGGCAACATCCCGCATGAGACAGAGGAACTCCCAGGATGGATGTCCAGTAAACAGTATCACTGAGGATCCGGTATTATGTGAATCCATTGAAAAGTGATCCAGTCACATGTGGCTTAAATTACAGACATGTCATGAATATACACATGCTTTTTATAGTAATTATGCAAAGCGAGTGGATATATGAATGTCTATGAAGATAGCCAATGAAGGTCACAGAGAAGATGGTGAACACAAAAGAGCCAGAATCAAGTTACCGAACAGATTCAAGACCGCAGTGAAAGTGAAGACATTGAAGACCACAGCGAACTTAGCAGACGTATGAAAGAGTAGCGTGAACCAGATGGTGACTTAGTCTGAGATCATCAGTTCTGCATCTCATCTATCATGTACAGCATCATTTTAATTGGCAGTATCTAAGGGAGACTTAAATGAGCTGAGATTTTACGCAGCTGTAACTGTAAAACATGAAAGTGCAGCATTGACCTGGCTTGAAATATTAACCTAGGAAACAAAGACGATGTTTGAAATGTAGCATTTAGTTATATTTTAGGTGGGATGCCATCTCTTCTGGTGTATGATACTGATACTATCCATTAATATAGCGGCAGATGTATCTGATCATGAGCAGGATAATCTATAGTCCTGTCTAACGTGGTTTGTAATTGCCCCATGGGTTGGAAAAGCTCAAGACACGTTTTTATTGTTGGGGCGGTGGCTAGGAAGCTGATTATGTCAATCATCAGCAGGAGGGGAGGGGCAAGGGGCCATTAATGTATTTCCCCTGGGGCAAGTCAGTGAGCAAGCGGGCGAGTATAGTGCAAAAAATAGCTGTGAGTAGTGGTGTGGCGGGGGGGGGGGGGGGGGGTGTTCTTTATGGGGCTGAGCCTGTCAGGACTCTGTCATGCTAAGAGTGCTCGTATCCTGAAAGAGACACCAGAGGTCAGTTACTCGGAGCTTCGTGGTCTGAGCGATAAGTAACTCTCACCTAGAAAACACCCTAAGCGTTTAGGCTGTAACGATGCCATTTGCTGTTAGGTCAGAGAGCATCTTCTGTTGCTGTAAAAGTCAATGGAAGGTCCTGCTTCTGTATGACTACAAATATGGTATTAATTATCTTGGTAGAGCATCATTCTATTTAATGTTGGCGTTTCATTTTTATTAAAATGCTGGCATATATGAGTATCTATGTTGCGTGTTGTTCAAGAAAAAATTACTCAAGATTTTTTTTTTATTGAATATACACTAATAAACATTATATGATTATGTCTCTGATAAGTGGTCACCTCATTGTACACGTGTGTAAGGATGTGTCAAAGAACAATAATATTTCTCACTTTCTCAGTTCGGCCATGGAGACATTTTACCTCAACCTGATCTTATGAAGGAGTCTCACACACATGATGTCACGTCTAGGTGGGTGTTTCTCCGTATCTCCCTTAGCTTCTTCGGCTCCTTGGTAACTCGATCCACTGAAGACGGCCCTGACTGTCCACAGGTCCAGCACTGGGATGTATGAAGGATGCCTGTCAATGTATCAGCCTGAAGACATCCAGTCTCAAATTCACCTCATCCCATCCCAGAAGTTCCGTCACATTTTGGACCAGTGAACATGATCGAAAAGAAGAAACTCCAGGAAGAGCCCATAGCACCATGTCCGTATTTGCCACATGAAATTCTCTGGTTCCTGGTCCCCGGAAGGTTTATGATGTTGACTAAGGCGCCAAGTTTCCAATAAACTCTGTCCAGCTGCAAATGGGAGGCTGCAGTTGCCGATAGTAACTCAGAAGGTGTCAGTTTAGCAGTGGATGAGTATTAATCAACAATGTAATGGTACTGCTTCACAGACAGGGCTGGGGACCCGAGTGGGCTTGCTGAGCCTCTTCCTGTTCTAACTCCTGGTCAAAGTCAAATAAACAGAGTCTCCATCAGCATGGCCGCCCCGGGCTTCGCTGCCACAAGGCGCTTTGGGAACATTGACCTAACAAGCATCTCCCATGTCGCTGCTTTGGCTGCTTCGGGTTTGTTTTCTCTGCGGTATCTGATAAAGTGTCCACTTTCTCCTCCGAAATCTGGGACAACACTCGATACCACAGCCCCCTGCCTCCCCCACATCTCCCAAACACATGAACACACACACGCACGTTTGTATGCATATCTTTGTGGGGACCGTCCATTCATTTCTATGGTCAAAACCATAATCCCAGCAATGGCAACCTTAACCCCTACCCAGCCCCAACCATAACCATAAGTAACCAAACAAAATATAGGTCTTTTGTCATTTTTAGATTTTCTTTAGATTTTTTGATTGCAGTCACAGATTTTTATAAAACTGTGCTTACCCTTGTGGGGACCATTTTTTGTCAAAATAACAGGTTTTTAGTCCCCACGATGTAATCTATACATGACCCGCACACACACAGCTTCCTGCAGCTTTGACCCCGCCCCGGCTTCCCGCCTGACTGCAGTCTCTGACCCCAGCACGGTGCTCCCTCTGTGACCGCTAATGGTTTACTTTGTGTCAAACCTGGTTTTGCCGTTTCTGCCCCGAGTCCTCGCTCACGTTTCCCGGCCCCTGTGCTCCCAGAGGCTGCCAGCGTCCCTGTTTATGTTTCAGCCTCGCTGCTTGTAGCAGCCCTCAGAAAAGGGGGTGTCCTGAGAGCACCAGTGTTTACGACGCGGCGGGGATGTCAGACGCACCGGGGGCCTGCAGCTGCCATGCTGGGCCTCTATTTACATTCCCATTGGCCAGCTGTCACAGGCTGACTCTTTGTTGTAGTCGCCCTGGTGGGGAGGGCAGGGGAGGGGTGGCTCCTCTTTTTCTGGATTCGGATGACCGGGGCCCCCCAGCCGAGCTGATTAAAGCTGACTAATAACACAAACACATGGAGCCCAAAATAAGGTTAAGCCTGCGCAGCCTATCAGTCTTTCTTGGTTAATACGGCCCAGAATGACGTTTGGAAAGATGTAAGAAATAGCAGTGAGTGTTTCACGCTGCTTTATGCATTGGGAGTACCATGATGTGAATTTGGCCTCAGTAATTGGAAAATTGAGTGGCAGCCGCTGCTGGAACGCAGCTAATGTTTTCATTCATTTATACAGTTAGGCAATGAGGTGGGAAGGATGTCTGTCATCGTTTTGTATTTCATATGTTTGTCTTCTGTGTTTTAGTGGCATCCTGTCTAGGAAGTTCAGTCGAATGCCTTTTGCTGCATAGAAAAGGCTCCTGCCCAATGCCACCATGGACAGGAAGAGTGGCTTGAAGATGGTTGGATGGATGGATGGATGGATGGATGGTTTTGTTTTTGTTCCTATTGTCTGCTGTTATTAATGAATGACAACACTCAGACCCTCGAGAAACATATTTCCTGCTCTTTAGTTAAACTACTGTATGAGAGCCAGGAGGATGAGTTAGAGTTTGTGTGTGTGTGTGTGGAGGGGATTGGTACTTCAGATAATATATTTAATATATTTAATATATATTTATATTTAAGCCAGTTGTGGCTTGAAAAATAACAACTAAGAGAGTCATTGGGACAAAATCCATGTCTCGCTGATCATAAACAGCACTAAAGCGATAATATGATGAATTTAACAAAAAGGTGACTGACATTCACTTACTGCAATCTTACCATTTTTGGACTAGGACCAGAGTGAAATCGTGCAAAACCATATTGTTGTTGCAACGTTGTTAACACAAATTATCAAATCTCCAGTTAATGGGAACATCACTGTCCTTCATGTAATCCTGGCTTGAGGCTGTTTTAGAGACCTAGATGTTCTGCTTTGTTCACTGAACTGAAATGTAATTAAGTAAATATAATTACATCTTAGTTATTCACTCCCCCCTCCTCCAAAGTGGGGAACTCTTAGTATGGGTACTGATACTATGAACTATGCATCTGTGATCTCAGGGTATGAATCTAAGGCTTCGGTTCAGATCAGATCACTTTCTGCTGCGAAAATCCTCTCTCACATATACACAGATACAGGTGCATGGTGCGGCCGTCTGCGTGCAGTGATGTCTTGCAGTCGCAGTCACAGCATCCATGCTCGCTTGCAGACAGGTACAGTCCCAGCACTGTGTCCTTGTGCCCTGTGTAAAGCTGCTACTCCGAGCTGAAATGGGAATTCAGGGTGCAGGAGGTACAGTAGCTAAAGGACGGACTGTAGCTACTCAGCGCTGCTTAAAACAACCCAATAAACCAATAAATCAGCAGAGGAGAAGGGGAAACTGGCAGCATGGACAGTATCACTCATAAATCTGAAAGATGATGGAATGATGTACATACATGAAAACACACACACCAACACACATACACACACACACACCAACACACATACACACACACACACCAACACACACACACACACCAACACACACGCACACACACACACACCAACACACACACACACCAAGACACACACACCAACACACACACACACACACAGACATACTGTGTATATCTAGTGTAGGAAACTGCTACATACAGTATTGTGCCAAAGTCTTAGGTTGTCAATTTTTTAAGGCTATTTACATGGGTAGTACATGTATTTGTTCAGAAAAACATTTTAAAAAATGCAAATGAACAGTTACAAAATTAAAATGTTGTTCTCCAAAGAGTCACTAATATCTTGTTGGATGGCTAGAACATCACTTTGGTTCCCAAATCTCTCTTCAGGGGCACCTCAGCCATTCCATGCAATATATTAAACTTCACCATCAACCCACTTAATTCATTAAATTAAGTTAATTTGATGAGATATTGATTAAACAATTTGTGCTAGTGGTCTAGTCCACAATTACATGGGTACCGATGTATTTGTTAATTACTACAAATTCTGGGCTGAATTTCCAGAGGTTTTGGAATGACTAAGCGAACACACACTGACAGACATAAAACCATAGTTTTACACCAACATGACAATAATTTAAACATGATGTTCTTTGGCAGCCTAAGACATAACATTTGCAATTAATTTAGACTTTTGCACAGTACTTATAATTTTCTATATTCTCGTTTATATTCTCACATGCCTTGTGGCACTTTGAAGTTTACAATCTGTCATTTCCACTGGAAGCATGTAAGGCTTTGCTTAATAAAGTCATTGTTATGTTCAGTTGAGTTTGATTGTAAAATTAATGATTCTAAGCGGTTTGGCTTCAGCAAGCAGATTTGCATTGTGACATTCAACCCTGCCCTGTACGGTCTGCCAAAAGGCTGTATGACTGTTAATTTTTATTAGATGTTTGTTTCACTTGTAGAATAACTGCATTATGATACCTATGCTCAGTGGAGCCACTTTTGGCTCCAGAACCGCTTCAAAGTTTGATAATTTGTGCATTCAGAGAAGCATTTCCACACACCACTGTGGTACTGAGCTGTGATTTTTGCGCCTGTAACCTTCACATTAGCTTTACAGAATCTTGCCATTCTCCTCTGACCTCTCACATTAACAAACTGTTTTCAGCAGTGTTGGGGAAGCTACATTTAAACAGTAGCTTTTCAAGCTACAAGCTATTTATGATTAAAAGTAGCTAAGCTACAGCCAAGCTACTGTTAATATAGTAGTTAGCTACACTACGAGCTACAGAGAAAAGGTAGCTAATGACATCAAAGCTATTTCAATTGGTAATACTTAATATTTGTGCCGTAGGATACTCTTAAAGCAAATTAATTTAAAAATGTGAAGCATGATGCTAAAAGTTGAAATAAAATTCTATATTGTAACTAATTATAATTATGACTATGTAACATCAAATCACAATAAGGTTTCAAAAAGGTTTCTGTATTTGATGTTAACCAAGGTACTTCACAATTGCTGTGTGACAATTAGAAGGCTTACAACAAAAAAACAGATTTTGATAATCTGTCCAATAACCAAAGGTCACAGTGAAAACATTGTTTAAAGATTACCATGTCACGCATTTTAATGAAAGTGTCTAAAGAACTGTTTGCCATGAAGTATTTTTCAACGCTTTAACATCCATCCTCAGAATATTTGAGCAAAAGACACCAATCAGAAACACTGTTGAAAATATCTGTCTATGTATAGAGAGAAAAATAATACAGCTTATTGTCAATTTACAACTTCCATCGGTTCCAACAGACCGATCATAAGTCAGCCCTTTATTTTATATATACAAAAATTATCTTATGTATAGAATATTGTATAATAAAATGATATCATCTTTAAATCACTTTGTTTGGTGTTTTTAACCTTTTTATCACCATTTTCGTAGTGGATTATTGATACACAATCGGATAGGAATGCATCTGCGGTCTACGAATGGTCGTAAAGTCGATCATTCATAACTTGCATAGGGCATAAGTCGAAAATGACCTGTAGTATTTTTTCGACAATGCAGTGTTTTGCCATGCTACATAAAAAAATAGTTACTGAGAAAGCTACAGAGTTTTCAAAATAGTTGCACTACTAATAAGCTACTGAGAAAAGCAGCTAAATTAGTAGTGTTGCTAATTTTAGTTAACTACTCCCAGAAACTGCTTTTCAGCCACAGAAATGCGACCCAGTGGGTGTTATTTTCTTCATTATAGTATCCTCTGTAAACTCTAGACACCTGTAGTTTATTAAAATCCCAGAACAGTCGCTGTTTCTCAGCTGGAACAGCCAGCTATAGCACCAAGACTCACACCACATTGAGAGACGCCTCAGCAGTTTTCATGGTGAGTCGAACAGTAAGTGAGCCTCTTGCTGTATGTAATGAGTTGCAGGCCCATGATTGGCTGTTTGCAGGAGTCGGCTGTTTGCTTTACCAAGCAGATAAATGCAATGAACTGGCCATTGAATATATAAGCCATTAATTAAGAAGTTGATCAATTTAAAAATCAATGTACGTGTTTTATTAAATGAAATTTTTGAAAATGTAGAGGAAAAGGTCATTTTAAGCAAAGCCAACCAAAACTCATTTTTTTCATGCAAGTTGAGAAAACCTGGTTGATGATCGGTATTTACACATGACAAGTAAAATAGGTTGTTAATGCAGATAAATATGTTCTGGTATTTTAATAGCAGCAGAGGCTGTTCTATGCTGTCAGGGAAGCACAATTCAAACGCACAGTGAAAACATTGTTTAAAGATTACCATGTCACGCAGTCTTCCAACAGAGGCTAATCCTGTCATTGTTCTTTGATTGTGGTCCTCCTGAAGAATGACTCGCAGAATTTATAGTGGAAACACTGGCTGTTAAACCACTTCAGAGGTGAAACATCACTGCTTCATTGTTCTGCCGATATTGTCCCTGTTGCCTTAGACTTTACAGTGTTAAGTTCAGTAATGCTGCAGCTTTTGCTTAGTCTCAAAATGTGAATGAGCTCCGTTTTGTTGTGGTTTATCTCTGTTTATCCAATGAGACAGTGAGAAAACATTAAAAAGAGAAAACTTGCCCAGGACTTGCTTGTACCTGGTCGTCTTTGCAGTTATACATAATATCTGTTGGGTCTGTTGATTCTGGTTTCTGATCAGCAGTTTCGTTCAGCCCTAGTACTTAAGCATGATGACTAAGTTAGCCTGGATCAGTGCATCAGACTCAGAAGTAGCTGTAACTGAAGATGTGATCAAATCCCAGGTGGTCCTGCATATCCATGCATCAATTAACCCCTTACCCCCTTTCATAATAACTAATAAGAGCGGTTTTTGGGTTCTGAGGTCAAAGGCAGACTCCTCCTTCCCAGAATTCCACTCTCTCTGTTATCTCTTTGATGGCAGACATAACGATGGTTACCCAGGGCAACAAGTCAATAAGAATCCTAGGCTGTACTATTTCTGTTTGTGTGTTCGTTCTCCTCTCTCTCTCCTGTCTTGTCTGTCCTCAGGCTCCCTTCTTCCCCCCCAAAACAGCCACTAATCCTATTATTCAGCAGCCCCCCCCCCCCAGTCTGCCAGGGAGGGCCTTAGTTCAGGTTCATCTCCTAATGCTCCCCACAAGTGTGAAAGGACTGATTTTTTACACTGAACAGTGTGTACATAAAGAATAGTGAGCCCTTACCTGGATGCTCCTGTGCTGTTAATAATAGCTCGTGCAAACTTTCAGTGTTTAAAGGAGGCAATGCATTCATAGGGCAATCTGAACGAATGAGGCAGCACTTTTTCCGCATCTTTCCCGTTATTTACTGAAGACGAGCATTAAATTGCAACGAGAACGACATGTGGATTTCAACACTATTCCAAAGCCGCTCGTAAACACTTTGCTCAGAGTCACTGCCACGCCTGCATGGGATAAACATGCTTTGCAGCGCTGTGGCCAATGGGCATCGGAAGGACCTACATGAGATGCAGATGTGTCTGTAGGGGTGTTGAGGCAGCCTGGCTGATTGCCAGAAGGTCGACAGAAGAGCGGCATTAGCAGAAAAGCCAGGAGGCCTGCCCCTGCACTGGAATGGTTGTGACTTTACTGCCGTTTCCCAGCCTGTAGTGCCTAACTAGGCCTGACATGTCATGTCAGTGCGTGCAGTGGTTTGATGTGCAGTGGTTTTCTTTGGGCTATTTGATGATTGCTGTCACCAGCTGTCAACAGCATTGTGACTTGGCACGGGTATTCGATACATCTATTACCTTTAATGTTTCTAATTTGTGCTTAATTTCTGACAAGTCAAAGGTTGTGTGCTGCCAACAGTGAGGCCCTAAACTATTTATATGCAAATAATGCATGACTTGGCCAATTTTCCAGTGGTATAATCTACCCTCCCCAAACTGCCACTGTCACTGAAAGCAACAGTCCTGTGGTTTCAGTAGTACTGCCTGCACGGTAAACGAATTTCTGTTAGGAGGGAACTGATGATAGACGGGACCATTGTAATCGCAGAAGAGGCAATTATATACCATGTCTAGGAAATATGGGAAGATTCTGTATTTGATGAATGACACCAGCATCTGGAAGATATAAGGAGAACCAGTGCACTGAAGAAAAGGTTGGACCTGCTGTAAATTTTAGGGCTGTGTGCATGAGACAGTGGTACCAGGCCTGGGGTGTGAATGAGGCTAACAAAAATCTGGAGGTTAAATTAAGAAACATCAATGTTTTTGGAGTGAAGGAAGTGAAGAAAGAACAAAAAACATGGCAAAAAGAGAAGCAACATTAGAAAAAGAGACGACACCAGAACAGGGAAGGGGCTCTTTGCTAATTCCACAAAATCAAATTCTGTAACTATTTGATTGACATGCATTGGTTGTTTGTACAAATTAATTGAAACAAGTAGTCATTTTTTTACAGTCTGATTTTCAGTTTTATTCTGGAAAGGCTTCATTAGTCACTTTTTCAATGGGTTGGAGTTACATCATTGTATGTAGGAAATTTCATCCATCATTGTTACGTTTCTTGACGGGTGTGGTGTCTTTCAGCCTGATCTAGCCCTGTGCCATATGTTGAAAATGGTGAGGAACTTCATCAACATGAAGAAAATCAAGGTACCTGACTGGCCTGGAAACTCTTCAGAGAATCTGTGGTCAATCTGCAAGCAGCACTTTCGTGGAATGGACTGTACCACAAAAGATAAACTTATTCAGGCATTAATTCAAGTATGGTACTGGGACCCCAAGATTATCGAAGACTGCTCAAAATTGTTAGACTCCATGTCAAATCGCTTTGAAATGCTACTAAAAACCGAAGAGGTCATATTATATATTGAAATGTTGAGATGTTGAACTTTCTATTAATTTACACAAGGGTGTAGATATTGGCCAGTGACCATGATGGTTTCATAATTTTTGCGATGAAGTGACACAAATATATGTTCATCACAGAAGAATTTTTGCTGGGAATGTTCTTGGGTGCGACCTGGCACAAAAAGACGCTGTGACTAGAAAAACTTTTACAGCGCAGAAAAGCAGTCAGTATTCAGAATTTAGCATTTCCATGTCTCTCTCATTCTTCCCTAAGCTGGGTTAGGCAGCTTTTCATTAACAGCCAGTTAGGATTTTCTTCAAAGCAGGTTCAGAAAAAAGCATCTGTAGGTTTGGGCCGCCAGCACTCCAGATGCATTCACCTTCTTCTCGTCCAGCCAGCAAAACCATTTGCATACTGTAGAAGGACATTATATGGGCCGGTGAGAGCCTGAACAGGTTCGGACACTGCGCCGGTGATCAGAAGGTTGCCGGTTCAGTTCCTGGGCTCAGCAGAATGATTTCATCACTGGGCCCTTGAGCGTGACCCTTAACCCCTAATTACTTGAGGAACCCAGTTTTCTCTAAAATATATCTGCTATGTATGCACATTATCCACATTGATCGCAGGCCTTTGGGATGCCGTAAGGGACAAACACCCCTCAGAGGGTCGGGTTAAGGGAAGGGGATGGACACCATTGCTTATTTAGGCCCAATCCCAGCTGTGCAGGGTGCAAGTAAATCTTCATTCTTCCAGTATGTCTGCATACTTAGCCAGCTGTAAACAGAGCTGTCCAATTGGGAGAGCCAGCTTAGCCATGTTGGCTGGGAACCTATCAGGAGCGGTTTGGCTGCTCAGGCCAGTAGCCGGCTGGTCGTGCTCTGCAATGATCCAGGTGATGCAGCAGGTTAAACTGCACTGGTGAGCAGGTAAGAGTTGAGTCTCATAGCCAAAAGGTACGTGGTTCAAAATGAACCAGCTGATAAATCTTGGAATGCTTCAGTAGAATTATTCTGGTGCATGAATCAGTGAAAAGTAACATTGATAAAATGCAGGACAATAACAGTTTCGCATGAGAGAATCAGGTTAGCCTGAACAAATCACTCTCACATTCCCCGACGTGTCTACCGTCGTCTGAAACAGAATCTCTGATCCCCGCATAACTTCAGCATTTTTTAGCTACTCTAATCTGCTGGTGCCACTCGCGATTGGCAGCAGAAACGAAACTTCGCGAGTGATGGAGACAGGGACCCACCCCATTTCAGGCATCCCGCGTCGGGGCTTGCTGAACGCCCTGAAGTGGCTGGGGGGGGGGCAGATAACCTCCAAGCGCCTTCTTTCATGTGTCTGGTCCTCTCTCAGCACCCACTCCCCCCCCCCCCCCTCCCCC
>JAODJU010000018.1:8638135-8648374 GCA_026776725.1 Gnathonemus echidnorhynchus | reverse complement strand
ATAGAGTAGGCGAGGATGTCATATCCATTTTTAAGGGGGGGGGGGTGGGGCAAAGTTCGCAGAGTTGCCGATTTGTCTGACTGACGGCCGGCCTTTGCAAGGAGTCACCAGGGTGGGCCGCACCTGAGAGCTGGGAGCAGGGGATCGGGTGACTGTGTCGCTGCTGTGGATACAATTACAGTGAAGATTACAGTCGAGTCCTCTGTGGTTTTCACAGCCAAGACTCACAGCAGGACTTTTCCCAGAGCGGCTTTGGTCAACGTTCCCTCCGCTATTCCCTTCCATTGATATAATTTCTTATTGGTGTTAGATTATGATAATAAAAAATTATATACACACATACACAGATGCTCCTCTACTTACGGTGTTCGTAAGTCGTTATTCTACATCATTTTAAGGGTATACACAAGTACAAAGGACTAGGATGCTGGAAGTACGTACCGCTACGCTGCTGCACGGCAGGAGTAGCAGCCAGAAGTCGCACTATTGGCACACAGAAAAAAAAAAATGATGTTGCGGACAGGAAACGGGTGCCCGAGTTTTCCAGAATTATCATGCTCAACTTGATACCTACATGAAACAGTAAAATCTGAAATGATCGCATGTGTTGCTGTGTCTCTTCCTTATTGAGCCCCCCTCCCCCTGCAGCGTTAACCCAGGCTCCTCTCTGAGGTACGTTTCAAGATGGCTGCCTCGCTTCAGCGGGCATCACTTACTAGCCTATATGGGCTACAGTTTCCATCCTCCCACCCTGCAGCCTGTCATGTGTGCCTATCATGCTATCACGTTATTCTTTACAGACCTTATTACAAGACCTTCAAGCTAATACCTTCTTGGAAGGGATGTAAGACAACACATTCATAACCTTTACATTGCATTCAAAGCATCTTCAAAAGACCATAATGTGTTCAGAAGCATAGCATAAACATTCAAATATGATTCATATTTTATAGAACTGTTTTAACTGTTATTTTATACCTGGTTCTGGTCCTACCCAATGCACATAAGTCACCGTTGGAGAGATTTGCCGCTTTTTCCTGTCAAAGAGAGGTTTTTGCTTCCAAACATATGGTATTTCTCCTTCTGTTTGCTCTGTAAGGACCCCGTGACTTACGCCTTCCCTGACAAACCCCATTACTTCTGTCTCATGATACTGATCTAAGGCTCTCAGGATCAGAAAGGCGAGCTGTCTCCATCCTCAGTCTCTGACCATAAATTCTGGCTTTTAGTATTGGCCCTCGTGTGTGTCCTCTGCGACCCTCGGAACTCTGTTTGCGTTAACCTGCTGGGAGCGAGGTTACCTGCGCTGTCATGGGCGACGAGAGCGTACCAGGACCCATTATTATAGTCAAATCAGCGGTGAGCTAAAGGGGGCTATCAAAATTACAGGATAGTGTCCTGGTTCGTGATCTGCTTGGGCTTTCTGTGGAGAGAATCTGGAAAAATGTGCACAAGAACACACACGTACTACACTCTAGCAGAGGCACAGTGACAGGACATGCAGGGGAGACTGGGAGGGGCCCAAAGCTGGGAGGGGGCCCCCGAGGGCGGTCGATTAAATAGCACACTGCAACGACAAATCTGCTTGGGTTCATAAACTCGTGTTTATGAAATGCTCTTCGTCAATGTCATTAATTTAGACTTTATGCTAAAATAATGGTAAGAAATTTGACCGTGTTTTGTAGGGGCGCCATGGGGGTTTTTTTGCCCAGGGCCCCCAGAGTCTGTAGAATCGTCCCTGCTTCCCGCACAGAGTCGTCCCTGCTTCCCGCACAGAGTCGTCCCTGCGCCCGGAACAGAGTCGTCCCTGCGCCCGGCACAGAGTCGTCCCTGCGCCCCGCACAGAGTCGTCCCTGCGCCCCGCACAGAGTCGTCCCTGCACTATAGCCAGCAACATTTCCTCAGGTCTCTGAGAGTTTGATTTCAAACATACACTAGTGGCCAAAATTATGGAAGCACTTACAAATTTTAGAGATTACAGAACCTTATTCAACTGTTGCCCCAGCTACTTATTTAATCGTCCAATGTATATTTGTGACATTCTTTGATTGTTTATAAACATTAACGCCAATATTTGTGCAGTAATCTTTAAAGTGTAATGCCAAAATTTGTACCACTAGTGTATATTATTATCCTTATGGCAGGCTTGGCTTGGTGTGCTGGCTCCTTCCTAACCTCTCCCTGTCTGCCTCATCAGGCTTACTAAATATGGATAAATGTGTCTGCTGCTATTGACATGGTAGCTGCTGAATATTGTTGTCATATTGCATGGTGGCGCAGTGGTTAGTGCTGTTTTCTCTCACTTCTGGGTCCTCGCCATGGCTCTGTGTGTGTGCAGTTCGCATGCTCTGCCCCTGTCACTGTGGAGTTTCCTGCTGGTACCCTGGTCTCCCCCAACAGTCCAAAAAATGCTGAGGTTAACTGCAGTTACCAAATTGCCTGTAGGTGTGTGTGAATGGTGTGTGATGTGCTCTGTGATGGGCTGGTGTCCCATCCTGGACTCCCCCCCCACCCCACCCCCCCATGTCCCTAAATAAGACAAGTGGTAACAGAACACTGATAGTTATATTACTGTTTTGTTCCATCAATGAATGGAGTACTATGATTTATTAAGAGTCACATGTCATAAACAGAGATGATGAAGGCAGGGCTCTGCTTCATGTTGGAGGTCCCACAGCCGGCAGACATTTTCGGGATATCTCAGCCACATCAAAGTCCAGGAATTGAGATCGTGCAACTCCATCTTTAAGCCCAATGAGCCTCCTTCACTCCTATTAAAAGAGTCTCCACAAGCAGGGGGGTGATTAGCAATCACATTAGCCTGCAGGGAGGGGCAGAGACAAGCTCACCTCCGATTCTGCCTGCTTTGAATGGAACGTAAAGTGCTGACCTTTGACCCCACTGGTCCCAAAGGATGCATTTTGGTGCCACCAGACACCTTGTACAGTGTGTTTAGGGAAACTAATTGATTGTTGAAGAAGACTGGGGAATTAGCCTTGTTTAGCTTCAACTGTGGTGGCCAGACGGTGTGAGAGGCCAAGCTTACAGAAGCGATGGGCCCAAGCTCACTCACACGTATTAATGTTAACCAGACATTATTAGGAACTTTACTGCAGTAGAATTTACTCTCAGTGTCTGGCTTGCGTAATTGAAATGATTCACTTGCTGGATGTTTATGAAGGAAAACAAGAATCTGTAATGAGGTGTTACATTTGTAGACAGACTAATTATGTAATTAGTTTATTGGGGGCCATTTAGATTTAGGTCCTCCTGCTTGTCTATTGAATTTGCTTTAATCAAGACACAACTCTTCCACACAGGGACCATTAACCATATGTTGTACAATGTCGTCTGCTGGAAGAGGAACATGTATTTCCTGTTACAGACCTGGTGACTATGGCTGATAAGAGTGCAGGCGTAATATTACCAGGACACTCCGGATGTCTAAACTGCTTTTTTTCAAGGGAGCTGGGATATCTTAGAACTCTACACTTCAGTCAATTATGCAGCTGGTGAATTTTAATGAGGTTCAATGGGCGGATCTTCTTGACAGAAGATTCAGAAACATTGCAGTTCAAAGGCTCTAACCTTTCATGCTGAAGTCCAGTGACTGCTCCGTCATGATGCCCCCTGACCACCATTACCAGCAACTTTGAAGCACGTCAGAGTGCAAGCTCATCTTCGGCTTGAGGCAGAACATATCAAACTGCACTAGTCTTGCTTTGAAGGACACATGGGTGGGAGATTCAAAACACTGATATTTTGGTGGCGGTACAGTGACTTTTATTCTGTTCTGGTTGGAGCTTTGCTTGACTGAACTGTGCATGATACACTGTGCTGTTTATGGTCTCATGCACACCTCAGTTATCTCCTCCCACCTAGTGTGATGAGACACTTCAGCTGTGTAGTTTTTTAATCACCATGGTGAATAATCAGTGTTTCTACACCCCTGCACTCTGCAAGCACGCCCCCAAGCTGGAAACCAGCCAATCATGGACCAGGTGGTCCTCGCTCTCTGCACTGGGTTCACCGTTCCTGACCCCCAAGGCTTCCCCTACCTCCTCTGGTCAGCCCCCCTGCCCATCGAACACCCTTTGTGTGTGGTTACTTTGTCGACTTTTAATGTGATAAGTGTGTTCTCAGGTAATACGGAGATATTTCAGCTCTGCATCTGTGTTACACGCTGAAGTTCTCAGGCAGTTTCACTAATGTTGTGCTTATTTATCATGGCTCTTTGGGGTGGGAGACGTGTCCTGGAATTTTTCTGACACAATACAAACTGTCCAGCATCTTCTAAGGAAGTTAAGTTTATTTATTAAGTGCCTTTCACAGACAAAACAGTCACAAAGCACCGTACAAAACTAAAAAGCAGAAAAACATAAAACCAAAGAATAATGTTAAAATACCCTTGTAAAAATAGACAACAATGCATAGCAAAACACAATTTCCCAAGCACCTGAGAAAAAGGTAAGTTTTAAGCTGCCTGTTAAAAGCTTCAGCAGAGTCTGCAAGACACAACGATGGAAGAAGATCATTCCACAGCCCAGTTTCTTGTTCCTCCATGGAGAGTGCAGAGGAACTGGGCTCTCAACTGCGTGGGGGCCATAAAATGGCAGCCCCCCTGCAAGATGCCTCGTTAACAGGGTCCTTGTGCCCCTCACCACCCCCCACTAGGCCATCACACGATGCGCAAATCTCTCTGTCCCGACACAGGCCTCTGATGTGTTGCGGGACTGGGCCAGGCGTTCTCTTGGTGACCTCCTCCAGGTGCCATTAAGGCAGGACACTTCCTCTCTGCGGGCACCAGACCCCTCCCTCACTGCGTCCGCCATGCCAATGACCCCTCAGGTCATCCCTGACTGGAGGAGGGCAAGCAGTGCACAACGGTCAGCCACGCAGTCTGGATCCGGAGCAGGGCTGGGCATGTGTCGGGGTGAATGAGTGTCCTGGGATAAGGAAGCAGGGGGGCTGTGTACAAACGACCCGGGGCGGGGGCGTCTTCATCCAGGTCCCACTGAGGAACGGCTGCCCCCAGCTCGCTATTTAAAACAGCTGCCGCTCAAAGCGGCCAAGTACAGTTTTATGGACATTCGGGATGGCAGGATTTGTGCTGGGGCTGTAATCACCTCCTGGGTCCCATTAGCCGGCAGAGCGAGCTAATGGGGACCCTGCAAGGGGCCGGACAGCTTCCCTCCCCGACTTACTGGTGACGACCTCGCCACTGCGGCAGGTCTCAGATCAGCCGTCGTGCAGAACAAGGGAAAGATTAGGGTGGATTTTGTGGGGGAAGGAGGGGGGATCAAGGCCTCCCTCCAGGTTGACCCCACCTGTGTGTTCTGCGGTGAGCTAGAAGGCAACCAGGCCCTTCCTCAGGTGGGCTGGAATGAATGTGAAGTTCCTCAAATTGCAGCATTGGGTGTGTATAGGGGTGGGGGGTGGTGGTTCATTTTACACACCCCCCCCCCCCAGATCCACCATGGATGGGAGAGTCATACATTGCACATGGGGTCCCAATTTGGGGTAGCAGAGGAACAGTTTATTACCTAACCTTCTGCCCTTATTTACAGAACTGATTAGATGTGGTTCTTCCACCCTTCAATGTGTCTTTACTGTAGTATAATTAGCTCATTCTCTCAGCACAATTGTAGTTAAATATCAAATTAGGTATATACAGTACTGGACAAGTCTTAGGCTGTCAAAGAAGTTGTTTAAAGCAATTTATCTGGGTAGTAACTGTTTATTTCTGCAGAAATTAAAACAATTTATCATTAGAATACATGCAAATAAATTGTAACACAACAAAGAGTAGCAAGAATTTCTTTTGTTCTCCAAAAGGTTACTGATATCTTGTTGGATGGGTAGATAAACTCTGCTTTGGTTTCTAAATGTCTCCTCAGGGGCACTTCCGCCATTCCATTTATTTTGTTAAATTTCACCACCAGGTCACTTATGCTGCTTTTCCACTGGCTACCCGAAAAGTTAACCGCTAATTCCAAAGTTTAATTCAATAATGCTAAACCAAAAACCACAAAAAATAATAAAATTAAAAATATCAGAAGCTAATGTAAATGATAACCAACCACTAACTTCAGTTTTGGGCTCTGAAACCCTTAAAAACATCCATAGAGAGCTGAAATTTAGCCTGTTTAGCAATTTAGTTCCGCAGGGCTGGAGTGATTACGTGGGGATCTTTAGGACTTACCCAGTTGGGGATTCTGTGGAGTATCCGGCATAAATTTTCTTCTAATAATATTCCGTTTGTGAGATAAAAGTATTCTTGTTGGAGGAGTCTTTTGCCCTCAGTGCAGTTGCTTGGGGACTACAAACATGGCGCCGTTTACCCAGAACTAGTAAGTTCTTTATTGGTCTATAGATCTGTCAATCCGAAAGCGGAATAAAGGAAAGTAACCAGGGACCGAAGCAGGATTTCTTACTTAGTTGAATAACTTGTCATAGTTTAGGTAGTCTGGCCTAAATGTAACAAGTGTAACAAGTGAACAAGGATTAATTTGCATTACGAATCCATTTCGTTCAGCTGTTCTATAGTACTTTATAAGGAGGTTGGAAATTTCCAAGTTCTTGAGAATGCGTTAATACGTTGCGATGTGCAATACTACTGATAATTAATAATATATAGAATATGCCATTTTTTCCTTCATATAGTCCATGCCTATCAATGCAGAGCACTGGTGTCTGTGCATTTATACGCTTGGTTTAGGCACGCTTTACCACCCTGCTAGCTGTGTCAGGTACGGTTTGCATACTTCGCAATAGAAAACTCTCAGATCGCAGTACGGGTCAGGAACAGCTCGGCTCATGGTGGCAGTGGAAAGTGAAAATGTGCCATAAAATTATCGTAAACAATTTGATCTAATCATGCAATAATTTAGATGATTTGACGAGGTATGGGTTAGCGAAACATGATGCACGTGCTAGTGGTGAAGTCGTCAAATACCTAGATATTTACTGCAGATACTGTGGTGATTTTAAGAGATGTTTTGAAAAGGCAAAGCTAACACACATTTATACTGGCATCAAGATCATTTAAAAAGCTTTCTTCGGCAGCTCAAGACTTTTTGCAGTACTGTATATTAACTAATTAAAGATTAAATAATGATCACACTGGTGGCTGTGTACGTGACTTTGAAGTGCATGTTCAAAGCGGGTGAGATGTAAACATGGTGATAATGCTGGAGAATCTCCAGAGTGTGTGTGCAGGCCTCAGGCCTCATTCCCTGTGTTCCACCCGTTGCACGTGTTTGTGGTGTCAGCTCCTGGCCACGTGAGGAAGCTGGCTGGACAAAAAGACAACTATGCATAACTATGAAACGAAATGATAGAAAATCCTGAATACCACATATATAAGATTATTCATTCTATTCACCTAGACAGACTAACTACTGGAGCAGTTGCATGGGTGTAAATCATGGGAGGCATGAGGGGTTGTGACCCCCGGATAATCTAAACTAGTCAATACAACCCCCAGGACCCCCTTAAATGGGTGGAGATCTCACCCCCCCTCTCCAACACCCAACCCAAAGTTGTGCCCTTGACCAGTTGAATGGTAATAAAGCTGTGGTATTTTTGGGGAGTAACTGGACAGAACTTTACTTAACAATATTCATTTTTGCTTATCACTCACACGAAGAGTTTAAGGCTCTCCCACTCCTCATGGCATCATTGTGCGTACAGGCTAACTGGGATTTTGATCCACCAGTGCCGACTAATGCAGCACCTAGACTTGCATATACTCCTCGCAAAAGTTTTGCACGCGTTTACAGTATCACACCATTTGAATAGTAATAATGTTGGGAAATAATTTATATCAAGGCCCAGTCCTCTGTCATGCCAGCTTTGTTATGACTATTGTGTGATGTCACTTCCCTTAGACCTGAAGCACGGCATCTTACCGTGTTTCTTTTAATTGGATCTCTTAGTAATTAGCCGTCTAACTGGTAGCAACTCCAGCCTGAAATCATGTTGTGGCTGGCCAGTGATTCCGGCTGCTTTGCTGGAGTTTCTTCAGGTGCTGCTATTGGTTGGGCGGCTGATTTGGGTTAGAATGGATTAGGCTGGCTGAGTGTGTTTAGGGGAGGATCCTGGAAAAATGCTGGGGCATCACATGACCAGCCAGGCCCTTCAATGCTAATGGCTAATGTTAATGCTAAGGACACAGTCCCCATAGGAGCAGAGGCCTCCTGTGTAAATATCAGTTTAACACTTTAGGGACAGATTACAAGTTCTGATTACATTACTGATGCCCTTATTAAAGAAACGACTCCCAATTATGTGACTCTTCAAGACCTTCCGTAGCTCCTCTCCAGCTTAATTATTCTTAGGCATGTGATTAGCATGTGCTGGTCATTGTCTGTAGGATTTGCATATTGTGTTATCAAACTGAGTGACAGCAGGTGATTAAATTAGACGGGGGCGACAGATGTTAGCGAGCACAGGAGCAGGCGGAAGGCCTTTCTCTCACTAATGTACAAAGGATGCTATCAGCCTCAGTATCTGAAGCTGCCATTGTCTTCACACTTGACTGCTCCACGTCCTTCATTTTGTCAAACAACAACAGAAATGTGTGAGGTAAAATATCAAGGGCCAGTGATTTTGGCTAGGGGGGGGCAATCCTGAGGTCTGCCCTCTCTGTTGAGCAGCATTTGGAAACACATAAGATGGATCATGCTGGGGGGGGGGACTCTCCAATAAATGAGACATTTGGAAGTAAACACAGCCTCTACTGGCTTTATGGTGTTTAAACATTTCTGCTTTGTACATTTTGATAGTATTAAAATGTTACTGAAAGAAAAGCAACATTGAGACCCATCAGCTCTAAGCCTCAGCTCGTAAAAGTAGCAAATTTTAATTCAAAGCCGATTTCAATATGCCTGTTCATGCCTGTAATTATGCACATTCTGATAAATGCTAACAATATAAGAAGGGCCTGAGATCAGAAGGTTGCCAGCTCAAATCCCAGAGACGGCACGGCAGGGCGATTGCACCGTTGGGCGCTTGAGCAAGGCTCTTACAGCCAGATTCTCCAGGGATTGTCTGACCTTCATTTCTGAAAATGAATGAATGAGTGTAACGTAAACGTAAACCCGTTACTGAGAACCTTCAGCTGTGTAAAATGCGGTACCTGTGTGTTTTACCTTCAGGTGCAGTTAAATGCACAATCTTGTAGGACCACCCTGTGCATCTCTGCTGACTGCAAACAAGATTACCAGTGTAGCAGGCCAGGAGAGGGGGGGGACTGCAGCGGCGTCAGCCCGCCGCGAGCTCAGGGACGGTGAGCCTGGCGACAGAAAGCGGGCGAGATCTGCCAGCCCGGGCTCTGTTTACCCAAAGGCACGAGAAATAATGCAGATCACAGAAAGGATCTTTGAAGGGGAACCACAATCCAGAGTGATGTATATTCCCCCGCTCTGGCCATGTAAATATTTCACCCCAGAGCACCGCGGCTATTTTAAGAGTGACTTATACACTGTCATGCGCACAATAACAATTGGGCTTGTTTCCGTTTCGGGGGCGTGTGACTGCATTTAATGGGACTGGAAGACCCTGAGAAATAGTCTATAAAAGGGAAATAGTGGTCATTTAGCCTTAATTTGGGGGCAACTCTGGGTCTTTAATCGATAATTCAGTTGTCCATGATAGAACACTGTACCACGTATGTGAAGGTGTCTTCAAAAATCAGGCTGAAGGAAAGAACAAAATGTTCGTTTTTTAACTGTACAGTGCACAATTTTAAAGGCTGCAGACACAGGTCACATGACTGTGTAAATTTGCATATTTAGGTCAGTTACTCCAGCTCATTCATGCCACCTCCTGCTATTCTGGAGCGCACCCCATCCTGAAGCCTGAAGTCTGTCCCGTACTGACTCTTTCCTATCCTGAGTCTTTCCAGTCCTGAAGCTTTGTCCCATCCTGAGCCTGACCCATCCTGAGCCTGTCCCATCCTACCTTTGGCAGAACAAAAATGAGGACCCTTTGACCTCCTGCTTTCATCCTGTAGTCTACTGCATGATTCTCCCAAAAACAGTTCTAATGACCTTAATAAATTCTTCTTAAGCACTTTCAGGCAACCATGCTGGGAGCGCTGAAACATAAAAATAAATTGAATTAACTAAATTTCAGGGAAGACCCATGGGCTCCCAAGAGCCCCAGGGGCCCCAGGGCAAGCCAAGCACAGGGAGACCACCGAGTCCTTCAGCTTAGGAGCACAAGGTCGGACAGAGC
>JAODJU010000018.1:8616027-8634760 GCA_026776725.1 Gnathonemus echidnorhynchus | reverse complement strand
AAGCTGATGATCGTAAAGGTTGCCATGGGTTGCAGCAGAATCTTGTTCCATCCCCATTAAAGGCTACACCTTCAGAGCAGCGATAACATGTACCGCCTGGGGGTCAGCTGTAGGGGGCGGGAAACTGCCATGTTGCATCCAGCTCCCCCCCCACACACACCCAAGGTAACGGTGATCACCACATTTCAATAAAACAAATAGCCTCATACAAGCTATGAAAATCCTAAGTAAATCTGAAGTCACATAAAAACAATGCGATTCCACAAGCACAAGCTGATATACCGTTGTGTTATTTTTCCCTGATTTTTTTTTTTTGGAGGGACATAGGGAGACATGCTGCCGGAAGGTGACAAAGTGACACCAAAGTGACGCCGGCTGTCTGTCCAGCTTTCTGACTGTGTGCAAAAGAGTCACGTTGACCGTTATCTCACCTGTTACGGAAGACTGATGTGAGCATCTACCCTCCCACATCTATGCATCTGGAATGGCTTCCTGGCCGATGGGCCTCTTTTCTTGGTGGCCCACACCCTGCTGTCCCTTCATCACGGTCCACACCCCCCCCCCCCACGACTATAACCATGCTGGTCCCACAGTGCACTCGACATCAGCATCCTGACCATAACTCCTTATCGTACACCCCCAGGGAGTCCTGTTACTCCACTCTAAAGACCAGTCCCTACCCCCGCCCCCCCTCCTCCCCCAAAGCCATGACTTAGTCGCCTGTTTTCTTTGTGCACCATACATGCCATTTAATCCCCCTCCTCTATCAATATTGGGCCAAAGTTAAGTGATGAGCCAATTCATCCACTCATCCTTTCATTGAGCAGTTAATATTTACAAATATAAAGCAGACCTCTATGTCATCTCTCACCCAAACCACACACCCAGACCTCATGTGCCTCCCCAAAGCTGACACCCGCTCTCTTTCACAGCCTACTTCCCTTTTGCTGAAAACGTCTGTCTTTCGTTTCTGTTCCTCTCTGCCGTCTGTTAAAGCCATACCAGCGTAAAAGTCCCCATTCTGTCCGCTGACTGTCCCTTTCTCACATGGGGCCTCTTTGATGCCCCAACCAGAGCAAGTCACACACTTTGTTTATCCTTTGTTGGATTCACAGATACAAGCAATCCTAATTATTATCCTGAATGTGATATAAGCACTTAGGGTGACTTGTCTATAGATGTGCCCCCTTCCCCCTTCTGTGTTAATGTTGCTACTGCCCTTACTCATAGGCAGATAAACACAAGCTCCTCTGGAGCTCTCGGTCATTTCTGCTGGATTTACCTGCCACCATGTAAATCTCCAGCGGACGGGTCTCCCACACATCCCGGCCGCCTCCCCTCTTACCGCGCCGCTACCTAGGCTACTAATCTTGAGATTAGTCGCACTCGGAGCGAGAGAGCCCGCTGTCGCTGCATTTACAAAACACAAAGATGTATGGTGAGCTGCTCTACGTCTCCTGCCGTCATTTTTTGGGGCACGGGCCAGAAAATAAACGCTCTTTTCACAGGATCTTTTCGGTATTTTTGCTTGCCAAAACGCACACAGTATAAACAAGCTGTTACAAAAAAAATGCTTATTACAAAGAGAAGTGCATTTGGGTAGAAGATCACTTGTGTGCAGTTCTTGGGGGATGAAAAACAATAGTGTGGAACTTAGTCTTGGTATCAGGTTCTTAAAAAGGCAGCCTCCTTTGTACCAAATGCTCTTCTCTGGCTGTCTCAAGGAACGTTTTAGCGGCGATCCTCTTTTATTTGGCTAGCAGACAGAATATAAGCTATTTAAGCTGCCAGTCCAGCCTTTACCAAACCGAGATAAGTCTCTTTTCAATGTCCCGGGACCTTAAAAATAGCACGACATCGGCTAGCATACAGCAAATAACAAGGCTGGCGGGTTGCCCCTTGTGCTGCCTTTATACACCTATACCTTTGGGAGCAGAGTAGCCTACCAGATAAGTGCAGAAAAAATGCACCGAACTACAGATACAACTTTTAGTAGGCCTACATGAGAAACAGGTGAAAAGCAAAGGGGTTTTCAAGAAATATACATCGCCTCCGTGACAGTATTTTTCCTTTGCGTGCCTGAATTGACTGTATGATAATTCGCAATTTACCATGCCTGACATTAGATCAGTCCTAGATAAAAGCCGACAGCGAAACCACAACTGTGGTTTAGAGTCTTTGACTTGTATATATAAGGTGATACCTCCGAGAAGAGTGTTCGCAGTCATGAAGATGCATTCGTTATGTGACAGTCCAGTACTTGATGATATTGCATTTTACTTAAAATTGTATCAGTTTAAATTGCTTTGCTGATGCCTATTTGACCGAAACTTAACGCCACATTTTTGTAAAAAGTGAGCAATTGCTGATGCAGATTGTTAATTTTAAAGTTCATTCTTTGAGAATAAAAGTATGTCCTTATTAATTAGGCAACAAGCATACGAATTGCCGATACATTACTTGGTTATTTATGAGGAAATTAATTAAATCATGTCGGGTAATACTGACATTTAGCTTCCTTTAGTGTCCACATGATGTCTATTCTGCTGTTGCATTATTTTTCTTAATTGGAACTTTATTTGAAATGCTTTATTGAGGACATTCTGTAAGATAATTGGTTGTTAGGGGCAGATCGTGTAGTTTTAGCAATAAAACGGCGGACAGTGAGTTCAGCCTGTAGGTTACACTGAGCCATCGAGCCAAATTTTTTTTAACCAGATATCCCGATGGAAAGCTTCGAGCACGCAGAGAAACAGCGATGTATCTGTATAATTTGAAAATAAAAATACATATATAAAATATACGCGGCACACGATCAGAAATTATAGCAAGACTACACACCACTTCTGTCAAAGTTACAAAATAAAAATACAACATGGATATTGGACGTCTTATTTAAACGAATTTTGTTGTTATCAACAATTGATTTAAATTAATCGGACAGGCGGATATAGAAAATGGATGGATTGATGATAATTACGTTGTGCACTTTGCCTCTTCTTTTCCCAGTAATTGTTTTTTTTTTTTTTTTTTTAAATTTTGCATATTGCTTCTGATAATGAATTTTATCAAGTGATCTGCTTATGTGCTTATATTAATTCGAACTTTTTCAAATATTGTCGTTCTTTATTTAGGTGACTAATCGAAACATTCAAAGTAAAACACACATATGAACAAGCCGATAACAGTTACACCGTGCATTTATTTAAGAATATATTTAATTTAACTGACTATACTTATTCAATCGATTAGCATACAAGATTTGCGACTATGAAGAATTTTTATTCATCAGTACTGTCGATTATTCGTATGGCACCAGGATGGTCTGTAGTATAAGTTAAATGAGTTAATGACGTTTCAACCAGTAGGGGCTTTGGGCATAGCCTCGGGCTGACCTTGTTGCTTACTTGCTCTAATGGTCTGCATTTTCTTAGTCCTTCATCACCTGCGTAATTCCACCACGACGGCACCGGCTCCAGCCCTCAATCCTCTTAATCCCGAAGCGCGAGGATGAGCTGCAGTTTGTGAAACTTACGTATTACTTTGCATTACCATGAAGATACATGACAAGGGATGTACATATCTGAAAATGCATTTCTCTACGATATAAATGAATTATACTGTAGTGGTGCCGTCTATGAACTTGTCTTTTATTCCCTTCTTGGATTTTAAAATGGTGCAAAATTAAGAAACAACACCACTTAAATTTGTTTTCCCTTGAATAAACTAGATTTTAAAGGATTATTTCACTTCGTAGCATTGTAACAAAGGCTTCAGACTTTTCGAAGTTTTACTCCGCTGTCATGACCCATATTTTACAGTGAAGAAAATTAGCATGACTTATGGTTTATCATTGGTTTACCAGCATCACGATAATGGATCTCTTGTTGTTTTTTCTCCCTTGCACAAGCAGTTGTCTGTTTCCGACTTAAAACTACTACTGAAATCTTTGTTATTGTTAGTATTGTTTTTTTTTTTTGTAAGAATGCAACAATTCCCTGATTCCAGTTATTTTTTAAAAAGTTTCCCATTTTAATGCTTTGCACTATAAAAACAAATTTTTAAAATTCGTATTTTACAAATTTACATTGTATGTTCTTGAAATTGAAAATAGGAAATGTATGTGTTCATGTCTTCGCGCATCGCAAGAGCCCTGTAAAGCGCCTCTGGGGGAGATTACCGCTGTCTATTTTCATTCGACCGCGTGGGGCAGCTCGCGCTGCGATGCACTGGAGATTAGAGGATCACCTCTTGTTTGTTTTTGTTCTGGCCATGATAAGTTTAGGCACACCCAGCTGGAACAGCGGATAAAGAGATACAGGTAGAGATACACTTGAGAAATGTGATAATTGCTCAGTTTCGAGAACTTACAAATGTTTTATTTCCAGACTGTTGACAATTACAGCTCTACAGTCTACAAAATCAGTAAAATAATGAAAGAATACGTTTGGTGGTCTCAATATTTCATTGCATGTATTGATTGAAATCCGTTGCAATCGCTGTAATAGCAAAGCAACACGTACTATAGCAGTCTTTGGCTATAGCTATGTTCAAAAAATGTAAATATGTGTATTTGGGAAGACGGCTAGTAACTATCTAATACAAGATTTAAAAATCATAGCTATATTATTAGTATTATTATTATTGTCATCATCACCCTGCCGTCGTCATCGTCGCAATGTCATAGCCTAATAATGTAGTTTGTTCACTTAATGCCTTTACATAATGTGTCAAAAATTATCAAAAAAGCTTTAAAAATGCCCTTTTAATCGAAATTATATAAACTAAATCATATATTTTGATAATGCTGATTTGTATTTTAGTTACGCAAATGTTTAAAAATACATTGGTCAGAGGAGATAAAGAGATAATGGTATCACTGACTTTTAAAGTTAATGTTGTGCAGGTTTTTGTGTATGACTAATTGAATAAAAACCTGAAGTTACGCATAGTTAATACCGATAATTCATTTCTCATCTTTACCGTGTCTGTGTTAGCTTCACATCTGAATTTCGTTACCTATGCATATAGGCCATACTTTTACCTGCTCTTCAAACAGTATAATAATAATAATAATAATAATAATAATAATAATAATAATAATAATAATAATCTATTTGCAATGCTACTTATTTTTTCCATTTGTAAGTCACAGAAAATATTGATGGAATTATAAACTAAACTTAAAGAGCAATCTAAATTCAGGTTCAATATACATTTTTGTCTATACGTGTAGGTTCACTCAAAATGCAATTTGGAGTTGCATTTCTTAGCTATAGCTGTGACTTGTACTAATTAGTACTAAGAAGTTCTCTAAACGTACAATACGTACGTTCAAGGTAGCCGTGTTTCATCGTTTCGATGAAAACTGGCCCCGCTAATTTCCTATGCACACTACGTTAATATATGGTGCCCTTTGATAGCCGCACACTTGTAACCTTTAACATCCATGAAATGCTTCAGTTACACGATTGACGATTTGCCACCCATATTCCTAATTTACTTCAGGTGTTGTTTTCGAAATAAAAAAAATGCTTACGTGTGTTCAGATCCCAACATAACAATCACCTACTGACGACACATACACGCTGACTGAAATATCAATTGTTGTTCCTTTAATAACTGATATACAAGTGTTTCTATAATATCGTTATATTAACAGTATACGTATTGCTTATATTCGCTTTAGATTGAAATTTAGCTTAAATCTCCCAAGTAAGTATGTTTGCACAGACGAGTACTGAAATGACGAAAATTTTCCCTGCAAGATACTTAACTATTCATTATTGGTCCAGCATCACCGTAACTCAAAATGACTGTAGGGCGTTGTAATTATTCAGGCAATGAATGTGAAACTTCGTGTTCAATGTCCATTAATGCGTTGAAGCTTATCCGAGTTTTTTAATTACTCCGTTCTTCGCTGCAATCAGACCCATCCTCAGGAGCAAATCTTTCGAGGCCTGAAAAGCCAGTCCAGGCTGACCTGGGGACTCCGTGTCCGGAGGCGATTCACAGGCCGGATTCTGATCGTATTGAAAATAAACGGAGGATACTCCAGGGTGGGTTTACCAGCTGGGCCCCTCGGTCCACTTCGGTGCCGCGTCCTGTGAATGAGAGAATCGGGTTGTAGCGGCTTCATTCAGCGTATCGTTTGCAGGTGATGCCAAGCACAGATAAGGAGCCGCCGATCCTTGTCGTCTGTCTAGACTTGTGACTTAACGAGCGAAACTGGACTGATCACATCACAAATCCCCCGAAGACGCTAATTCGGAGTCCCGGAGCTCCGCCAGCGAAGCCACCCACTCTCCCAGAAATAAACCCATGTCAATCCAGAAACCGCCATCGCTATGTCAAAAGCGGCCAGTGCGTAAGGAGCCACTTCTGTATATTTAAGCCGAGTTCAAGTGACGTTCATTGACAGTACTATGGATAGATATTACTTGCATATAAATAGGCCTATATTTTAAAACCCACTTTTGCTTTTTGCATAGGCCTAATTTTGACCTGAAAGTTTGTGGCGGATATATTTTAAGAAATACTCGTTGCACATTCATTGTATCATTTTGAATATAAAACGAATTAAAATGTTTATCGAATGAATTTATGGAGGACTTGCATAGCCTATGCCTACAGGATATTGTCGTGAACAAAATAGAACACAATAAGCTTTTGCATTTAATTCTGCATTTAAGAGGATTAAAACCACGATTTGACCCATAGTTACTTTTGCTTTTGCTAAAGTCAACTTCCGGTGGTTATTACCACGTGTACGCACATATTTATTAACTGTACACGTGTTGTTGCTTCAATCCACACTGCCTGAATTATGGGTAAAATAATTAATAATACACAACGAACAAAACAATATAGAATGCAGTAATATATTCAATTTTCACATAACTTTTCTCTTAATATTTAAAAGATACATTTAATAATTTTGCTTAATGAATTTTGAAAATATCGATTGTAGACTTTGAAATTACTTTATAATAGGCCAAAACGTGCTAGACTTGATTGACTAGTGGCGTTCTTGCTTAAACGTAATTAAGTAAATCTGCAAATTATGGGAACGTTAAAATCTACGTGGTACTTAAGTTTCATACTTGCTAATTAAAGTAAAACGACCATATGAGAAATTAATTATGCGTTATGCTTATGCCTTGATTCGAGATAATTTGGAATTATATGGTCACAAATAAATAAATAAATACATGAAACAAATATCTACTTCTTCGATACAAACCAGTTCTAACAAATGATGGTGTCGGCACATGAGACTTTATCATGCAAACGTTCCTTTGACATAAAACACAGCCAGAATTTTGTTGTTTTATTGTGTTCAATGATTAATCTGTAGGAAGATTAATAGTATTTTCTACCAATAAATAACAATAACTTACTTCTCTTTGAGCAGCTCAAACAATCTGTCCTCCATTTCTTAAGATAAAATATTTTACAATCAGAGTAGCATTTTATTGTCTTCGGATATCATGCGCAGAGACAAGCACGGGGTCTTTGGACTTCAATGAAATCAAAGTGATAAAAAAAGATCATGTTGAGCAAACAAGACAATGATGACCATGATTTTTTTAAAGTTCATAGATTCAGTACAGAAGAGTCAGTGGCTCGTAGTCAATAGCCGTTGATTGATTTGTAAATCCTCAAAGACTTATCTGTCCCTCCTTCTGGATAATGTTGATCAGTAATATATTTGGGCACATTTTCCAGACATCCCATATCCTTGGAAGACAAACAAATCGGTGTGTTAAGCATTGCTTTGCTTTCCGTAACTCCGTATTGTCCTGCCAGTCCATTATTGGGAAGGTGCCTCACTTCCCCCCTTATGATGCGCCGTTGAATTCTCATGCAGATAGCGGGAACATGCTAAGATGGTCGGGCTGGACGCTGGTTGCCCATTTCACGTCTCCACCGGGCTGGGTACCATACTGTTTGGCGTGTCTGGTAGCTGCGAAGACAGAGATGTAACGTCGCTGCCCGATGAGTTGACCAAGGAACCCGCTTCTGAGAAAGACACCTACATGGGGAGGAAAGCGTTTAGCACATAAAAAACATCAAATCATATGAAAAATGTAGACATATAAGCATATATATGGGACAGGGCTGAGTTTTGAACAGATTCCAGACAGACGTCTTTAGAAACTTTCCCATAAGGACACTTACTGTCCACATGCGCTTAGGTAGCTGTCAGTAATGGGGGAATAGGGGCTGCCGCTTCCCCCCCCCCGGCCCCCACACACAAATGCATGTAATGCAACACTCTGTGAATACCAGTGGTAGGGGCACGTTCACCCATCCCCTGCTGAAAATGGGCCAGTGACAGCATCCATTCACCGACTTGCAACAAAAAACTATGTTTGGTTTCAACATTTTATGGGACCAAATCAGCCCTGAACCCCCCCCCACAAAAACACACATGGTACTCCGACAATATTGGTAGGGAGGTGTCACTACCGTCCACACCTAAATCTATGCCCTTCACTCACAGTAAATAAAGCGTAGACCAAACAGCACACTGGTAGCAGCGAATATGATGCACCAGATTACAAACATCAAATCCAGTGATTTCAGCAAGGGGGAGACAGAGGCTCTGCTGTGTGTGCGCGCCATTTTTCAGGTCCCCACGAAGATCAGTGAATGCAATCAAACAACTAAAGATGCCAAAAGTCTTGTATTTTGTTTGCTTACTTATGGTTAAGGTTAGGGCTGGGTAGGGGTTAAGGTTGTAATTGTTGGGATTAGGGTGTATCCCATAGAAATGAATGGAGAGTCCCCACAAAGATATGAATACAAACATGTATGTATGTGTGCGCGTGCGTGCACGTGCTTGTGTGTATGTGACTACTGTAATCATACCAGCTGTTGAAATGCAGGCTGGTCCAGATCACTCTGAAGGGCAAACTCGCTCAGAGCCTTCCACGGGGGCTGATAAGTCTGCACCTCCACCGGACTGGCCTGGACAGTGCTGTCGTGTCTGACGGGACTCCCTGCCACAAGGGGCGTCCCCGTCAGGCCCTGCAGATTCTAATGGGGCAGAACACAACACGTGACGGTGTTTCACGAGAAGAGACGACAGGCGCAGGCAACTCAAACAAGGCGCGCTGACGTTTACGTACGAGTGCGAAAGGGAAGCTGACAGTCACTTCATTTAATGCTCTCGGCCTTAACCAGACTAGATGTACACACACATATTATAAGCATGACAGTTTTATTGCCCATCGGCATGGCGCCCTTCCGTAGTGCCCCACACCGCCTGGGATGGGCTCCAGGCCCCAGGCACCCTGACCAGGGTAAGCGGTTAGAAGATGGATGGGGGGGTCATACATTATTACGCTAATATATATATATTTCATATTACATTATTAATCGGTGTAATATATTATGTTAAAAAGAAAAAAGTATGTGTTTCACTTCTGTGGTATAATTTAAGCAAAGCAAAAATTAGTACATGGTGATTTAATCTAAGTGTAACATATATCATATGTAATGTAAATTTTATTTTAAGTGCCAAGGTAAGGAGTAGGACCATAATAATTAACCAATTTAACTGTGGACCAAATTGACTGGTTTGAACTGTTAAGCTGAACTGTTCAAATATCACTCAGCATAATGCAGACATTATTAATAACATTAATATTATTATCAATAATGCCAACCATATAACGACACTTAATTATCTGTTGATGGAATAATCCAGATATTATACGATATATCAAAACCACTATTTCAATTGTCAGTGCATTTCTGGTTATGTTTGTCATTAAGTTAAAATACGAAATGACCACATGACCATATCTAAATGCACAAAGCTACGCTGACCGTACCATTTCCAATAATAGGTAGATTAATTATCTCGTTAAAATGCTTACCGATTTGTCGCTATGTTGCTGCTGCTGTAACTGCTTCATCAGAATGGATCGCTTCTTGTCTTTGCAGCGCTTATTCTGAAACCAGACTCGTATAACGCGCGGACTGAGACCGGTCATTTCCACCAGCTGCTCCTTCATTAGGGCGTCCGGCCTGGGGTTGGCGTTGTAGCACGTTCGCAGCGTGTGCAGCTGCTTCTCGTTCAGCACCGTCCGCACTCGAGTGGTCTTCTCCGACTGCTTATGGACATTTCGGTGCGGCGGCTGCCTCACTGCCACGGGATCTGTTACACAGAGACACAACGAATTGACCTGATTTCTGAAAGTTTTGCTTTTCCAACATGTTAACGTTCTGACCCCATTAAAACAATTACTGCATAAACATTCAATTACTCGGCAAACGGCTCCTTTAAAAAAAGGGATTAATTTACGATTACTTTATTGTAATATATTGATTACGTTATTGACTTATGCTGTGCAATTTTGTTCAAATAATGTTATTTTGTCTTGAAAAGTAGAAATGGGCCTAGTACTACTTCAGAAAGCCTTGCTTTTGGTCTTCTTAATTAATATTTGTATAATTAATTTATTCTTTTCAGAACTGGTATATTCTGGCCCAAGCCTAACTTAAAGGTCTATATGTATGCAAACAAAATACGCGAATATTCATGAAATCATACAATAATGTTTATTGCAAATAAGCTTTCACGAGAATAACACGAAAGAAAATTCCGCTCACTTGACGTTAAAAGTTCAAAGCATATGATGAATTAACCATCATTCCTAAAGGTAGGAATTTACAATTGATTCAATTTAACGGGCGAATTTAAACAATTACGAATTTATCTGTCTTTGAAAAACTAAAATTACGCTAATTTATGGTACGTGTCCATTGATTTCAAGACCTGAGGTTGGCCTAGTAGCCCGAAAACTTTGTGAACTATACATCTTCATAAGCCAGCGGAAATGTCAATATTGTTAAGATGAATAACTTACAGGTCATAGGACATCTGCGTCGCCAAAACCGACACCTGGACAATAAGTCTCTCAGCGAAAGCGCAACGCCAAACACATTTTTGCACGCCTATCAAATACATTTTATTGACAGTTGTATTTCGGTGTTTATAAAATAAACAGGACATAAATTATAACAATAAAAATGACTTGTAAGGTAAAACATAACCTTAGTTAGTTTTTTCCGGCAACACTGTAACCAATGGCTTACTGTGCATCACCGATTCTCCATTACAATAAATCCTCATACTTCCCTAAATACTGAAACGGTTCACATTACTAGATAAAACGAAAAGGCGCACCTGCCATGTGAAGAGCTCTGTTCGAGTGGAAATGCTCTGGGCTGACGGGGCTGTCGGCGGAGCTGCGCTCCATTAGTAGCCTGTGGTCAGCCCGACAGAGCAGCTCCTCATCCCGCAAGGAGAACTCATCTCCCGGCAGGAGCTGTCTGCTGCACACGGAGCACCGGAAACACTCGATATGATACACGTTGTCTCGTGCTCTCATCACCAGGTCACTGCTACTAAAGCCAAGGTTACATTTAAAACATTTTATTCCAAACAACCTGGAAAGAAAACGGCAACACATTTTAAGTATATTATTTAAAAAAAAAAAACAATCTCAAGTAATCAATCAAACCACTATTTCGAATTTTGTTTATGGAAAGATACATATTAAATATACATTTACGATAAATGCATCTATGTTTCGGCTACTGGAAAGATCAGTATATTAATTTGCTAATTTAAAGCTGATGTACATTCTTTTTTCGATATAACGCAAGGTTTAATGAAAGAAACAAAACAATATGAATTATTTTATATTAAGACTAAGGCTTGATATTTCAACAAATTAGTTAAATAAATACCACTATTCTTTTTTTACACATTTAATCGAATTTAAAGAAATTGTAAAAGCTTCGGTCTTAGGCATATTTTATAGACATGTATATTGTAACTGATAACAGCTTGCGCATGACTATTCGAAATCACATTCGGGCACAAGGGGAAGCTTCGCACCTGATATAATCTCTTTTGCAGTATGTCTTCCCATCCCTGACAAAGCAAGTGCATGTTTCATCCAGGTACTGACTGCATTCGGCACATTTCAGACACGCAGCGTGCCACTCCAGGTCCGGGGAAACTCTAAGTAGGTACTGGTCCTGTATCTGACTCCCACAGCCAACACACATAGCAGTTCCAGGCTTCTCTGCAGAAAGTGGACAAAACGTAACCACCGGTTTCTTTACAGGCCACCGCACTCTTGAAATTGAACTTCATGCACGTGAATATGTAACGTGCAAGCATGTATGGTGTTCGATTATGGTGTTCCATAATGGAATGGGCTAATGCTCAAAACAAACCGTACAAATAAGCGAAACATTCAGACATCAGTAAATTTTCATCAAAATTGCACAAGAAACTAACTTTAACTTTGTTGTTTCAGTTCAGTGACTACAATCATGCAACATATCTGCTGAATACACTTTCAAATATGTAGTTTTGTGGCTTGCACCCTTAAATACTCGGCATTTCTGACATCGGTTAAACACATTTCTTATAAAAGCTATCGTTATAATTTGACTTACGCTTGGAATGATCACCCATATCACCCAAGAACGAGGAGCAAAAAATAATATCCACCATGCAGAACCGATGGCAGTGACGGGAGACAAGAAAGGAAGCAGTGAACTGCCCGCCCGGTTCCTCTTCTGGCTGATAACTTGTATTTTCCAAACGGGAGCGACGGGATGAGCCTGCATTGCACTACAGGCGGTGTGACGTCACGTACAAACCCCACACGCACGTGAACGGGGCGTTCGCCAAGAAAATGCATCAAACGCGCACGTTTTTACAGTAGTGATTTCTCATGACACAGGAAAGTAAACACAGTTTTTAAGGAATGATCCAGGGAAAGGAAGCTCAAACACTTGCAAGAGTGAGATAATGTTTTTATTCGCATATAACCTGTATAATACATACCTGTGTGTATTTAATATACCATATATACATTTAATAAATGCCATTTGCATTACATACATCTAATATATTGCAACTGAGATACAAGAGCTGCATGTATGGTTTATTTTCATTTAGATCAGTTAAAACACACCTGGGCAAAAGCTCGCGCTGTTATTACTGGCGGACGCGATTACAGAAATGAAAAAAAGTTCCAAGAACAATCACAAATTCTTAACTGCTACTTTCATACCGGCACGCGAAAATGAACCTCTACGGAGAAGAACAAGTGTTCCATTGTATCTTTCATGGGACGTGAAAATAACAAAATATGTCCCCTGCTCGCATGACGCTCGATTTGGACCGCCCGAGAAAACAATTGCCTAGAACTTGAATCAAAGCCCTCATATATATAATGTTTATACACGAACAAATTTAGTTGATCTACAATTAAAAACTTTACCATTGAAAAAAGGTCCTAAAACAGAAAGAGTTCAAATGGGTCTCTACTATTGATTTTCGAGAAGAGAGACCTCTGCTGGAAGGAAAGCTGAACTAGGAGGGTGATTTCTCACCTGTGAAATTTAAGATAAGCAATTTGTCTTGCTTTGTAATAAATTGCTAAATTGAAATAGTGCGTACAGTTTGATCAAACAACAACTATTCAGAACGAGAGATTGAAAACATATTAAATAAACCGAATTACATTACCCGACTTTTACTTTTCTGAATATGTTCTCAATGTTTTATCTTGTACGAAATAGAAATATAGCCTGTGAGTCAAAAGAACAAATTAAAGGAGAAAAAACACTTTTTGAGAACGATTTACAGAATACACACGTAATCACACCCGTCTTAATTTTATTAGCTGGCAACTTATCAAGTAATCAAAAGATACCACATACACGCAGAAGTAAATCCGCAGAAACGATTTTAATATTAACCTATATCGCGGCGCGAAATATTTCTCTGAACTTTTCACACAAGCGCACGATGCAAGCTTTAACATTATGGCAATGTCGTTTGGCTAGTTTAAACATGGAAGGTCCCAGAAGAGATGAAAAACAACGATTAAACAAAAACATATTTAAAATAGCCTACAACAAGACAGATGAAATGATAAAATAATGAATAAATAAATGTCGTTCCGCAAATGTCTAATTTTGCTAAGTCACATTCATGCGCAGACTAAATTGTAATTCATCGTTAGATTTATAATTTGTTTTAAATTACTCATCAGTCAGGAAACTATTAACGATGCATAGCGCTAAATGCAACCTGTAGTATTATTTCGTTATAACAATAAATGTGCTTTGAGGTTTATTAATTTTATTTACGAAATAAATTCCTAAAATGTTATGAAAACGAAAAGTGCGCATTTTCGAAAGCTGTAAAACTACCTTGATGACAGACAGAAATAAGACCCTCTTTTGTTATGGTTATGCAATATTCAATATTTATCTGAAATGATAAATATTGAAAAAACACACTTCACAAAAACCCGGGGAATCTAATTTTTAACCAAGCAAAGAAAAAAAAAGGAACCGCGGATTTAAAAATTTCGAGATATTTCCACTGTATTTCCACTCTTTAAAATCAATCGCGCTAATTGCCTTGATTAATTAAGTATATGGTCAAAGAAATTGTATTTTCAAGGTAATGGAAGCCAAGTTTTCAAATGTGCCTTGGTCGAAACAGGAGCAATGCGCGTGCCCTTCTCAGCATATTACCCTGGGCAAACCATGACCCCCTGCCGAACCTCACCTTTGACATTGACCTACAACCCCACACAAATAATTTAAAGTTTCAATTAGAATTAGTAGATGGAGGAAAATTTAGGATTACTATTTGGGCTTAACTACTCAGGCGGCATACCCAATCATTGTCTTATCCAATTAGTTTTAGCATAGTCTTAGTTTAGCTAATCATCCTTTTTGATGTACATTAAATAAGAAACCAGCCAAACATTCACCATGAATATATTTTTAATTTGGTTGAAATATGATTATGCTGCAAATTTTATTCCCGTTGTATCGACAGCATTACAAAAAACAAATATCATCACTAACGCAGATAACATTAAAAGGTCCATTATTTTTAGTTTTATTAAAGAGCGTTCGCTGAACGAATTTGAAATGCTTTAGCAGTTCAATTTATAGGCTGCATTGCGTGTAGGTCGTGATATACTTTTTTATTTCGCGTGATTACATTTTTAAATTATATATACTTTGTATTCCATAGTTCTTGGTCTTCATTTTAAACATTATTGGAAATTTCTTATTTGGTCAGTCAACATGCAGCACTGAAGAATAGCAGTATTACAACGTTTTACAGGTCATTGTGAGCTTAGTTAAATTTTAGTCATAATTCCCTTTTTATGTTCCCCAAATAATATGTACATTCAAAACTAATAAAAGTAAGTCATGAATCGTTATTCTTAGGCTATATCATCAAGTATATTTTATATTACGGAACATTATAGTATGGAACGCTTTAATATAAACACACGTAACTATTAATCTTTGTTAATGGGGTAGGTACACCTAATAATAAATCTAGAAGTCAGCTGCTCTTAACAAAAATATGTCTCCAACTGTATTGTGTAAAGTTATTTTGGTCACACATCCGAAGTGGCAGATTGAAATCCTGTCACGGCACTTTGTACACCGGAGTCAGACGATAGCTGGCTGTAAATTGCTCATATTATATCGATAGGTATGTGTATGTGGAGCGACCCAGGGTGTACCCGCCTCGCATATTATGCCTGTTTCCCGGGATTACTGCGACGCTGATTGGATGCTGGTTACTGAAATTTAAAAGTTGGATAGAATTAATAAAAGTACGAACGGGGATCACTGAGCCCCATGTTGGGTTTCCCAGACGTAGCTCCTTCGGCTCGTTCGCTGTCTTTTATTCCGACTCACATCATTAGGCTATTGATTAGGCATGAACTGAAACAAAATATGGATCTTGATATGCAAACAAAAACATCTTTTCCTTTTTTCGTAGCCTAGCATTCAAATAACGTTTTTTAAAATCTTATGAATCAAGATAAAACATTCTTGTACGAATAATTTTATTGTCACAATTTAAAAGAATTATTCATTTAAAAAAGCACACAGAATAATATTTAAATAAATGAAGGAATTCAAAATACAAGGAAAAAATCCTCTATGATTTCACAACGAGCACAAGGAATACCACAAGGGTTAATAAAGCCAGATAAATTAACAAATAAATAATAAAGCCAATTGCAATTACGCTCCTGTACCATAACAAGTCGAGCATGGAACTGACTACAACACTAAAGATTATGGGTTCAAAACCCAGGAAGCACACATAAATTTTCACCCTTTCCTCTTAAAGTTGTTTTGGACAAAACGCCACATAGCCTAACTATAATTTAAAAAAAAGTCTACGAAATTCCCCAAAAATCAGTGTGTCCAGGCTTTGCAGTTCTATTCATCACAAGAGAATACGTAAATCGACTGTAAGCAAAGCCTTACTAAAATTAGCGGTTCTATTCTCATACATAACGCACTACATTTGGACATAGCAGACACCGCTGCTCAAGCTGAATTATTCACTCTAATAAAGTTTTTCAGCATTGAACGGAAGTGCGTGTAGTCCGTTTTATTCTCGCGAGAACACGAAACTCCGGGTTCCAACCTTTACCGGAGGGCAGCGGTGTCTACAGCGAAGAAATGTTTAAGGCCGTTAAACAAGCAAATTTCAGGCACTTGGTAAGCGCCAAAATTAATTCCTACGTTCATTTGTAAATTTCTCCACCGCTGTCGTTAGTAATGTCGGTAGTTTTCGTGTATATTGTTTACAAAACATAAAGACAGACGGACAGCCGGAATACATACAGTTGGTCATCTGCAGAAGGTCAAGGCTGCCACGCACATTCGGTTATTCGCTTTCCCCACTGTTTCATAATTATACGTTTTATTCAGTTGCCCAGGGTCTACGGCATTATCTTAAGCGGTTTTATTGCACTATTTTAATAATATGTGTTTTAGAGACTCATGGTTGTCAACACCACTCACATAAGTAATGGATTTGTTACCGCCAGCTTTGACACTGTAAACTGGACTTTGCATGCTGCTGACACATTTAAGGCAACACATGCACCTAGCTGCTATTACTTATTTATTCGCAGTATTGTTCATTGCTGTTTGTCGCCCTGTTACGAAACTTGAAGCGATGTTATGGAAGAATTATCTATGTGGCAGTTTGCGAAACGTGGAGATGACCCTTTGTATGCGAACAAAATGGCCTATTGATTCAACTTTACAGAAAAAAAGCAATAAAAATGCAGTCTTATCAGTCGGTCAATCATCACCCGAAATGGTTTTTGAAGAAGCTGACTTTAATATTAGTTAATTGTAAAGCCTTTGTTTGGCAGTTCGTGTTTTTTTCTCCTAAATTCTTCTAATAATACAGTTGGTGAAATGATCCTTCATTTCCCATTTGCACATGTACTGTACTTTGGAAAGTTTCTCTTTGCAAATCCTATCTTGTGTTCCTTTGAGAGACACATACAGATATTCACTGGCCAATTTATTAGTCACATCTGTTCTGCTGCTTGTTGAAGCAAATATGTAATCAGCCAATCATTTGTCAGCAGCACAATGTATAAAATCATGCAGATGCAGGTAAGGAGCTTCAGTTAATGTTCATGTCAAGCACCAGATTGGGGACGAAAGGTGATTTAAGTGACTTTGAATGTGGCATGGTTGTTGGGGCCAGAGGGGCTGGTATGAGAATCTCAGAAATTACTTATCTGGTGGCATTTTCATGCACACCCCATCCCCAGGGTTTACAGAGAATGGGATGAAAAAGGAAAAAAAACATCCAGAGGGCAGCGTTTTCCTGGGTGAAAATACCTAAAGAGGTCAGAGAAGAATGACGAGGCTGGTTTAAGCTGATAGTAAGGCGACAGTAACTCAAATAACCACTCATTACAACCGAGGTATGCAGAAGAGCATCTCTCAATGAGCCGATAATATTGGATCATGAATGATTAAAATGTCTCCATGATCTGTTATCGTGCCACAGTGCACATTCTGTCAGTTGCAGTTATATGGCTTATACACAAATCTAAAGTTGTTTTGTCTGCCAAATCAGTTTTGACACACCAATAAACCAGTAATGGCAAACAGTAGGTATTGCCTTGAATTTCTTGAATTTAGTATTTTATTTTTTTAAGCTAATTTTAGTTTTTTTATACATAGAGGGCCACCTATCTCCAGATTACTACAGCTTTAAGATATTTTATATTAGTGCTGCATTGAAAGAAATTTTGACCAATAACCTCCAAGTCACTTGCTGGCCGGGGGTGATGCTGGTAATGAAACTCGCTAGTGGAAGGTCGGTACATAGTTTTTATCCCGTGGAATGGAAAAGATAGATTAGCAGTTCATTTTTAATAATGAATTAAAACTTCTCTCGGGCCTGTACTTTGAGACTGCTGCTGAGTTGAGTTGCTTCCTGTCCCATGTAAAATCTAACCCTTTGTCCCATTTTTAACCAATACGGGATGCTATTTGTTCCGTATTTTTGGACTGCGTGATCGATCCCCTCCTTTCCCAACCTCGACAAGTTTTTATGGTTGAAGACCCAGGGTGGCTTCCCTTATTTCTTCAGATTGGGGAGTGAGCTGACAAAATCCCTCGTCCTCCACTGTGGAAAAAGGCTGGTCGTCTAATATAGGGCTTCCCAACATTTTAATGTCCACGGACCGGTTTATGCCCTGAAAACTGATATCAGGATTTTTAACGAATATGGGCTGCGATCAATATACAGGACTGTCACAGAAAATTAGAATATTGTGATAAAGTTCTTTATTGTCCGTAATGCAATTCAAAAAACAAA
>JAODJU010000018.1:8577944-8592835 GCA_026776725.1 Gnathonemus echidnorhynchus | reverse complement strand
TCCAGTCGCGGGCCGGATTGAACGGCTCAGCGGGCCGGATTCGGCCCGCGGGCCGCCAGTTGATGATCAGTGGTATAGGGGATCAGTGTGTGTGAGTCAGTGTACAGATACAGTATAGGGGATCAGTGTGTGTGAGTCATGCCACAGATATAGTATATGGGATCAGGTGTGTGTGAGTCAGTGTATAGATACAGTATAGGGGATCAGTGTGTGTGAGTCATGCCACAGATGTAGTATACGGGATCAGTGTGTGTGAGTCAGTGTACAGATACAGTGCAGAGGATCATTGTGTGAAAGTCAGTGTACAGATACAGTGCAGAGGATCAGGGTACAGATACAGTGCAGAGGATCATTGTGTCAGTGTACAGATACAGTGCAGAGGATCATTGTGTGAAAGTCAGTGTACAGATACAGTGCAGAGGATCATTGTGTCAGTGTACAGATACAGTGCAGAGGATCATTGTGTCAGTGTGCAGCCACTCACACTGAAGGAGTTTGATATCTATTAGGAGCTCCAAGGCCAGCAGCAGCACCACTAGCATGACACAGGCCACCAGGACACAATTGAATCCAACGCTGAGCAGAAAGATTTGCCAGAGACTTGTCTTCCAGCCACAGCACGGTTTCAGCCAGTTGGACCTGTCGGCACATAGACAGAACCACACTTTCAAAGCGCTGTTTAAAAGCTGACTGATCGAGCTAATATAGTTTTGCAATTTAAAGTGATCAGCAGTAAGAAATGTCAGCTACAACAGTGAAATTTAATACTACAAGTCATTTAAATGCACAATTAAACAGAAATAAAAATCACTTTGCAGCTCGGTAATTATATATCTTCATCAAGTAATAAATAATGCATAATGAATGGAGAAATCAGAATGTGGCAATTCTTGAGCTGGTCAGTAGAGGGCACTGTTGTACACAAGCACCTAACCACAATAAGGCAGAGGGGCAGCGCTGCTGGGGCAAAAGGTCAAGCAAAGCAAAAAGCTGAGACCCACTGTCTCCATTATACAGTGGAAAACACCGTATCACATTTTCTCCCATTATTAACAATCGGTCTAAACTCATGGTTGAATGAATAAATGATCTCTGCAGACATGCATTTGCACTGGGTCTGAGCGCCGTTGAAGTGGAGCACTCAGACTGTTCCCACAATGCCCTGGGCCAGATCAGGTGCCAATCCAGTCAATAAGATGCTCCCTCTCCTCAGCCAGACCATCCAACCCTCGGGATTTCTGATATCGATGCTTATAGATAGCAACAGCTTACAGTTAATAAACATTGTTGTGTCTAATGCTCCTCCTCCGGGATTAAGGCAACAGAGAACTACCCGGCTGTCTTGGTTGATACTTAATAGTTGCAGCCTGATTCTGGAAGAAAAACTAAACAAATCTCCTTGACCCGTTAGACATGGAGTGGGTAATAGGAGACAATGGCTTGGTGAGGTTGGTCAGCCACAGTCTGAGGATAAGGAATAAGGGCTTTATACTATAGTCATCCACACCGGCTTTGTGCTCATGCCCAGGCCAGCCTGGTTTGGCTGCTGACTGTAACACACCGATCCCCATGTCCATTTCCACAGGGACATTGGTACCTCTCTCTGTCTCCTTCCCTCCCTCCCTCCCCCTCTGCTCTCTATCCCCAAAGTGCCTTGGCAGAAATTCTCCTGTCTCTTGTGTTGGTGTTCACATTGCTCCTCCTGAACACAGCAGCCCAGCCAGGGATGAACACAGACCAACTTTTAATGATGGTCGCCAGCCAGGCTAAAACGGCTTCCTTCTACTCAGCTTCAGGTATTCCTCAGTCTTTCATGTTTCCCTACTGGGCCTAGAATCTAGTTTCATGAGATCTATCTCCCATTGTTAATCCAACCATCCATCCATCCATCCACCCAGCCATCATCTTCCATAGCCCACAAATCCAGATATACATGCCAATCAGTGGGAACTCAGTATAATATTATTTGTATTTTAGGGACAAAATGCATAGAATCTCTATAAATTTTACAATCATATGAAGATGTACACTAATACATAATGAAAGTTGAAAAACTCAGTTCCCATTCATTCATATGCAAATCATGGTAGCAGCATATCTAATAGGTGACAGCAGACCTGCCTTACCATGGCTACAGACTTCATGTCCTTCTGGGGGCATCTCCAAACATTCCCAAGCCAACTGAGGGATAGGCCTGAAACATCTCCCTTGGTAGCTCACCAGGTAGCATCCCTGTATGATATCTGCACCACCTCAGCTGGCTCCTATCTATTTCAAGGTCCTCCAAATCTCCAAACTCCTCACCCTGTCACACACTGTCTTGCAACCCTGCGGAGAAACCTAATTTCAGCCACTTGTCCTCATGCCCTTGTCCTTCTGGTCAGTACCCACAGCTCATGACCACAGGAGTGGATTGGGACATAGACTGACCATTAACCTGCAAGCCTCGTCCGAAATATTAGCTCCACACCACAGACCTGTGACCCATCTGTCAATGTCACTTTCCATTTTCCCATCACTCAGAAAGAAGATCTTGAGGTATTTAAACTCCTTCACTAAGGGCAAACTCTCCCCCCCACCCGAAAGGAGCAATCCAGTCTTTTCCAAGAGGGCACCATAGCTTCTGATTTGGAGCTATTGGCCCTGCTGCTACTTACTTGGCAACAAATGGTTCAAGTTCGATGTCTTGGTCATATGAGGTCAAAGGAACATCATCATCCACAAATAGCAGGGATGTGACCTATAACCCCCCCCCCCACACACACACACACACACACACACAACTGGACATGCTTCCAGGCATTTGTGTTAATATCCTGTCTACGAAAATCACAAACAGGAGTGAAGACAAGAGGCACCCTTGCCAGAGGCCACGACTCACTATAAACAGCCTTGACTTCTTGCCAAGTACATGGACGTGGGTCTTACTACATTCATGCTGGGACGGAAGAGCTCACAGTGCTGGTTCCAGTGGCCCATATTCCTGCAGCACTTCCTATAGGGTGTAACTGGGCCAATGGTCACACTCCTTTTACACAAAATACAGACACAGCACTGGTATGAACATCATAGACTCACACCTCAGTATAGCTCAATGAGATACTCCGGAGAGCCTAATTATTGACATTAATTTCAAGTCAATGTATTACATCTAAAATTTTGCATTGTGTTTAAAATCTTCTCCTTAATGAATGGTGTAGTATTTAGCTAAACCTCTTCAGAGGTGGCTGGTCCGTAGAAGGAGAGGAGGTAAAACTTCATATTTTTAAAATGATGAAATTAATAAATAATTAATAAGTAACTTTGAGATAACTTATTACTAAAATGTTTTATTGTCATTTAAAAATACACATTTTCTCTATGGAATCACAATCGTAATATTGTAAAATCTTCTTACCTCCTCAACTTTTTTAGCCACCAGCCGCCACTGAAACTGATATGTAACAGTAACACCCTTGGTTAACTAGTGTTCATTACATGGAAGTTTACCCATGACTTCAGCACAGGAAGTAACCAGCAATCTACGTAGCTGGTCATGTAAAGTGTTCTATGTTCATCTTAAACATTTGCTGTCATTTACTGTTTGAAAGTGTAAGTCTTTCAAACACCCCGGTAGATCATTTAACTAGTTTGGCCCAATGTTTCCCAAGTTAGGCACAAGGCAACCTTGCACTGAAAGAGCAATTATGGAAGATGCATGTATAGATGGATGTATTTTTAAGACTGAACATCTGCAATATGACTCTGAGCATTAAATAGCAGGGGACAATGTATTTTGTCTCCGTGTAAGTGACTTGGCTGAGTGTTGTACTGGAAATGTAACATTCTGGCTGCAAGCTGAGTTAGCGGGTAGCCGCTTTGCGACTCGCAGCCAGAAGAAACCGCGTGCACAGTCTGTCACCGAATATTCCAGGGCACGGGATGGCTGTGACAAGCAGACAAGGCTTCATATCCTGCACCTACGCTGTTTTTTTTTTTTTTTAAATTAGAAACAAATTCCTGTAAGCTGTGAGGCACATGGCTGGGGCGACAGGCGAAATGCCAGAAACACTCAGAGCAAAGGGGACATTAGGGGCTCAGGACAGAAAAGCGGAGGACAGAGACGGGCTGCACGGGCCTCTCCCCTACGGGGGAGATCGCATTTTAGAATGGACAAGTGTCCATAAATGCCACGGGGAGGGGGGGGGGGGCACTCAAAATACATGCCGCAAGAGCCGCTCACGTATCACGCTTACAGTCTGCTCTCATGCAGTCACGTGTTTTCAGGCACGATTGGCGCTGCTAGCTGGTAGCCAGAGAGACCACTGTGTTTTGGGGAGGGTGTCTGCTTTCCAGATGGTGCTCAGGCCCCCCCACCCCCATCCCCGACATCCTGATGCCAAATGAAGTCATCAGATTCGGACACCAGCAGATCTGACCAACAGTCAGTTATACACACCCCATTTCAGAACTTCATACAAACCTACTATATAATCCACAAATGTACTAAATCATTCTCCTGCTAGGGGACGGCATGGTGGATTAATGATGAGCACTGTCGCCTCAAGCTTCAGGAACCAGGGTTTGAGTCTCTGCCATGGCGCCATGTGTGTGGAGTTTGCATGTTCTCCCCGTGTCGTCGTGGGGTTTCCTCCAGGTACTCCAGTTTCCCCCCCCCCCACAGTCCAAAAACATGCTGAGGTTAATTGGAGTTGTGTGTGAGTGAGTGAAAGAGAGAGAATATGCCCAGCAATGGGTTGGCACCCCATCCTGGGCTAGGCTCCTGCCCCTCCATGACCCTGAATAGGACGTGGTTGGATAACATGGATGGGCATTCCTCTGCTAATAAGGAATACCACGGGCGTCATTGTATTTTACCCCTAGACCCTGAGTATTTACCCCCAATGCCAGTCTTCCTTCAAAAAATGTCCCAGGTAAATTTCACTTAGCCCCTGATTTTTGATTTTTCTCAGTAGCTAGAAATGTCCCCGATGAATAATTATTTAAAAAGTACTACTTACAAAATTTCATGAATCAAAAAATTTCTCGGAGCAGGGGGATTTCACCCCCGCGACCCAGTAGGATAAGCGGGTTGGAAAATGGATGGATGGATGGAGGGGGATTTCAGCTGTAAATGGGGGGCAAGGGGACAGTAGCGCCCCCTTCAGGGTGGTCATCCTCCCATAGCATAAAGTGGACATGCATGACTGGCCTCCTATTCCCTTCCCCTACAGTCCTCCACTTTAAGGCCTCCAAGGGAAGGCTGCCCCCGTCCTGGTTGGGGCAATCATTAGTTGCCAGCCAAGCCCCACTGGCTGACGATGAGGGAACCACGGTTACTGCCAGCCTGCATGGTGCTGCTCCCCCCTTGTAGTGCAGGGCAACATCATATTATACTAATGCTGTGTTCCATTTACCTCAGAGGTCGGAAGTTGGAACTGGGAATGACATCACACCCGAGTTAACTGCGTTCCAGTACAGCAAGTCTAAAAGCCATTTAGCAATACCAGGGTGCTGTTTCAAACAGCAAGATTTCTTGCTCAGCCTGATAACTTGTCGCATTTAATTTATCCCAGTTTAAATGGCCTTAATCTTCATTCACTTACATTTAGCCCAGGCTACCTTAAATCCAAGAAGTTATCCAGCTAAGCAAGAAATCCTGCTTTCCGGAACAGACCCCAGTTCTAGCCTGGTTAACTGTTAGCCATTGTTAGTAATATCAGTCGATAACAACACATTTCACAGTAATTTGCACATAAAAACACCGTAGCAACACGTCCACAGATAGCGGTTGGACAGTACTGTGTGTACGACCGATTTAATCAGTCACAAATAAGATGTAAGTGCTAATAACCAGTACAAAACTACAACTTTAACTTCCGTTGATGAAGAGTGCAGCCATCTTGAATTCTGAGGTCAGGATTGTTTCGATTCCTCTGACTTTCTGAGTAGGAATTCCATCTCTGGGGGGCGGGGGTTCCAGTAGAAAGATTAAACTAGGAACTCGGAATGTCCAAGTTAGGAGTTTGAATGGAACACAACATTACCTGGTGCAGTCTCTCATCCCTTACTGCTCTAACAAGCACAGCTGTTGTATCATTAGCTTATTTCTGTCCTGAATAACAACATTGTACAACATTGTACTGTTGATTATTATCTTGCTAATAAAGCTCTACCAAGGGAAAAAAAACTCTTTTTAATACTCTGGCCGTAGTATTAATTCTAGTATTATAATGCTAATAATGATCTGCTGTTGTATAACATATCATTAACGTTCTGAAACTTTCTTTGCCCTGAATTCCTTTGAAACTCTCCCATTAAACACGCTGTCTAGATAACTCCAACCTCTTCAGCCCCAACCGCTTCATGAATACAAATGGAGGCATTGAGAGACATTTCGAAGGTGACACACTGCGTCCTGGCCACTCTTGCACTCTGAAGGTATGTCAGGCTCCGGGTTCATCGCCCATGCAGCCGCTATGACGTTACGGCCTACTCAGCCCTGTCCGAGGGTGACTGGCTCTGCGGCCGAAGGAGCAGCGAGGGCCAAGGATCGTTCACTTAGCTGGGGGCACAGACAGTCATTTAGAGCTCCAGCGTGTTCTCGCGAATGAAAAAGTAGGTCTTAGGCCAGGAGTTTGTTTATTTTCCGTCTCCTGTTAGTTTAAAGAAAATAACGGCTTATTAATTACTCAAGCAGCTGGTTTTAACAGGTCTGCTGCTAAGCGCAGAACTCACCGTGACCAGCACTGTTACAGCTGGATTCCCAGATGCAAGCGCACTGGGGGCATGTTCTTACAGCCGGAACAAATTCCATTAGAGCACAATGGCGTTGATGATACTGATAAGGTGTAAGCTCCCGGAGATGTTCACTGCTGTTGGAGAGTTTGGCTCCAGCGGCAGATCTGTAAAGCAGTCTGTGAAGTAGGATGAGGATGAACCCTTAGGACACTTTAGCATCAGAAGCCCAGGGATTAGGGACTAACCTTGGAAACACTCCATGCTGGATGTGAACGGTCAACACAGCTGATATTGTTCTCTGTTCTCTTACTGTCAGCAGAGCAGAGAGTAGCTGAGGCTGGGTGGTACTTCTGTTGTCTGTTTTGTCGCTCATTTATGATGCTTTGCTGCGTTCATGTTTTAGTCGTTTTATTGTCGAGGAAATTCCCTTTTACACATTTTTTTTTTCTTGCACTTCCATGTTGTATGTACAGTAACACTATCCGGCCACAACCTTGTACACAAAATTGTTGATGTCAAAATGGTGCAAGAAATAAAAAGTAGTTAAAGAAATATATGAATAATTTAAAGATACTGATATTTTTAATCATATAGACTAATGTATACATTTTTAAAAATCATTATATAACCAATATATAACCAGTACTGGAAATGGAAAAGGGATTAAAAGAACAAATTTGAAAAAAGGCCAAGCGATACCAAGCAAACTTTGAGAAAAAGTAGCTCTATGTGTTTTGAACTATATACACTGTCTGTTAACAGGAGGGAAAGTTGGTTCAATGGAACACTGAGTCGAAATATTCAGGTTCAGTCACCATGTAGGATGCAGAAGTGGGTGAGTGAATGAGCTCGGCATGTGTGGTTACCACTGTCAAGCGTGGAGGAGGCAGCATCACGGAATGGAGTTCCTTTCCTGGTGAGAGAGTTCATCACCAAATCCAAGGCAACCGAAACCAGCATGAATATCCGAAGGTCCTTCAAAGACATGCTACTCCCTGAAGGATATGGGCGATCGGGCAGTCCTTCAGTCTTTATGAAAACAACAACCCAAAACACGCCTCAAAATCAGAAGAACTATCTGTTGAAGAAAGAAATTGAAGAACAACTCAACTGGCCTGCCCAGGCTCCAAACCTCAATCCTGCAGAACTTCTGTGGGACGAACTGGACAGATGAGTCAAAGCAAAGAAGCCCATAAGCACCCAGCATCTCTGGGAATTTCTGCAGAAGAGCTGTGAGGAAGAGGTACATCCAACATATGCAGCCTGATAAACGCCCTGTGCTATCTAGGTAGGCATCAGGCCGCCACAATCCCAAATTGGATGAGAGGGATCTAATAGTGAGCGGATTTTTCCGGCTAGACTGGAGTGAGACAAGCTTGAAGAGGTCACAGGGGTGTCAGTGTGGATACGGTCAAATGAACTTTGACTCCAGACGCATCCCAGAATGCCTGACACCCTGCTACGCTGCGAATGCATCCATGTTCCTTCTCCATGTTGGGTTCTTGTTCTTTGCCACCTGTTCAGCATTCACTTGGACACCCTGGTTTTCAAGCTCCATGTCTGAGAGGAAAAGGACGACAACAAGTGTACAAACAGACGCTGAGCTGGCAAGTGCTTCTCAGGCTGAGAGCCCAGATTTACCTACTCATGGGCGTTGCTGCAGATAAGTCCCTCTTAACATTTCTAAATAACCAACCATGCTACACTAGCAGTGAATTCTGGGAAGTAGTATTGTAGTACCACACACTACAAGACAAGAACACTCAATAGATTCAAGCAAGCACGTCATACACGTATAAATACTAAATGCATCTCTGCATACACCCTATCAGACAAATAAGGACAGCTTGTGGGCACAGGGTAGGAGCAGATGGCCCTCAGAGGGAGCGGATATCCAACACCTCAGTGTGACTGCGGCAGGAAGTGTGACGCTGAGCTGGAAGCAACGGCATACAAAGCCAGACGAGACACACAGGCCCCACCCCTCACAGTGCAGGACACGCCCACTCCGCATACCCAAGCCTCTCGCCACAGAACAAAACCACACCCACTTTGACTAACATAACTCACAGAACTCGCCACTTATGGAACAGATCCACACCCCCCACTCATGAAAAAACTAAGACGAGTAATTTTTAATTGTGTTAGAACATTTATCTTTTATTCTAGTCAAATTGGAGAGACGTCAATATATTGTGTTTTTGTATTTAGGAATGTCTACTCCTTAAAGCATCCCAACTAACATAGACAGACTTTTGGTACCTGTACTTTACTTTGACAATTCATTGTTTATACGCAGTTCCAAAACCTGACCTTTGAAGCAGCGCACACAATGCTAGTCCCTGGCTCATGAATTATTTAGCCAGTTTTGAAGGAAATTGCCCAGGGGAAAGCAACTGAAGGCTGAATGGTATATTTTATGGTTATACCAATATTCCCTACATTTGCAGGGAGAAAAGATATATATTTTCAATCTGCTAAGATATAATTCATCAAGGAGCATAAGACCTTCTTTTCCCTGAAGCTAAACTGTGAAACCCAAAAATAAAACACAAGGAAGTAAACAAAATGTGCAGGCATGAGTCTGTGTCTATTAGAGTGGATGGTTCCTCTAATAGGATTTGTGGCAGTCCTGGGCAATTACTGTTGATTAAAAAAAAATCAATTGGAGAATAAGTGTTTGAAAAATTGATTTGGCTGTCCATGTTCAGTCTTCCAGTGACTGGCCAGCCAGTGAGCTCTCCTTCTCTGAAATAAGGATTCTTTAAATCACAGCTCCAAGAAAGAAACCCCATACAGTATTAAGATGATGGCATCATCACTGGGCTTCAGAGTTGGAAAGGTCAGTTCCAAAAAGTAGAAATACAGGTCAAGGTTTTATTTCAACCAACCAGTTGAGTATAAAGAGAATCACAGAGTACCCAACTGGTTGGTTGAAATAAAACCTTGGTCTGGATTTGTACTTTCTGGACCTGAACTTTCCACCTTTGTGAGGCTTTTCCAAGTGGCACAGATCCCTCTCTCTGTGCTGATACCTGTACGACTCACAGTACTGCACACCATCCCTCCAGCCTCATCCTGCTCACATCATGGGAGAGTAGTGTGTTAATATGAGAGCAGTTTAAAGAGGAAGCAATCACATACTGTGTGGTACGGGTGTACAAGTATGATACGGGTGTACAAGTATGTTCTGAAGCAATACCTGCATTGGAATTTTGATCTTCAGATCAAAATTCCAATGAACAGAGCGAATGGGCTGGGCTTGGTTCCAGAACTTTCTGAGGCACAGGTGACAGAAGCTTCCCCTGAGCCCTGGGACAAAAATCTAATTCTCAGCAGACAAATATGAAAAGGCTCCTCCAGGGGACAGAGTGAGCCCCCAAGGCCTGAGTGGGGAGACAGACAGAGAGCCTTGCAGCCCGGCAGCACAGCAGGGGTTGGAGGGGTACTGACTGAGCACTGGGCATGAGCTGGTTCCTGCCATCCAGGCAGGCACATCGTGTACCAGGACTGCAGCAACCAGGAGGCCGAATGAACTCACAGCAGCTGCGACTTTAAAAAAGGGAAACTGAATACTTACTTACCGCCAATTCTGACACCCTGGTGTATCTGCAAGTTACCTAACTCTCAATAAACCTTAAGCTAAAACTTAGAGGGGGGACAGCTATTATTTCAAATTAATAAAAAATAGCTTAAAAAGCACTCATTCATTAAATAGATGAATGAGATATTGTGCATATCCAAACCCAGGAAGCAGTTCTGAAGCCTAACAAATTGTGCGACTAAGCAAGAATCCTGTCATATAAGCCCCTGTTCTCTGCTTAGGTCAGCCTACCCCAGCTTAAATGGACTTTATCTCTGTTCACTTACATTTATCCCAGACTACCTTAAATAAGACATGTTATCGACTAATCATGTCTTGTGTTTACATGTAGTCAGGCAGTGCCAGATAGAATGTTGCATACACGTTCATAACAGGCCAGAACAAATATGTGTGAGTTTAGGATTTACAGACTTTTGGAGTGTTAGCAAAATTTAGAGGAAGCTAATTGGTCCGCTAACGGTTTTTAAAGTTAACGCTAATCTGCTAACTAAAAGCTCAGCTTTGCTAATTAGTGGTTGGCTCAGGTGACCAAATTCTACAAATCTGAGGTGCCACCCAAGAATCATAATGAATGCAAAGGGTTAAGCAGGCTAACAATGAAGGAGAATTTGAAAAAAACAAGGTAAAGGCCCTAATCAGGTAGTTTACTAAGTAGCCTAACCAAAAGATAAAGTAACTATCCAGCCTAGATAGCAGGAAATCCTGGTCCCTGTGTTGAAATGATGCAAAACCCTTCAGCCTCATTGTTAATGCACACCTCACTCTCCACACAGGAGTCATTCACCCCCACCCATGCCAGGAGGAAGTTTAAAATTCAGGCCGCCCTTCGCCGGAGAAATTGGCATTTAATTCTGGGAAAATGGAGATGGATCTCACTACATCTGCAGAAAAGTTGACGAGCCAGTCCCTTTAATGGGTTTTTCCCTGGACAGTCGATCCCCCTTCCCGCGTAGCCAGAAAAGCAATCTCACACTTTGCATGTCCGTGAATATTAACATGCCTACGCTAGGCCCTGCTCCTGGTTCCTCAGAACAGCGGGCGTTAGCGCTGAGGAGGACAGCTAAACGTACCGTGGAGCACCTAAGCGGCACATCATAGCCAGGTGGAAACATTACAGTAAACCGAGAAAAAGCTCTACCTGCTCTCATTATCATTTATGTTAACATGCTACGTTGCTAAAGGAGCAACTCATATTCTCAGAATTATGTGCCCAGTCCAAGACGAAACCCGCAGAAAGGGGCACAACCCCCCTCTTAGACCTTAGTTATACAGGTTTAATGTTCAGAAACTTTGTAGCAAAGATGTTTTGGAAAAATCACTATCAGTGGTATACAGAATAAATTGTTAGCCAGACTTATTGATATTACTACAGCTAACTCAGTGAGTATCACTTTAAGGTTTGTTGGTTCAACCCCTCCCCTAATTGTGTGTGTGTGTGTGTGTGTGTGTGTGTATGGACTTGTATGTTCTCCCCGTGTGTGTGGACATTCTTTGCAATCCAAAAACACCCAGTTAGGTGAACAATGTCTCTAAGCTGCCCATAGAATGTAGCATGTGCCTTGTAACATAGATAAAGGAGACAATTCTTATATTTTTTCTTTTCGAGAAAGGAGGGTCCTCAGATAATTTGGGGTTGACTAGGAATTTTAGGCTCCTTTTCTGTAAGATGCTGACTAACGTGATGGCAATAAGACCACTGGTAGCTGCTAGCCAAAGGATGGCTGTTGCCCTGCCTTCTTCAGGTGGGGAGAGCCAATCAGACGACAGGTCTCAAAGAGAAAGGAGCCTCTTTGGTTTCGTCAGACGCCTCGGCAGATTAGCATAAAATGTAAAACATAAAGTGTAAAACAATTCTGGTAATCAGCGGCATCCTGTAGTGCATAAGAATCAATTTACTACATGAAGGGGAGGGCAGGGGAGGGGGCATGTGGACAGTAACACAAAGATAACATGAGAAAAGGCCACAGTTGTCATCTGTTTATTCATGTATTTGAGTTGCAGACAGATGATTCATTTCTGTGGTAGCCCATGGAAAATTGGCCTTGGGAAAAGACTTTGGTTTGTTTTTGTAATTCCTCCGACACTCCGATCGAAAGAATACGAGAAAGATCTTTGGTTACCAGGACGACATTTTCCCCCAAATAACCAGTTTATGACTGAAATGTGATTAACGTGTGCTGACTGCCCAGAATTCAAGCCCCAGAATTAAATAAATGTTCAATTACTGTGATTTTTTTTTTTCAGAATTACCTCAGACAGTTGGCAGCTTCATGACTAGGCTGAAAGGCCCAAAATGAATTACAGAAAGAGAGCTGCCATTTTGTTTTCAGAACCACCAGAAGTCTCACTGAAGGTGTTGACCCGGGAAATTCACATTAATTATCTATAGCTGCAGATTATCTGCCTTTCAGCACTTCAGGCAGGCGGTTGCAGACTACAGACACTGTGCCACTGCAACTGAACACACCCAGGACAATGAAACACTTCATGAGTCTCATGTTGCGTGGGATTGATGTCCCAGTATGCTTTGCAGCAGCCCACCTCAGCGAGTGGTGTTGCCGCAAAACTTTAAAAAATTTATTCAAATAAGTGAAAAAAGTTGCAGGGCTTTATGAGTAAGTTTAGTGCAGATACTTTTACCAAACCTGGTGCTTTAACACTACATTACCCATCATGCTTTCACACGGAGGGACCACTTGCAAAAGGGTTTGTAACCTGTGATTTACATATCTATAGCCTAGTTACTATTTCCAGAATCATTGGTTTTAAAATTTTCCTTAACAAACTTTGTTTCCATTTCCTCTGAAAATTTGTAATAAAAAAACCCTGAAATGACATACTTAGCAGACATTTTTGTCGAAAGCAACCTACAAGCCAGGGATGTTTTTTCCACCCTGTCTTTTTAAATATAACAGATGTTTTATTTTTTGCATTAACAGTGATGCCCCATTTTGCCTTGTTAAAAGGAGCAGGTATTTTAAGTAGACCTGCTACCGTATCTTTGTTTTTCACTTGGTCACATCAAACGCCACAAATCAATGGACTTCGTATTTTACATAGTTAAATAAATTGCAGAAAACTGTAAATACACAATGTGTACTTGCAAGAACATAACTATTCTTTTCACTCAGTCAGCTTTCTCCAACATCACTGTCTTTCGGGTGATGTGTTCGTTTTCCCCTGCAGGCCAACCACACGCAGGCTGTAAATTGCTCATAGTGTGTGAGAATGTGCACCCGGTGATGCCCTGGCACTCATCCAGGGGGGGGTCTCTGCCTGCGTCCCATGCTGCCTGGGACCAGCTCCAGGGGCCCTGTGTCCTTGGGCTGGGTAAGTTCGTGGAAGACGCATGGATGGATGGATGGATGCATTCTGTGTTTATGCTGGTTGTTTTTGACTTGCTGTGGGGTGTAAAGTGTTATACGCACATACACACATCCATAAACTTAACCATAAGCAACCAAACAAAATGCAAAACTCTTGGCATTTTTATATATAAAATTGAGTTTCCTCTTGTTGGGACTGAAAAATGACCCTATAAGGTCGAAATAAGGACATTTGGTCCCCACAATGTAATATTTACAACCCCCCCCCCCCCCACCAACACACAGGGGAAAGGTGCAACTCTTGTGCCCACACACTTGGACCTGCTGCTTCTCTCTTTATTCAGTTCATTCAGTCTCACTAGTGTGTGTGTGTGTGTGTGTGTGTGTGTGGGGGGGGGGGGGTTGTGTAACATCCATCCATCCATCCATCCATCCATCCACTTTCTGTACCCATGTGTCCTTTTCAGGATCCTGGATCCCAGAAGCTATGGGCACAAGGCAGGGAATAACCCAGGACGGGGGCCAACCCATCGCAGGGCACACTCACACACCACTCACTCACACACCATTCACTGACACCCACACTCACACATCATTTGTAACACACTCTTACCTGGGCATTAATCACAAGTTGAGCCAAGCTCAACTGCACTTTAAATACACAACATATGATAATGTGATTTCATGTTCAATGTGTAATTGAAGACTATACACTGAAAATGAACACAGGAACACACCAGTATCAGCTTACACTCAGTGATTACAGGAGGTATAGAGCTGATGAACCTGCAGATCTCCAGGAAGTAACTTCTGTTATACCTTTGAGTGGCAGTATAAATGGTTAATCGCAATGTCACTGTTTGCCGATTAAGGTATCTTTGGCTAATGTGTAGAATGCTGACACGCACACTGCTTTAGGTTTTAACTACCCTTCCCTTTTTGGATGGTCAAATTTATCAAAATAAGGCTCATGCCCCCCTGTTAAGCAGGCATCACACCCAGAGGTGCTGAAAAATGTGACACAGCAGCACGTGGCAGCACCGGTACAGCAGGCACCCTGCCCAGGAGGGGGAGGCGGGATCGGGAGCGCGGAGCGGGCCGGCGTTCCACCTCGGGCCCGGGGCCACGTCCCAGACAGGAAGATGGATAGCCTGACCCTATTAATAACTGCACTCAGCTTACAGGGCTGGCCAAACTGCTAACAATGCAAGGGCCCCTGACAGGGCCAAGAACGCCCCCCC
>JAODJU010000018.1:8534599-8557867 GCA_026776725.1 Gnathonemus echidnorhynchus | reverse complement strand
GTGGGTGGGCGGACGGATGGATGGGTGGGTGGGTGGGCAGATGGATGGATGGATGGGTGGGCGGGTGGATGGATGGATGGCTGGAAGGATAGATGAAGGTGAGGTGTTGTGGTGGTGTATATGGTGTCCAGGTGATATAAATAGGCCAGGCGAACAGTGTAAGTTGTTGGCTTTATTAAAGGCAAACTTACTTTCAAACAAATAATAGGATACAATATGAGGTAATATTAAACAATAGTATATTCGATTTTAGAATGATTGCTACATAGCTTCAAATTTCATCTCCATGGTCACTGCTACCTCTAATTCAACCTAAGACCTTGACTGAACAACCCAAAACACACGGAATTCCCACAGAGATGAGAAAAGTGAAATTTAATCTACTCTGAGACCTCTCAGTCTTCATAACCCACACAAATAATATTAAAATTTCAGTTGGAGAAGATTCAACTCTCAAGAGACCACTCAGATTTCAGACAGAGCACACTCAACACACTCAGAGATTGGAGTTCAGGCAAAACACACTCACCCCCCCCTCCCCCCTCCCACACACACTGTAAGGACTGAACACACAATCATCACAGTCACCATTAAGAGTTCAGACTGAACACACACAAAGATTGCTCAATGTTCAGACAAACCACAGACAATCGTCACCGATACCACTCAAGCAGACAGGACCGCGGAGAGTTCAGACAGAGCACCCTCAACCCTCAGAGAGACCATGCAGAGTTCAGAGCGAGCATATTCAGCCTCCACATAGCCTACTTTCTCTGTTGAGTTCATAGAGCAAAATTACCCCTGTGTCTCAATTAGCTTTTAAAGCAGAGAGGAGTAATTATTAATAAATAAATAAATAAATAAATAAATAAATAAATAAATGTAATTACTTCTAAGTCTTCACAATTATTAATTTTCATATAAAATTCCGACTTTAAACTGTGGTGCTCAATCACACGCACAGGCATTTTTTCATGAATATGGGAAATTCTCAATTCACGTCTATATTGACCTCTTAACAGAACCTTGCACTGATGTTTGTAAAAGTACCTGCTTTCGGAATCTTAACTTGCCAAAGCATGCAATCATACTGATTACAGAAAAAGCCAAGTCGGTCAATTCACATAGAATATAGATGGAAATATGAATTACCTACTACAGGCATTCCAACACGATGTCTCAGTATTTCATCTAAGATTATCATTAACAAAAGAGGTCAGAATAAGGACGGTGGAATTAAAATATATAGTCATTATCCGTAATATTTTCGTGCAGAAAACCTACCTCTTCCGAATTACATTATTGACAGTCTTATTCTGTCCTCCCGGTAACGACGATAATGCCTCTGCCGATGACTACAGTACTGGAAGCTCCGCGATCGCAATGTGTGGCTTGCTATCCTTGGTAGTTTGGTACTGGGCAGGCAGCCCATCCGCTGCTGGGAGTACGGGGCACGACGAAACAGCTCGGTCCGTAGCGAAGGCATCATCATCATCATTCACCGAGGCGCGATCCAGAGTCTTTGACACGTCACGAAACTATATAAGTGCATCGCTGGATGTGGACGAAGGCATCAGCCACTCTTTGCTGGTAACAGAGGGTCCTCCCCCCATTTCGAGTTAAATCTGGGACTCCGGATGCCAAATATAGGTCCTATAGAAAGGGGGAGCTGTCCAGGTGCTGAAGCGTGATAGACCCGCGGTGAAGTATAATAAGCAAAATAGTGTGCTAATGAGACGTGGGTAAGACTGGACACGTCCGGAGATATATTACTGTTTAGTATTAGAAACATACCAGGAATGATCAGAGATATAAGTGTAGCTTCATCTTGAAATTTTTGCTTGTCTCGACTCCGATATATTTTTTCCTAAAATATATATTTAATACGGGAATGCATTTAGAGTCCATAGCAATCGGGTTAAGCGTTTGTCATTCAGATGTATTAGACACTGGATGGTTAATTACAGCGCACACCAATCAACCCCCCATCCTTTTCACAAACCGGACTGAAGGGGATGTGCTCTTGCCGTTGTGCTACACTGTGCTACATTAGGTATAACTCCAACATTTTTTATAGAATATACGTAAACGGTAATTATGAAATTACACTGTAAGCGAGGATTAAGTTGCGTTGGGTTGGGTGGAAATTAACAAAAGAATGAGACACTTGACTTTACTGTTTATAAAGGTAAATTGTGATGAAATCAATTCACTGTGCTCAGAGGTGAGCATCGCCTCAAAAATTCCAAACGTTAAATGAAAACTTAAGAAATATACTTCAGAATTTAGGCTAAAAGTAATTGAGGGATTACACGTGAATTGTCACTTATTAAAATATTTTAAATACACGAATGGAAAAACTCGTCCATTTTACCGTTCGCTTCAAACATTTCGTTGTTAATATTCCAGCAATCCATTACTGGATAAGCAGCCGGAAGATGGACTGACACGGATGGTATGTGAAGGTTAATCAGTGTAGGCCTGTGTATGTATTTGAATTAAAAGGTCAATGACTTAAAGGGCCGCGCAGAGGTCAAGCAGGTCCTGATTGCCTCACTAAGTTAGATCTATGGCAGGTTTTATATACAAGTGCACTTATAGGTATCTCAGTTGGGGCCTTCAATTTTGGACATGTTCTATCAGTAGCCTACATTTGGTGACAGCGCTTGATTAAAATGCCGAATTCTTGACTTCTGAAATCTAGTTATTCACGGGCTAGTAATCATATTTTTGGGGGCAAGTATTAAAAAATGTATTCATTTAAACATTCAGTAAAGCACAAGGCACGTTGCAGTTCAGTAAGTTTTTTTTTTGTGTAAGCTAGATGTGATTATTGTGTCATTGTGAGCAACATCGGGCTAGGCTCTGCCAACCTGCACTGGTTTGATCAGAGTCACATTTTATCGGAAAACTGTATCAGTTAAACAAACACAAACTTTTCATAATAAATCTGATAAACTAGAGCAGCATTTACATGAGAATTTAGCTGAAATTTGTTTAGGGGAATGAAAACGCGCACGGAATTGCCTTACAAATGTTAGAAAACATCTGACACACGATAGTCTTCCTGAATGGAGCGTGTCCTGACATGCAAAATGCAGATTACCTAAACAAAAACCATTTACACCATCCCTGAGCAACAGAAACATGACACTACTGTAATTGACGGCTTAAGCAAACACCTGGAGACACGTTCATTTAGTCATCCTATTTTTTTATTTTAGGATTATTAACAATGATCGGTGTAAATTATGAAAACGTTTATTTTTTGGCAACACGGATGATTCACACGCCCGCACTTGTTATTAAAGCAAAAAAATAGGCAGCTTACGTGTATACAGGTTTTTCTTAAAGGGTGTTTGTTTGTTAAGCAGCCGAATATGAATACTAACATTGCTTAGAACAAATCATGATGGATTAACACACAAATTTGGTTTATTTTATTATCTGGATTACTTTCGATTATTAGTGTAGTAGCCTAAGTGTTTGCTGTCAAATTGGATATGGGCAGTTGGGGACTTCATGCAGGTCTATGTTGTAACACGTTTTAGTTTATTAAGCATCTGATTGTAGAAAAAGCGTCAGTTTCTTTGCAACAGAAGCGTCGTTTTATGAATGATGCAAGGTAATGATCCCCATAACAGATCATCATGAAGGTTTTCAATAAGGCACACCGCCTCTCTCCATTTTACAGTCATTATGTCTCATATTCTTTACATCATAGGGCGTTTATGAAATCAGAGTGCAGTAATTCAAAGTGAGACGCGACGCGGCGTTTAAAGGCGAGCGCCAGCGGCATGGCGGTCCTCTGGCTGGCAGGTTTTGTGCAGCCCAGCCTCGCAGCGAGATTAAGCCTCTTCTTCATTTCCCTATAATGGCAACTTCGCGACCGCAGAAGAAACTATGTAAACAGATCACACAAACGCAAGCTTCCTCACAATGATCTTCATACCGCGGGCTTCATTTCACTTCCCCTTCTGCATTGTGAACATTCCTCTTCTGATATATACCTCTTCGCTTCACAAAAGTATTTTTTTAACTGAACAGGACAGAGTAAGCGCCGTATATCCCGAAGGACACATGGCTGTCACTCTCTGCTATTCGGCATCCGGGGATGCGTCATGAATAGTATTGTATTTGTTTTTCGGCTTAAAAAGCCATAGCTGCCCCTGATGGTAATTTTTCGCTTTGACCTTATGGTACTACTACTGCAATTAACTCCTAACATCATACTATTCTTTAATAATATTATTACATCTAGTTACGAACATAGGTCACTTTCAGCGTCACTGTTCTCTAGAACCACGATGCTGCCAGAAAATTTGTTTTAATGCATTTCATTAATAAACAAATCAACCAATTCATAAATAACTTACAGTAGATAAACTTAGAAAATGTAAGAGAAACGGTAACGTTTTAGTGTTCTTCCACACTTCTCTTGTTATGAATGGGACGATCAAGATCAAATTGTACGCAAACTGGTATGTAGGTTTCTGTATCAATCTATCATGCTGTCTGTGACCCTATGAGAAAGTGCATTAATAGCTCTGTCACTAGCAATGTGGACAAACTGCAATCACGACATTTCTCACCTATAGAGAATATACCCACGCCCGTTTTACTGACGATTAAGTTTCGGAACGTAATGTCATTCTAGCTAGAGACTGACTCACTACCACAGAAACCACAGCGGCTGTGATCCAATTCACTTCTTGAAGGTAAGCTCTACATTTTATATATATACTCACAAATATTCTGTGATTTATCTGTCTATGTAAATTGACTTAATAGTTCCATGTATAAGACCAGCCACTGATAAGACTTAGTTACTCTTTTGCTTATAAACATTTGAATTTATGCTACACTCGTGTCAGTACAGGTGCATACAGCCGAATTACGGTTCTGCATGCCTTTTTCCTGAATTTTAAACAAAGACGAGATATTTGTTACATTTAGGCTACAAAATAAAGTGAGAAAACAGCCCAATGAATAACATGGATGAGACTCGTAGTTTTCTTCATTAAGTATATCATAATTCATAAGCTCGATAGGAAGGCAGATGATAAGGACAGGTAAACAGAAGATGTCATCAGCAAATACATACTAGCTGGGCATACATATTATTCCATGAGTATGATGTCACGGCATGAGCCAATTTCAGCTCCCCGTGTGGTCTTTTAAGACAAGAAAGCGACTTTCTCGATGACACAGTAAGTAGTCCGAGGGTTTATATCCTACATATGAGTACATGTTGATGCAAACATATCCGTCATTGTATTATTCTCATACAACTCGCCACATGTGACAACCTTTCCAGCTGCCTGAATGTGCCTTTTGTTGGTCAAACATATTTATTACTAAATAAGTATTAATCTGCTCCTGTATTTTTTAATTTATGCGATTTTATAGTGCGTTTTCTCATCCTTTCAGGTGAAGTTTCCTGTAGGAATTTCTATATCAAGAAAGAAAAAAGATTCTCAAATGATGGCAGATAAAAATATCCAAGGTAAAGGAAAACAGGATGATTATTTGAAAATTTAAACGCCGAGTCTGTAATTTCCAGCACCATAGTGGGGGCTCTTTAGCACAGGGCAGAACGAAGAGGCAGAAATTCCACTAGGAAGGTACCTCAGTGCTTTGCCCAGGCTGACACAGCAGGCTGCCTACTGACCCTATGAGGTGCAAACAGCCTTCTGTAGAGTCACCTGCATTGTGCCATTTATCTTAATGATGGACCTCTGTTTTTTTTTTTTTTTTGTAGAACATGGAAACCTCTGTAACGCTTCAGAGGCAACATACTGTACCAACGGGGGGACATGCTACCGGATTCCTGCCATGCCTACAATCACCTGCATGTAAGTTACCCGTACTCTAACTGAAGGTGATGCCTACAATCACCTGCATGTAAGTTACCCATACCCTAACTGAAGGTGATGCCTACAATCACCTGCATGTAAGTTACCCGTACTCTAACTGAAAGTGATGTTAGGAGCTCTGAAGCGACATGTAGACACGGAGCACAATCTACAGCATAATACAGCTCAGCTCAATAGTGGTGAATGATTCCCCCCAGACATCCTGAACATTATTGGTCTAGTTTCTAGGGTTAACTCTTTTTTTAGGCTACTCGCTAACCTATTGGCAAACGCCATGACTGTTTGCAGATGTAGAAATAACTATAAGGGCAGCAGATGTGAGGAGTTTCAGCTCTTCAGCCAGTCGGATACCAGCGATGACGCCGGCCTGATCGCAGCCGTGGTCGTCTTGGTCATCCTCATCCTAATGGCGCTAACGTTCGTCATCTACCTCATCTTCAAGTGAGTAAAATGTGGTCCTTCATGGGCCAATTGTTAAGCAAAAAAAAAATGTAAGGGAGCAACAGTCATCCAACAAACTGGACAGATATCTGCTGTACTATATACTATTTACTTGTTACTATATATTAGTTACTGAGTAGTCTGTTAATGTTATTCCTTGCTAGTTAAGGAATTTTCAGTGAAAAAACAAGCATCTTTAAGTGCTCCAAATGCCAGGCCTGTGACTTGCCTTTGGTAGAAAACTGTGGAATTAGCCAAAAATGGTACAAAACAGACTCATAAAGCAGCACATTAGCTGAGCAGCAAACAATATCTACTCACGATTCTAAGGTTCCGCCTGTGGAAGATTTCCATGTTTTCTGTCTTTTACTTACCATTTCAGGTAGAGTGGGTGACATTAAATTTGAACATACCACTCCTTAAAGTTTGGTGTGTAATTTCTGAAAACAACACCCCGCATGCTATATACACAAAAACATATTTTTGGGTCTGCTGATTATGGGTCCGCCAGTCTCAGAGCCCTGAATGAGTTCGTAAGTCAAGGATCATCAGTAGGGGGCTGTAGAGACCAGGCCACACACTCATGTGTGGTCCACTCTGTCACACCTCACAGGCTGTGGGCCCAGAAGAAGGAGGCCCAGAAGCAACAGAGAAACAGGCCGTACGGGCAGGTACCACGCAGGGTGTGAGACCAGCAGCCGGGGGGACATCACGACATCCTCTCCAGGCCTTGATGAACTGAGTGGCCTGTGAGGATGAAGCCATGAACGACCCACAGTGGAAGGAGAGAAAGGTGCCTGCAGTTAGCCATTAGCACGCAGCTTCTCCTGCCGGTCTCGCTGCTGCACTGCATCGCTCCCTGACGTGGGCGTTTACTCAGCAGACCAGACGGACCCCCAGAGACACAAGGCAGGACATCTCAGTGGATCCTTTGTGACGAAACCAAGCATGTACAGACGCTCCTCTACTTACGAATGAGATACGTTCCGAACGGCCATTTGTAACTTGAAATGTTCGTAAGTCATTGTTCAACAATTTTGAGGGTACATGCAAGTACTAACAACTAGGATGCTGCTGCGTGGCGGGAGTAGCGGCCAGAAGTCGTACAAGGCGGAATTGGCGCGCAGAAAAAAATAATTGATGTTGAGGACAGGAAACAGGAGCCCAAGGAACACAATTTGGACTTACTGTAGTCCTTTTCGTTCGTATGTCTGAAAGTTCGTAAGTTGAAAGTTCGTAAGTAGAGAAGCATCTGTATATTTATTTCCATTGACAGAACACAATGCTGACTATTTACTACTGATAAATTGCTGCAATTGAATCCTATGCAGAAATCAGAATCTTATTTTTGATATGTGACACCAATTCAGAGCTGCGTGACGGAGTGCAAAGTACAGCCAACTGAATGCACAGGGCTGTCCTTCTTCAGTCACTTTTTAATCATTTGTATATTTTCCTTTATGCCACTCCCTGTTTCCTGTTAGTCAATAAAAAGGCAGTTTGTCATTACGAACACACCTTTTTTTTGTAATCCTCTGGTGTACTGGATTGTTAATCATGTGAATAGTGACACCAGCTTCTCTCCTATGGTATCACTGATTAACGTGAATCATTTATTCTTTAAAGCATTCACAATACTCAGCTACAGTAACGAGACGTTCCTCCCACACAGTTCGCGTGATTTTTCATTCACACACAAGAGCCTCTTTAACACTTGATTGTTATCAATTAACGGTCTGCCACAGTCACCCTTCCAGTTAGAAGAATGTGTCTTATAACACAGAATCAACCAGAAAGACTCTTTTTTTGAAGTTTTATTTGACATGTTTGAAAAACTGAAGGATTTGATTTCTGAACTCTGTAGGCTGGTCATTCTAATGCCCATGTTAGTTTTGTTTATCGCTACCTTAAGCCAAATACTGACATCAAAAAGCAGTAACTCCCATCCTGACAGATGAAAGCTGAGCGACTATGCAGCTAAGTAAACTACCAGTCACAAGTTTTTCTACATTACAGATTTTTACCACTTTACCACTGACAGTTTAATTTCGAAATTTTTATATATTTTAACTCTGGTTTGAAATATAATTGGGAAAATAATCTAAATAATGAGATCTCAAAGAGCAATGAGAGAGTGATAAAGAATTTGCTATAAAAATTCATGGAAAGCAGTGAACAAGCATGGAAACTGTCATGAAGGCATATTGTTAGTTGGACTGACGGTTGATAGCCTATTACTGTCACACTTTGATAAACCAACAGCTTTTCCCAGAATTCCACAGGTGAGGTACCCAGTTACACGGAGCACACCCACGCCATGTTGCTGGCGTGCAGGCATGAGTGCTGGATGGGGACCCTCCACAGCACCGTTAAGCTTCCACCCAGCATGCTGCAGAAAGTCCCCCAGGAACCCAGAGGAATCAAAGTTAAGGACAGACTGACTTGTTTATTGGGAACGTTAATGACAGAGGAGGTGGACACAGGTGCATGCAACGTAGAGAACTCCCGCTCACTTTATTAAGGCCGAACAGCGTGAAATGTGTCCAAACTCCCTGTAATAAGACGCAGCGAGAGCTAATCTTCACAAATGGCCCCAAAAACGTTCCGCTTGAGGAAAATTCAATTTTCCCAAAATGAAAAAGGACAGACAGCAAACAGGAGGGGAGCCGCTGCAGGCCAGCAGCGAAACAACCGAAGGGCTTCGAACCCGGGGCACGTCACAGCAGAGGTCGCCGAGGGCAGTGCTGCTGTCTGCAGGATCGATTCACGGTGGGGGACACAAAACGTAAAAGTCCACAATTTACTGAGACAATCAGGTCAGCTCCTGTCATCATGTCTGTGAGAATGGACATCTCTTCCCTTGAAATCACACTGCACAAACTGAAATGGACCTTCGAAGTGACAGCATTACTGTCCCCTCATACTGCGTTTGGGTGGGGGGGGCTGGAAAAGAGCCATTTGTAAATCTGGAGCAGCAGAGGATTCACTAAAGGGCACAGAAAAACACTCAAATTAAACAACCAGAGGTGGTCAATAAGTAATCACTTAATGTCAATAAGAAAATCCAGTCACATGGCACACAGTGCGGTATGATGGGCTGGGCAGCAAGGTCCACACAACCCGAGCAGAGGGCGGGCCATCAGAGGCCACGCCTCAGCCCATCGCCATGGCCACACCAATCAGGCGTGGTTCAGACTAACACGCATAATGATGCTTTATTGCACAATAAAAAGGATGAGAAGGGCAAGAACCCTCTGTCTGACCTCCACGGGGTGCCGCTATCGATCTCGCTTCTGGGTGACTGACCTGCCCCGCCCTGAGGGATTCGCAGTCGAAGACGAGCGCCGGTCAGTACTCGGGCATCGTCGACATGCGCCTCTACCTCGACGGCAATCCAAAGCGTGAGACCAGAGCAAAAATGCTGATAGCAAGGGTTTCAGTGTGGGGTAAATACGGAGCTTCGACAAAAGCTGGGTCTAAATGGCCGAAGAAAGATCTAGTTAATGCTGGAGATGAACCGGAGTAACCTCTGCAGGAACTAAAGACACAGTTACTCTATCCTACAAGATGCCGGTTTGTGTCACACAGAGCCACAAGCCGTCAAAGGAGGCGGAGCCGGAAGGCTGAGAGAGCAGGCGTGGGACGGCACCGAGGATCACCCGCCCCCCCGGCCGGCTGCCCCTCCCCCGCAGGCCGCTATCCCAGGTGCACCAGCGTCATGACGGTGGTGAAGCCGTGCTGGAGGCCGTCGCCGTCCGAGTTGGTCAGCATGTAGTTGCCCGTGACGATGCGGTCACAGCCGATCTCACCGTTGCCGAAGAAGCCGAAGAGCGGGATGCTGGGAAAGACCTTGCGGAAGGCGCGCGCCTCCACGTCGCGCTGGTTGTAGTAGTTCTGGCCGCGGCCCACGCAGGCGAACATGAAGCCCAGCGTGTTGTGTTCGGGGATGCTGGCCGCCTTCAGCCGCTGCACTGCCGCCTCGGCCGCCTTCTCCGTGGTCACGTCTTGGTCCAGAAGCACCGAGGCCCCCTGGACCCGAGGCCCGCTCAGCGTCAGGCCCACCACGCCGTAGGAGCCCCGCCCACAGCTGCAGAGGGCACACGGCACTGTCAGAAACCCTACACCCTGCACACCAGCAACAGCTCATTTAACTATCTACCCTTTCCCTACTGGTATTTCATATGGCACGTACTGGTTTGAACTGTGGTAATTTACACACACACACACACACCAACCAGCCAATGAGAGTGAAGCTCACCACCGACCAGCCAAAGAGTACAAATCCATCACTAAATAGCCAATGAGATTTGAGAAGATGAGTTCGAGAATCATATAATGCTCTCACCATATCCTGGAGTGGGAAAAGACACTCTCCACATGGCCCCCAGCGACGAGGACACTGCTCTGTGCCAGAGGCTGCAGAATATGGTGCAGAAAGCGTGGGCCGCCCGCCTTGAAAGCCTGGTAGCCGAACAGGAGCACTACACGCAGTTCGGGGTCCCCCACGAGACCTGCGAGACAGCAAGAACCCAAACGTGTGCCAGGCAGCCTTCTGCAGCACCAAGACCTTCAGTGACACCCATGAACACATTTCCTACACACCCACGGATTACTGGTAACTCCTGTTACTAGAGGTACAACAACAGGGTCCTATTTGCAACCTGGGCCAAACGTTGGGTGATGTGTTGGGGACATTAACCACCCAAAAACACACTGACTATTTACTTACTCAGCAGATGCTATTTTGTCCAAAGTTACATATACGTGAGTATGAAAGAACAGGATCAGAGAGCAGGATTACGTGCCTTGCTCCAGGGCCTTAATTCCTAAGTTATAACTACTCTGCCAGCCATGGGATTTGAACTAGTGACCTTCTGGTAAAGGGTACAGTGTCCTAACCTGACATGCTACACGCCATTTCCCACTTAAGCAACACAAAAGTGCTTGACAGCTTATGTATCAGAGCCCTGGTTTGGGGACCTGGGGGGGATCACAGGTTCCTGCAGGGGGCGGGGGGGGGAGACAGCCAGGCAGGGGACTGGGCACCTACCTGCTTCCTCCAGGGCTGTCTTAGAGAGTGTCTGCTTGCAGAAGTGGAAGGGCCTCACAGTCACCCCATCCATGCTGGGGATCATGAGGGCGAAGCCGGCCTCTCCATCCTGGTGCTCTTGCGGCTGGCTGGAGGGCTGCCCACTAGGGGTCACTGCAGGGGAAGGAGAGATCCACATGAAAATGTGTCTGGTCTCATCTCTGCTTGACCGACTTATCCACAGAAACACACCCACCCTTACACAACCCTAAGCAAATGAACCACTTAACACTCCATAACTGGAACAGACAAAACTGGTTCTGGTTTTACACGTAAGAGGTGCAATGTAGTGAAAACAGACATTTCACCTTATTTTGTAAATAGACTAAACAGCCCAGTGATAAAGTGGCACCTGAAATCATCATAAATTAACACTGAGGCTTCCTCATCAGGAGCGACAGAACTGAAAAAAGAAGCAGTGCTCCCTTACACACAATGCCTGGGGTGGCGATCCCAAGGATGTCACAGCCTTTGGGAAACAGTCTTTTGAGGTCCTCAGCCACGTCAGAACTGCACATGGTCTTTGCTGCAAGAAAAAAAAATAATGGGGGGCAGAAATTTACTAAAAGTCTGTAAGAGAGCTTCTTTGCCCGTGACATGCACAGATTTTCTGGGGTAGGTGCTCGAACAAGGGGGATGTGCTCCCTCAGGAGATTTTGTGTGATCGCCAGTTATCGGAAAAGGGTGTTTGTACATCAGAGGGCTACATTCATTCGTTCAGGTGTGGCAGTCCCCCTCCCTACTTGTGCCTGTTCTTTCCCTTTTATCTGAACTGTACTATTTCTCATGCACATATACGACTGATACTTCACTAATGGATCCTACCTTTTTTCGGCCAGTAGGAACGTCCACCGATGGTCTCGCTGTCGGCCATTAAAAGAACCGTCTGTGGCAGTAGGTAAATGTTCTGTAAATATTAGAATGACAGGTGCAGTGTATTAACCTTTCTGTCACCACAACATGGGCAAAGTGATCAAATGTCCCAGGATGCAATGGCAACCAGCACCTCGACTTCTTCGGCCAAAGTCTTGTAGATAACGTGTCCTTCTGAGCTGGAGGAGCCGGTGGCTGACACCCAGCCCAGCTGCTGCTGGGTCCTCAGTACCCGACGAGCGCAGTTTCTCCATAGGCGACACACGCTGCAGATAACACGCAAAATGTTACCTACCGCACATCGTTAATTGCCATCGGTGTTACAGGCAACAGCCCCGCTTCTTTGGGAGGAAAGTCGATCTGGAACTAAGGCTCCAAAGCTACAACGTTAAAATATTCAACACATTAACTGGAAACATCAGGGCACCTTGATCCTGACGTAACTAGTTAATTTACTTTTATAACAGCAAGAAAATGAGGTAAGACTTTACAAGTCGCAAGTTGAAGAGTGAAAAAAATTAGACTATTGCTTCTACTGACTACAAAACCACATCGGCAAATAGCGTTATGATGTCTTTAGTATTGGATACTAATAGATCGCTGTGAATTCCACTTTCATAAACCATTTATTTTTTAAATTATTGCACTGAAAGCCAAGCCTACGATGATGCCCTTTGCAGACCAAAGTCGCAGCAAATCCCAGGAGCTCCGCCGACTATTACCAGATACTTTCAGGCACAGTCAGCCCCTCTTGCTTATTAGTGGAAAAAAATCACCGTTGAAATAACTTCGCGAAGCTCTACTTCTCAGTCACCGTATCGGACACACACATAAGCACCGGGTTATTTTCGGGAAGCGAGGACTTCGCTAGCTAACCAGGTAAAGTGCTTCATACCAAGCGCTACGGAGAAGTGACTTGGTCGGCACGAACGTCAGTATCCTCTCCACTACTTCGGCCACATTGCTGAGGATGTAACCCGCTTTGCTTCCATACTCCGCGTTTAAACAATCAGTGTTTACATCCATATTTCCCTGAAAGCGGCCCAGCACATCCGACAGCTTGTCCTTCGACCTCCTGACCCCGGAAGAGGAAGCCGCTGTCTTTTCCTGCCGAGACGTCCCACTGCTGCCACCTAGCGATTTCCCGCTCTAACAGACATTCCGGACTTTGGCTAGAAGCCGTATGAGAAACTATATGTCAGTCACCGACTGATTTAATCCTGCTACTCACTGACTGATCTATTGGGCTACCTTTGGAGTTGGAAGGGAGTAAAAAAGTGGACTGTCTGGGGATCTCCAAGGACTGGTTTGAGAAACCCTGCAATAGAAAATGTTGCTCATTTAAATGAGGATATCAGAGGTGAATAGTTCAGGTCCAGAAAGTACAAATCCAGACCAAGATTTTGTTTCAACCAACCAGTTCAGTAAAGGGTGCATTCAACTTGGGCTGGGAGGTGCTGCACGATCTGTCTTAAGTTGTCTTGCTCTCATGAGGTTTTTGTACCATGTGACATGACAATAAAAACTTTGAACCCTTGAAGTAAATGAATATGATCTTTTTCCTGGATCTTTTTACACAGGGACACTATACACAATAGTTTTTTTCACTGGCAACAGTTTGTATCAGGAGTTCAGGTTGTATCAGGTTATTGTCAAATAAAATGTGCATGCAGGTGATATTTGTATAAATTTATCTACGCCCTCCTAGCAGTCAGATCTCACAGACTACGACAAGTAGAAGTTGTCTGGCAGATCTCTCTCCACGTCACTTCAGCTGCAGACAGACCTAAGCCCAAGTCGAAGGCACCCATAGTCACAGATTAAGAGTACTCAACTGGTTGGTTGAAACTAAGTCTTGGTCTGGATTTTTACTTTTTGGACCTGAGCTATCCATTGCTGGAGGGTAGCATTCATTGAAGCAACCCAGCGAAGTGTCTCTGAAGTGTTGGTCTTATTGTACAAATTTTACAACCGTATAAAGTATATATACACATAACAGGCCTGTGAGAAATGTGTATACCTACGAATTCCCCCTTCAGATGGACCATAGTTTACTTTGTACTCTTATTATACAGCATCTGAATGAAACCCACATGCTTACTGTTTCATGACTTCTGAAGTGTAGCACAAGCAAACACAATACACAAGTGCTTATCAATTTCAATTTTAATTTACACATCAAATGTACAAAAATAATTGACATAAAAAAGCTACTTTGAAAGTAACCGTTGTGCATTTTTGAGAGCCAGCTGGCGGCCTGGCTCGATTGGCACTGATTCGAGTTGCCGGTGTGCACTCTGTCCGCCGTCAGCCTCTCCTGGCTTTGTCAAACTCCTTGGCGATCTTCAGGGCTGTGCCGTTTAGTCCCACGGACTGCATGTTAATCAAGACAGCAACGACGACTCCCTTTGGGGGGGTCAGCACCTCATTCTGGGGCTCCTGTGCTTCCTCAGGCAGCACCAGGAGCACGCTGCTGGCCCCCACGGCACCCCCTGTGTGCGAGACGTAGTGCCGGCGTTTCCTGCACTGGCCATATTCCTGATGTTTCTCCACGACCAGCCAGCCCATCCCGTATCTGCCGTCCTTATCCCAGGAGCCCTCGGTCTTGTCCACCGGGGCCCACACCATGGCGGCGGTTCGGGGCTTCAGGAACCCGGGCAGCAGCTCCTCCTCCTCTTTCCTGTGGGCCATCTGGTGGCTGTACAGCATGGCATTGCCAAACAGCAGCAGGTCACCCACAGTAGAGAGGAATCCACCCCCTGCCCACTTGTAGGAATTATCCACATAGGGGCAGTTTACGATCCGGCCTTTTTTATTGAAGTGGTAAAACCTGCCGCAAAGACAAATATAAAAAGTAATTAAAATGTGTGCATGTGCATATATATGACTCATGTCACAAACCCACCCCCAGAGCTGACCCCCCCGTCACCTGGAGCGGTGGTATATAATGGGGTCGTTCTCTTCGGCCACGGTGTTCAGCATGCCCAGGTCCCGGAACATCTGCGTCATGTGATCCAGGAAGCGCTGGCCCGCGGCCCTCTCCACCACGGCACTCAGCAGGGTGAAGGCGTGAGTGGAGTACAGGAAGGTGGTGCCTACGGAAGAACCCGGAGCAGAGCTGTAGGCGGAACACGAAGGCGAGGTGCCCAGGCAGCAGCATTATGATATCCCAGGAGGGTGGGGATGTCCATTAATTCCTTTGGCAGCATCAAAGATGTTATTTTGAGCAAATGCCCATAATAGACAACCAATCACTGAGCATTTAGGCCGAAAAACCCTACCTGGCTTAAAAACAAGTGGGTCGTTTTTAAACAGCTCAAGAGCCTGAACCACGCTATCAAAGCTCTGCTTAAGGTAGTACTCCTCCAGTTCAAACTCCCTCTTCTTCTTCCCCGGCCCGTCCTCCTTCTTCTTGACGTCATTGTTTTTTTCTTTGTTGTCGACACCCTTGTCCTCTTTATGCAGCCTTCCCGGAGACCCGGGGGGCCGCTTTGTCTTCTCTTTCTTCTCTCTCACTTTCTTCAAGTCTTTCTCATAGTGGCGTATCCCACTCAGATGGGACAGCAGCATCCTTGTGGTTATGGTTACCTGGAAGAGTGTGTTGGGGGCAGGAGGGTCATAAACCGCTGATTTCTTACAGCCCAACAGCACCGAGTAGAAAAACCAGAACATTTCACTCAGATGCGAGGAGAAGTGTCATATCCACACCCTAGAACGTCCCTTAGGCTCTGTCACTTACAGGTTTTCCCTCAAACTCCTTCTCAGGGAACTCAGGCACATATTTCTGCACGGGTACGTCAAGGTCCAGGAGCCTCTGTTCCCACAGACGCGCTGCAGCTGTCGTAGTGAGGGACTTGCTGATGCTGGCGATCCGCATCACGCTCTCCGCTCTGCAGGGAACTCTGTTCTCCAAGTCCGCGTATCCCAGCCCTATAAAAGGCACAGGCTCAACTTAGGAACTCACGTCACTTTTGACTACATGGTCATAAACCACCTTTATTTTATATGTACCCTGTACTGCATCCCGGGTGTGCTGCCTTGTGTCCTGTGCTGCCCCAGAACCCCCCCCACCCCTCCCCAAGCAGCATAAGCAGTCAGAAGAAGGATGGATGGATCTTTTCTGCAAAGCCAAAAAGAGACGTGCACACAAACTGACCTTCTGACCAGACAGGAACTCCATCTACAGATACTCCGACCACAATCCCCGGTGCCCCTACTTCATCCTGGAAAAAGAAAAAACAGTCAGTCCAAAATATCATTTGAAGAAATGTTACTTGATGAAAGAGAAAATTGTTTCCACCAAGTGTGAAATAAAGACCATGAAATGACTGACATGGTTGTTTATACTACAGGTACAACTCCATTCGATGCCTTAAATAATAATAATAATAATAATACATATATATATACATACATTATATATATTATGTAGACTTCTTGAAACATAAGCTATGGACAAGCGTAGTTTATATTTTAAAAATTCTGCCTATAATAAAACACAGTGGCTTAATAAATCGCGGTAACCTTCAAACCACGAGTTTTATGTATCGATACTGCATCGTGCATTTGAAATAAAACACGTATAAACATGAAATATGACCCCCAAATACCTGTACCTTTATCCTCTGCAGCAGGTCCCGGCTGACTTTGACTGCACAGTCGTAGCCTCCGTTCCCGGTGCGCTCCCCTGCCGTTTCCTCCTCGCATTCACTACCCACGTACACATGATCTTTTATTCCTAAAGCTAAGACGGAACCGGCACCGACCCCCAGAATCCAAAACCGTAACCGTGCAAACTTAAAGGACGCAAACAGACTGCGTGCGCTTGTATGGGCGCCCCGGCTTTGTTGGTAAACATGCGGACAGTTTCTCGGAAGGTTCCTTCGCTGAAACCGGCTGGTGCGTAAAGAATAAAGACGCACTTTCTGCGGACAGGCGAACTTACAATTCACGATTAAATCATTTATCGCAGAGGAAAAAAACCTAGACATAGCTTTTTAAAAAGCGTTAAAAACAGTGCAAAATCTAGCAGTGCGAAACAACAGCAGCAAAACAAGAGAGGGGCATTGAAGGGGCTGTCTTTCAGTGTGTACATATCAAAGGCTTAAGTAATCGACTCCGGATTCAATGATGGCCTGTTACCGGCTGGAGGCTGCTGTACGCCGTGCCTTTTTCACTGTCTGTCACGTGTCCAGCGGTGTCGCACGCGAGGTGCCCATATCAGAGGCGGACACGCGCGCGGTCGGGGCGCCGTCGCCCTCTGCTAATCTACTGGCGCCTGCCGCCGATGTTAGGGCACTCTGCCCACAGCTGTTTAATGAGCATTATAGAAACATCCATGATGTGCAAATATGTTTTACGGACTTAAGTTTGTAATCTTGCTTTATTGCATAACTGAGATGTTTCAGCGAATGACTGAAAGTGCTGTGCCATAATAACCCGTGACGTTATTCTATGTGTCACGCCCGGCTCCGTACGATCCTCATGTGTGCCACGCCCCCTCATTACCTCGTGTTAATTCCTGATCGTGATCACCTGTGTCCTGTTTCTTTTGACTAGTCCTGTGTATATAAGTCCGCGTCTCCCCATGTTTGCCAGATCCGGCATTGTATTGTCATGTGCTATGCCTGTCGTCTGTCCCAATTAAACCCCTTTTGCTTGTACTCCTGGCTGGACTCGCCTGCCTGCCTGCCTGCCTGCCTGCTTGCTTGCTTGCTTGCTTGCTCGCTCGCTCGCTCACCCGCCAGACGTGACACTATGTCTATTAAATGACTTTATTAACTAAAATGCAAGCTATAGTCACAGAGATAAAAAAATATTGAATCCTCTTATGGATCGATGATTTTCTTGTTTCTTCATGTAAGACATTTGATGGTGAGCTGATATAAATTAAGAATGCAAATTAGATACATTGGATATAGGCCAACACTTGCATTACCTTTTCACTGCCCCGGATGGGTTTTTTTCTGAAAATGTATCATCACTCCATTTCACTCAGTCGCCATGAGGCGGCTCGCGGCACAGCCTCCAGGGGTCACTATTACACAATAGCAATACAAGAATGCTCCCTTAACCCCCCCTTAACACAAAGCATGGACCACAGGAGCGCTCCTCAAATGAGCGCTGTGTAACAACCCTACGGTAGGCGAATGTAAGGGCATAATAGTGCCGCTGGTGACCCCAAAAAAGCTGTGACAGTATAATGAAGTTATTACAAGTCAATGGGTTTGTGATCAAGTGCTGAAACTTTTTGTTCATCCGATACCAGAAAACTGAATAAGGGATCCCTAAATATATAGTAATTCCCAAACATACTCATTGTACATATTCACTGTACTGAATCCTGTAGCCCAATGGGTATCATGCTAATGTTGATGAATGTCAAGTTTTTTTTTTTTTTTTCTGCGTTGCCCCTGCTATAAGCGCTAATTTTATTAGACTGAAAACAAGCAGGACTTTGATTTAGATATGGAGATAGAACATATATTACCTAAACTGACCTACATGACAAACAAAATTATCCAGTGCCTTACAAAAGAAACCAATTATTAAAATAAAACCAAAAACTGAAACCTGTACACATTAGTATTTGGTGGAGCCATCTTTTGTTGCGATAACAGCTCTGAGTATTTTGCGGTAAGGAGCTACCAGCTGTTCAGAAGTGATTCTTGCCCATTAGTCATGTGGGGTTCAGTACTGCTGCATGGTGCTCTATGTTTATACAAGTTTTCACTCAAGTAGTTAAAGTTACCCACTATGGTACAGGACTTTTTGATTCAGGTCCTTGATGCCTGTATTGCTGTATTTAGTCTTTAGACCCGTGTTATGCAGATAAATGAAGGTGGCTAATACATAGCCAGTGTTTCAGACACATTACACCTTTCCTGTACATCCAGGCAGTGATAAGTGAGCTGGTGAGGAAACAGTCGGCTGCTCATTCCCTTCAAAGTCTTTGCCTGTCATTTTCTCCCGCTGGTTGGTCTGTGAGCCAGGTAGGGAAGCCAGCTGCCAGCTTGTGTGAAACTCTATGGAATGTGAATTATTTTGCATATGATATTATTCATAATAAATAAGCATATGAAATATACAATACTACTATATGTTATGAAATAATTTTGACACAATAACAACATATGAGGTAATGAATATTGCATCACACTTGTAATTTTACTGAATAACACCACATATTTCAGTCAGCCTTACTCGTCATGACTCCTGGCGGTTCAGTCTCTTTACCTCCCCCTTCAGGGTGAGGAAAGAATGAAAGCCCACCTTTAATTTCTGCATTTGGAGTTTGCTCGTTCTCCTTTGCCAAGCGGGTTTCCTCCTGTAGCCTGTAGTAAGGCTGACTGGTCTCTCTACACTGTCCATGTGTGCCCTGTGCTGCCCAGGGTAGAATCCATACCAATAACGACCCTGCCCAGGATAAACAGCTAGAAGATGGATGGTTATGACTCAGGTCATTTCCCTGTATTATGCTCAGACTGATGATATTAATGTGAATAATTCTCTTATGTCAGTAAATACAAGGCTTCTTTGCAGATACAGAAACTCTTTAACGACACCCTCAAGTAAAAAACCATTATCTGTAGTCATTACCCATCCATCCATTATCTGAAACCGGTTATCCTATTAAGGGTCGCGGGGGTGCGGAGCCGATCCTAGAGGCTACGGGCACAAAGCAGGGAACAACCCAGGATGGGGCGCCAACCCATCGCAGGGCACACTCTCACACCAGTCAGTCACACACACACACCATTCACTCATACAGGAGCACCTATGGGCAATTTGGTAACTCCAATTAACCTCAGCATCTTTTTGAACTGTGGGGGGAAACTGGAGCACCCAGAGGAAACCCCATGGTGACAGGTGGAGAACAAGCAAACTCCACACCCATGGAATCCTGGCAGAGACTCCAACGCAGGTCCCACAATCATTACCCATAACATATTTTAAAATATATTTAAACAAAATCACCCAGAGTATATGGAACCTAGTTTCCTTGAATCGTGGTGAGGAATGTAGAAGTTTCTACAAAAATGGCTGAGTGTGAAATATTTGCCCTGCAGAGAGCACAGGCTTGCAAATTGCTGTGTATAACCAGGCCCATCTGTGAATTCTCACCTGTCATTATCTGCAAGGTGAGCCGCTCTTCATGTAACAGGCATAGGCAGAGTATAAGCTGACATAAGTACAAGCTTAGCTTTACAAGAAGGCAGTTTGAAATACCCAAAACAGTATTTTCAGTCTCATGCTTCAACGTCAAGGTCAGCTTGAGTAAACCATGTTGCCTGTGTGTAACACCTAACCAGTCTGATTCTCACTTTTAGTCCTCACTTCCTGGTTGGCGTGCAGAGCTCTGGATCGATGCCGCACTTGCTGAAAAGGCAGTGTAACGGCGGCAGGCTGGCTGCAAGGGACACACTGCTACCTCCAGAGCTGGGTGTGAATGTTCTCCCCATTTCATGTGGCTTTTCTCCCACAGTACACAGACATGCAGTTAGGCTAACTGGTGTTTCTGAATTGCCCTTAGAATACGACTGTCTCTTGTGATGGCCTGGCCTCCATACTGCATAGGAAAGGCTCCAGGACTGCAGTGACCCAGACAGGATGAGCGGGTGGAAGATGGACAGATCACGTTTACTTTTGAACCGTTAGCAATTATTTTCTCTTTTCTTCATGCATACCATGAACAATAAAGATTGATAAATTACACTGAAAAAGTAAAGCATTACATTAGTAGCCTGTCTGTAATTACATACCCTGTATTTTCCTATCTGCTCAAAATAATCCAGTAGTCCAGCAACTCGACTGCTTCTCAGCCAGCACATAGTACAACACTCAAAAACCAAAAGCAGGATATTAACCTTTAAGAAGGGATCCAATTTAGAAAGATAAAAAGAAAAACAGTATGGTTTCCAATTCTTACCATCTTGTGGTGCCCAAACCCACTGGTTCCAATTTTGGGTAGTTTACAAGCGACTGTTTAGGTCAGACATTTTTTACACAGTGTTTTAAAATTAGGAATCCGTTTTACAATTTAATTTTGGTTTTGTACAGATTTCATAAAGGTCATCAAACCACACGGTCATTTTAAGTCTTCATTTAGCACTGAACATGCCAGTGCTGCACTCAAATCCATCAGGATTTTCTAGTGTTGCATCAAAATAAAAAGTCAACAAAGCCTTTATAAAAGTAATAAAAGTATCTGATGAGTCAGACACACAAACCCTTCATACTTAACTTTTCCATGGTCAGATATTAAACTGTTTACATCCCAACCACAGGAAAAAAAACCAGAGGAGGTATTTGGAAAGTACAGCATGACCACAAACTCTAAGACATGACAGTGCACGCGATTCTCACAATAGCCGATGAAACTGAGCAAGTATCAAAAAACAAGTTTCATACAGATGTTGGTAACTAGATTTGTGTTTCGAATTCTCAGGAAGTAATTCAGTATTTCTTCGGTCAGGAGTTATTTGGGCTATACAGATTAGGGCATTCTGGGATTGCTGACTGATCTCCCCTGATAGCTGCCTCTGTCACATTACCTTCCCGTCTCCAGAGAGCAATATCAGGTGGAAGCATGCCAGAAGGCCCAGTCAGGAAGAAAAAACTTTGAGAGACGCCCTTGACCTTGTAGACTAGCAAAGTGCTCCTTCATTTTATTTCTTCCTTTCTGTGATCCACTTCAGCTTGTGCCACTCACTATTAAAGTAAAATTGTCAGCCCAAACATATCCCAAGTTACTGTTGTCAGCCCAAAGTTACTCGCCAAGCATTTCACAATCAACCTAAACAATTTTTCTGAATTAATTAGATAAGGTGTCATGGTTGAAGGTTCTCAGTGAGAAATTTGGAAGTTCTCATTAGCTTTTATATAGGTTATGGGGCTTTTTTTAAATTGAGCAATCAGAGTCTGTCCATTTCTCTAAAATCAAAGACTTGTTGTACATTATTACAGAAGGCCTCTAGGGGGCAGCATCTCGGCTTTGTTAAGAGCTTTTGTTTAGTTTAGCCAGGCTCTGTTGTCTCTGCTTTCCTCACCGCACCCATCAATGCAAATCCCTCTATTGTGTCAGGATTTGAAGGTCCTCTATTCATGTCTGTTCAATAGGTGAAGCCAACTTTAACATGCATCAAAAACAAGCTACCATTGGCTGACAGAACTCAGAAAGAAATATGTTTAAGATGGAATGAAAACTCAAAAGAAAACGATAACTTTAGAAAATATTAAAAACTTGCTTTATTATCTATTACCTTTGTACATTTTAAACGGCAAATTTAATATGTCCACAAACTACACCAGGCAAGAAATTATGACCTCACAATTATAAATGACAAAAAAAAAAAAATGCACTGACAGCTAATTTTCCATACCATTGAAAACAAGATAATGTAAAATAAATATAAAATGGAGTAAATTCTTTCCTAAATTATAATAAATGGTACACAGCTATTAAAAATAGCGTTTTGGCAAATCAAGTTACCTTTGGTCTGTGTGAAGATGAGATTCTTCATAGACTTACATTAACTTTCACAGTACCATACACAAGGGCACAAAAAAAAAACATACAGAAAATTCTTGTATGTAGTAAGAGTTTGGCTAACATTTATGCGAGTAATGGTAAATTAATCCCAAATTAAGTGCAAATTCTGCCAATCTTGTTTGCTAAAATCACTCATGAATGCCTGTTATGGCTGAAACAGGTGTTCCACATTTGTTCGCTTTTAAATGTCTACTCACTTGAACAGAGTCTGAGAGAAAACTGCGCAGCCTAACCTATTCTAATCAGTCAATTAAAAAAAAAAAGAAGAAAAAGAGACATTTTCATACAACTCTGATTTTATGAATGACTGACATCTGCGGTAGGGGACAGTGGATCTCAACACCCCCCTAGTTACTGAAGTGGGAACAACAGCATAGAGCGGCGGGTGGTGTCCATCCCGTCGAGGTGGCATGGGGGGGGGGGGGGGGGGGGGGGGG
>JAODJU010000018.1:8509250-8530585 GCA_026776725.1 Gnathonemus echidnorhynchus | reverse complement strand
GGGGGGATGGGGATACGTCAGGAGGGATGGGTGTGCAAACGAAGAGGAGTGGTCCACCCAAACGACAGGTCACAGTGAGAGACGGACAGAAAATGGGAGAGGAAAGAAGTTAACGGAGGAGAAAACTGAAGAGCGCATGAATGGGTTTAAACAGTGAAGAAGCAGGATGGGGTTGGAGGTTCAAAATAAACAGCATGCAGACTGATGCTGAAGATACTAAGGACCCCCAATGAAGGCAAGTCACACTGCGGCCACATGGTCAACCACCACCAGTGCAGCAGGCGCCTGCCATCTGCAGGACAACACTGCACCTTTGGGCTTAAATCACCAGATTCCTGTATTCAACCTGCTGTAATTACTATTCCCTATTTCAATGCAGGAAAGGTATCTACTGCGTCACTTCTTTTGAGCAAAGGCAACAGAATTCAATTTGTGGGTTTCTACTTGAGAGATGGAGAGAACAGTGATCGAATTCTCATAAAGCAAAAAATAACAGATAAAGATAAAAGAGGAGGTAGCACTGGCTTTATACATTAGAACAAGTAAGCAGCTGGTAAGCTGTTTCTCAAACCATCTTCTGTCTAACTGGTCCTGCCCATTTATTTGGAATGAGGAGAGATCCATACCTTCCAGGTCATCAATGGTCTTCTCAAGCTTGGCTACTGATCTCTCTGCAAACTCAGCACGAGTCTCAGCCTGTCGGAGGAAGCAGGACCTCAGAGTCATTTGGTTGTCCACTGAAAGGGCCACCCCCCCCCCATGACTCTCCATGGGTGCCGATGTGAACTCACCTCCTTCAGCTTGTCGGTGAGGACCTTGATCTCCTCCTCATATTTGTCCTCTTTCTGTGAGTACTGTGGATGGACGGGGAACAGCAGGTTAGCCAAGACACTGCAGAGATAGAATTGTCTGGAGGATTTGAAACAGAACACCCAGAGCAGTTCTTTCCAACCTGATCCTCAGAGACCCCCAGACAGTCCATGTTTATGCTCCCAGAGCAAAAATCTGGACTGTCTGGCTGGGAAAGCTAGGAGGGAGCAAAAACGTGGATTGTCTTGGGGTCCCCAAGGACTGGGTTGGGAAACACTAACCTAGAACACAAACATCATCAACCTTGGGCCCTTATTCCCAAATAAAAAGTAGGTAGTTGTTAACTGTACCTAAACAGGACACAGAAGAACAATGGCTGGGACATGCTGGTTCCTTACAAAGCATGCGATATTCATCACTGTGGCTGAGCAAGCATGTGAACTGTGGGCTCCAGCACAGGACAGAGGCCTACCTTCTCAGCCTGGGCCTCCAGTGACTTCATGTTGTTGGTCACAGTTTTCAACTCTTCCTCAAGTTCAGAACATTTTCTGACGTTTTAGGTGCAGACAGGGTGCGGAGGTGAAGGCGGGGTGGGGCAGGGTGGAGTGTAGAGAAAGTACGGGGAGTTGGGTAGAAAACAGGAAGATGGCAGAGACAGTGACAGGAAGTAGAAAAACACAATAAAAATCCAGAGAACAAGAGAAGGGAACCCAAAGAATCATAAAATGTCGAGCTGTGTAGAAGCAGGATTTCAGCCTAGCACTGAAAGGAACAACGCACCACTTAGAATAACAAAAAATAAGTCACAAGAAGAAGAATGGTTTCAAGAGTAAAGCAGCAGAGACTAAAGAAGGGACAGGTTAATGGTGTAAAAGGTTAGTTTATAGTACCTGAGCTTCAGCAGCCATTAATGATTTAAAGTTTTGTTCCAAAATTCTCAGTTGGTCCTCTGCTTTTCGCACCTGTCTGTTAGTGGGTGTGAGGAAAGCAAGGCCATTCAGATCACGGGAGTCATGCGGCGTGGTTTGCACATGCAATGCTGACACAGGAGAATGGTGACATCTAAGCAACTCTGGGTTACATAGGCGAAGGTGTCATGCAGACTAACGCAGCGCGTTAAACGTTACAGCACTGCTCTTATCTTTACATTTATTTAGCAGATGCTTTTATCCAAAGCGACACAGGGTCAGCCGGTCCCTGGGTTAGGGGCCTTGCTCAAGAGCCCAGCAGGGACATCACTCTGCCAATCAGGGGTTTCGAACCTATGACATTCTGATCTTATTCACAGAGTCCTAACCAGCGGAGCCACCAAACCCCCATCTTCAGTCTTAGTCTTACAGGGATGCTGTATGCATGGGAATTCACCCTAACTAAGCAGTTACACTAATTCAGCTCCTTCTGTTTAACGCCGAATATGCAGCCGCCAGGCAGGTGCAGGACAGGGACCTGGTGCTGAATTAAAGATCTTACCCCTCATTCAGCTCAGCACGCTCCTCAGCACGCTCCAGATCTCCCTCAATGATCACCAACTTACGGGCCACCTGCAGACACGAACGGCACAGCAGAGTCACCCACCAAGCAGCTTGACGTAGACGGGCATCAAAGCCGATGGGCATCAAAGCCAACGGGCACATTCAGGAACTCGCCTCCTCATATTTGCGGTCAGCCTCCTCAGCAATGTGCTTGGCCTCCTTCAGCTGGATCTCCTGCAGCTCCAGCTTCTCCTCATCCTTGGTGGCTCTGTTCTCAATGACCTTCATGCCTCTGTCAGAAGACATAGCGCCGCGTTAGCGTTACCATGCGCTAGGACTTCGCGCGGAACTCATTCAGAACTAACTACTGCAGTTCAGCAAAAATAAACTGGCCTCTGAAGATCAGACTGTCGATTTCTCTAATTTTTCTACTTTAACAAAAACAGAATGAAAGTTACAAAAGCGCTAATAACTTGTCACAGGCAGTGTGAAATGAGGAGGTGGCTACACACAAAGGGCTGAGAGGAACAGAGGGATGTTTATGGGAGAAACAAAGGGGACGGAACTCTGCCTGATGCTGCTGCATCACCCTTTACTCTCCGCTTGTTTCTCCCACAACAATCCCCGCTTGTGTCTGTAATCAGTGGCGCTACTCTATACCAGCGGGTTTTAGCGGAAATGATTTTGCAAACCCCAATAAGAGCATGAGGCCACTTAACTTAGAATAAATAGGAAGCAGCAAAAATACTCAGTCGATGGTATATAAATATTTTAAAAGGGTAATTATCCCTTCTCTGATACCTCAGAGAGGTATGCACTTTTTGCCCCCCCCCCACACACACCTCTCGCTCTCATCAGCAGCCTTCTCTGCCTCCTCCAGCTTCTGCAGGGCAGTGGCTAGACGCTCCTGGGCACGATCCAACTCCTCCTCAACCAGCTGGATGCGTCTGTTCAGGGAGGCGACATCAGCCTCAGCCTATGGGGGACGCAGCAGAGCACCAGCGAAGTGGTGAGATAGACACAGAAACCAAAACCACACACAACGAAAATGACACTAAAGCAGTGGAACCACACACATACGGCCCCCCCCCACACACACACACTTCTGCTGATTAACTGGAATCTGCACAGGTGTCTTCAGTTCCTGTGTTGTGTCACAGCTGCACTGTAGTGTACGCTCTGCTTTAGGGGCCTAGAGATTTCAGCACTAAACATGCGTTTTACATATAAACATACCAGCTTGCATTTGTTCAAAACTGTTTGGCTACAAGGAAACAGAAAAGTCAAGGTTGGCAACTTTGGTCAGCTAACTGAGGTGAGACAAGTCTGCACTCGCATTAACATGCACGCAGTTTTATTACCTTGTAGTCTGTAGTATTTGCCAACTACCCCAACACTTTTGATGTAGCTAATTTTAGGTTTATAATGGAATACTATAGATTTGCCCTAAGATTTCTTGTGAGTCTGAAAGCCTGTCTCGCCAGATGCGTGAGAGTTGGCAGCCCTGAAAGGTTTAAGATATTACTCCTGTCAATAGGCCCATCAAGCCGATTAATTCACTACCAAATGCGACGTGAAGAAATTACTCCAAATGCCAAAAAAGGGATTTCTATTAGACACTAGGTGAAGTGCAGTGAGCGCTTCCTAATAAGTGAATGGATATGTTTAAAGCAAATTAACCTTAAAATGCAGATTCATTAATTACTGCCTAAACTGAAAATCTAGGCCCGCCTGGTTGTTTGCTCTACCAATAGAGAAGGATAAATGCAAAATAAGAGACATAAGTCGGTGCTGGCGGCGGTTCGCAAAGCCAAGCCGGCGTCGGGTCGCGGGACGGTCAGCCGCGTCAGCTATACGGAGCCGGCGCGGTTCAGGCCACCGACACACCAAACTGCCCTTTATTCTCATTTATGACCCTTTCCTTAGCGCCAGGCTAAGTTCGCCCACATCAACTCCCCGCTGCTGTAGTGTTAACATACTACATTCGTATTTGTTAGTTTTTTTTTTTTCCATAAGATGTTAACCTTGTTGAAACGTTGGACTGTGACTCCTGCTTATGGGATTAATTAGATTACAGAAAGGTGTACATAATAAATTTAGACAAATCCCCGTACAATCATAGCATGTTAGCGTTTATAAATAGGGGGACTTTGAAAAGTAACTAAATTTCCCTAAATACACACGCATTTTTATACGCATATACAAGAATTCCCAGGAGTTTAATATTTTGACTTTAAATGAGTGAATATTATTATATTAATGACCAGAGAACATTCTGTGACCCACAGTACCCAAATTATCTTATCCACGATTGTTTAGTCAATTTAGATAAAAATTGCGACGCAGTTTCAAAGTTCTATTTTTTTACTCACTAGTCTAGAGACTAATATGTTAATAGCACAATTTCATGGTTACTAGGGAAAACATAATCGCAAATAATATGCCAGTACGTTTACTGATCTAACCCGTAAAGGACCCAGAACTACACACGGACACTAATAATTACACCAAACGCAGCGCCACTTAACTCCGTTATTAAATATATATTATTGTTCTTAAGAACTACAACCCTATCAACATCACTTTAACAAAATAATTCTAGCAAAATAAATCTCACTGTTGAGCCCTAACACAACACAATACTCCCACACCTCACCCGCAGGTTCGTTTAAACACGGGTATGTGAAATCGCATACAGTACATATTTTAAAACTTTTTCATTTTTTCATAGCTTACTGCTTCTCTGGTTTTTATCTCCAAACTCAGCTCTTTCTGCAGTTTCTGGGCTTTCTCTTCAGCACTATCTGCATTCTCTTGCAAAGACTTTATTTTCCTTTTCACGGCTTCCAGCGAGCCTGCCATTATTTGTCGGCCTCTTTAAAAAAACACGAACAACCTTTACGCGATTTCCTTCAAAAGACGTGCAATGACGCGCTGCCTATGCAAAAGCGACGGGCTGCACCGCACCAAGAGAGCCGTGGCAGCAACACCGGAAGTGTGCTTTCATACCCTGGGCTGGCGCCGTCAAATTGCAAATTAGTTTACAGAGGGGCACTTTGTGCGGACTTTCTGTCCGAAGTAAAGCAGATGACAAACCGTTCACGACCTCAAGTGAAAATCTGGGCTTCTGTAATAATAAGGACATCTATCTACATTCCAAAAGAAGCAGTATAAGTGTATTCATTTATATGGTACGCCCCCTGCTGATGTAAATCGGTAAATGCGCCTTGATCACGTTGACGCTGCTTGGTCACTTTGGACAACCTACAGATTGAAAATAACAATTAAAACAGTCAACAATATAGAATATACACATTTCTCCGTTGTTTATTTATTTGTTTCATCATACGTAAATTTTATCGTATGTAAATCACTGAACGAATAGGCCTACTTAATTTCAAATAAGTGATTAGAAAAACAAGGTACTCAATACGTAATACAGCAGAAACTTACACTGCTGTTGGACTAAGCAGCCCCTGCCTTGCGGTTCCTGGGACAGACTCTAGGCTCGCCACCACCCTGTACTGGATACGAGCTTGGAAAATGGATGGACGTAACGCTCCAAATGTTAGAAATAATTTTAATAGTTCTAGTATTTAACCAGTCAAGAATTATATTTCTTTTTATATTCTACAAATAAAATAGCTTGCAGGGGATTAATAATTCGGTACTCAGCTCGCATAAAACTTCTGAAAATTGGAACATAAATCCATCTGTGTAGCCTATTTCTGTTATTGTACTGTTGTGGCCTAAGAGCTAAAGACAATGTGGCATTAGATTTTCTGTTTTTCTGGGCAACTTAGTTCCCGTATTTCATTCTGAGCAAAGACAGCTGCGGGTCCTATTTCGAAACCTATTAGCATATTCAAATCTATAGTCTTCCTTTTTATTCTGCAGGCATTTGGACCTCGTTTACTAGATGAATATGAGCCATGAATATGAACGTGGAATGTTCCACACAAAATTAAGAATGAGAAAAAATATGCGTGTGTGCAAGATGTTGTTTTCACTTTACACAGAGTCACTGCTGGGCCCTTGGTCAAAGGGCTATCTGTAATAAAAACATTAGTACATTCAACTTTTCCTTAGTTAAACACGATAGTAAACACTATGTAATATTCACAACCTAAATTAAGTTATTTAAAGTTAAGTATGTTTTATTATGTAATGCAAGGCCAGTTTAAGTAAGTATTAGTTAATAATCGTCCTTATTAGATGTGGACATACGGAGTAAGTCAAGTTCCTTTACTTAAGTTGCTTTACCATATAAAGCACGGGGCTAAATTTAACTGTCCGTTCGCTCCCAACATAGAGACTGCAGATCTTGCAAGTTTATGTTTCCTACATAAATGCCTGTTAGGTTTTTTCTGAGGTGTGTAAGGTTACTTCAGACTGTTTTAAAAGCCTAGCCATCAAAACCTTTCGTCGACAGAAACAATGCATGATTTATAGAAGGATATTACAGATTTGAGTACAAAAACGTAAATAAATGAATGACTTCACCATCCCCGGGTAACAGAATGCATGGATGTGAGAAAGTATGTCAGACTGTAGTGGTAATAATTAGTGGTAATTACAGATTAATAGGGAATATTTTTTACATCCAACATTTTGCAAGAAAACTGAATGTAGAACAGAGGTAGCCTACTATCTACTACTAACTACTATCCCTATCATTAAGATGTAACTAATAAATACTTGAAAATAGAAATGCAATATGCATATATTTAGTATTCATATGAATAACAGTAGAGGTTCCAGTTTTAATATTTCACGTTTTTAGTGGGGAAAGACGGGATGCATTGCAGGAGTGGTGACGTTACAACTGTCCTCCCCACTACTTACATCAGTGGCTTTCTTCTCAGCCAGTTCCAGTTTCTCCTGGGCGTCTTTAAGGGCCTCGGAGTACTTGTCCAGTTCATCCTCAGTTGCCTTCAGCTTCTTCTGCAGAGCTGCCAGATCATCCTCGAGCTGTGTAGCGGTTCATGCCGCCGTGGGCACGCGCGAAACCATGGAGCGTGCATGCGCAGAATCGGCGCGGTGCGCGCAGACGGAGACAATAGACAGAAAGAAAGAGCACAAGTTAGGAGAAGCTCCCACAGCTAAAGATATACCTTGCTGGCAGCGCCCAGCTTTTCTTCAGTAGCAGAACCCCCCCCCCCCATTAACTTTATTACCTTTTAAAAAATTACTTTATTTATTATTAACAAATAAATTAACAAATATAATTTGTTTCAAAAAGCCTGGCCACATTAATAATGCAATTTATAACTTGCCAATTTCATACACCATATTTATTATAGGTTATATAATATACACATTGTAGCTTATATACTGGCAATATAGCATGCATTATGGCATGCATTATGGCATGCATTATGAATGAGCAATTAGTCACTTGAGTTTATTTTCTTGTAGTGTCCACAAAGTTTGCAATAAAATATTCCAAACGTGTGAGGAAAAAATTCAAGATCTTTTATGTCCCTTATTTTGTACGTTCTTCTGAGGAATTGCTATTAATCCGTAAGGGAGAGACGATCCATTATGAAATGTTTTCTATTGGTTTATTCGATTTCTCTATTTTAACAATAAATGCCGACCTGTTTGCTCCTCTCCTCAGCTGCTTTCTTGTCTCCTTCAGCCTGCTCTGCTCTGTCCAAGGCATTCTCCTTGTCCAGTTTGAGCATCTGCATCTTCTTCTTGATGGCATCCATGGCTGCTTATAGTTTGTCTACCAACAAAACCCCCAAAAGAAACTGCGGAGAAGTGGTTGCTCGGAGGGCAGCTTCGAGCGTCTGTGCCGGACTGAGCGCCTAGCTGGAGTGGAAGCTTTTTCTCACTGTACCCTGTCAAATATGTACTTTCGCAGGGGGGCGACTGGATTCTTTTGGACATCCAATACTTTTTTGGAAAGAGCTTCTGCTGGTCCCTTCCCCTTGCCCTGTCTTTTTTATGGATCTGTTTGACGATTCGCTGTTCCCAGACATTTGACCGTTAATATGGCTATATATGGGATTTGATGGGCAAAGAAGCAACCCCGAGCAAGACGTCTATGCCTATTTCTAACACTGTACATATTAAACCGACGCGTTTAGGAGACACGGGAAGAGAAATACATAGAAAATTTCCCTGAAATATAAAACAAACATTTAATTACTCGAGAAAATGTCCGCCTTTCATATTTCGATGCCTTTCTTCCATTAAAATTTCTGATAAAAATGTCCAAATTTGATTATATTTAATCCATTTTTATTATTACACCAGTTTCAGTAATACACCCAAAATTTTTACAATGTAGATTGTCTGATTGAGATCTAATGCTAAAAAACGGGAGCAGATCGGACTGAACTGAACGTGAATGTCACGGCAGACAGTAAGCAGGCTATAGGCTATAAGCACTTAATATATCCCTGCTAACGCGACTGCCTCCACGTAACGCCGCCTCAGCTTTGGTAACCTGTCCCGTCAGTGATACAGTGGTGATGAAGGAAGAATGGCGCTAGCGAAGCCTCTGATGCATTGTTCACAATCTGAACAACACCAGATACACATGCACTACGGCGATAGTGTATTTCATGACTTGCCAGCAGCTCCCTAAGTGCTGCTGAGTTCTGTCAAATGGTCCTCGACGGGACAGGCGAGGTACTCGGACGTTTCCAGCAACCCATTTTACTTATGTGGCACAGCTGTCAAGCCTGATTAAAGCATACGGTGAATGCATGGGTAATCCGGCCCTCTTGGGTTTAACACTTAATACCAATACTCAATATCTAAATGGCGCAAGGCATCTGATATAACAATATCAGTGGATCCGATCGGTTGCAACTTCTTGCTCTCGGGGTTCATATATAATCACAATCATATATAATCACTGATCTTTTCTCATGGCATATGCGAAAAGTTAATTTTCAGTATAACCTATTTCGACGACGTGAAATGGCAATTTTTTTTGCTACTTAGTACATAAGTTATGATTGTTTCTACGTGTTGAAATAACTGCGCGCGATCAAGCGAATGACAATAAGTGTCAATCGTGTCTTTTCTAAAGGGAAGCGATGCCAGAAGCTGGCTTATGTCTGTGCCCTGCTGCTTCGGCTCTTGTCCTCCTCGTTCTTCTTAAGTTCCTTCAGGCAGTATTTTTAGTAACGCCTTACCCCCCCTCCCCCCCCCCCCCCCCCCCCCAACGCACCTGCCTTGGTCTGTAAATTTCTTTTAGAATACCACACCATGTGGCTGGGGTCAACCCTTATGAAGTACACCCCTAAAATTAACCTACCTCTCAAGCTTTATCTATCTATCTATCTATCTATCTATCTATACCTATATTTTAAAATTATTTATTATTATCATTGTCAATCGTGTCATTTAAGCAGAATTATATTGAACCCATCTGAAAATCACCTTTTTCTCAAGGGTGTGTTTTTAACCTAAATAAACATTGCCATTTCAGATAATATCTTATAATCTGTACGTACTGTAACAGGCATGCGTGCAACGTTACACGCAGAATTTTAGCTGATTGTAAGTATGTGCTTATTAAGAGGCACTATCAAAAGATATGCTTTGCATTGTGGCGTTTTACATTTATATAAAAAAGGGCGTTTCCGTCTAGCAGGTAATGTTGTGAGATTAGAGAGAGAGAGAGAGAGAGAGAGAGAGAGATCAGATGCTGCTAATGTATTACACCTCCCGAATGTCATACGTTGCTGAGTCCCCCCCCACACACACATAAATGAGATCAGCCTGGAGAGTCAGTTGGACGCGTCCGATGCATCACCTATGCGAGCCGGACGTTGATCTCTGGCAGCTGCTGGGAGGTGGATTCGGGACAGCGAAGACAGAAAGGAGGAATCCAGCTCTGTTAGCGCGACGCTACCCTCAATATTCGCGATCAGTAATCAGGGCGATTAGACTAAAACAAGGACTCATCGACATTTAACAGCCTAACTGGACTGATGATAGATGCTACTGAAGAAAGGAGTGAATGGCTGGTTTAACCACACGCTCAGCTGGAAAAAAACAGGATTCCATTTCTTCTGAGCTTTTTATTTATTTTAAAAATAATATATTTATTATATTTAATAACCATGTATTAGATAAATGGTTCTGGAAAATGGATAAACACATTTTTTTTGGAGCTAGCTGAATGCTATAGTATTCAAATCTCATCCTCAGTGACCAAAATTGTTTTAATTGCAGGGCAGGGCTTGTTCCGTAGCACCATTAATCTCTCATGAGAATAGCTAGCTGTGAAAGTGACCACAGAGTGGTATTCTGTTTTTTGGAACCTGAAAACCGCCGAAAGTCACGTAATTTGGAAACCAACCTAACAATCATTCTTCAGACTTTCACCAGGCTGAGAATGGATCAGAATAATCTGCTTTCCTTAAAACATTCACAGACCATCGCAGAATTATTACAATGCATACCAGACTGTATAAGAATGACACATAAGGGCAAACAATTTAACAAACTCAGAGAGAGAGAGAGAATCAAGAGATTTATGGAGATTTTAAAAAAGCGAAAATTATTCTGAACTCCTGAAAATATTTCTGGTCTGTCTAGCAGACTCAGAAGGTGTCTGCGGTTCCTTAGCTGGTTCGGGGTGGTATGCCAAGAATGAAAACAGCTAGGGGCTATAACTGAGCTCTGCTGTACGGTTTTGTGGACCATTGAGGAAGAAATGGGTATAGATTCAGCAAATAAGACTTTTAAAACAAAATGTTACAACAGTCATTGCAAGACAAACACCATCAAGTAACTGATGCAGCAGTTTCATGACAAAGGCTAAATTATTGAGTAGAGGTGAGACCAGTGTTTTAACATTATTGAAAAGGATAAATTAGGTTGGTAGAAAGATAAGGTTAAAGGAAGAGTCCCTTCTTCTCTTTGCAGGCTTACTTCTTTTAGGTTTATGAAGTCATTTGGCCGCTTGCAGGCCGGCAGAGCGGAATGGTGGCTTCAGCATGCAGCAGGCAGGCCTTTCTGCCACCTCCGCCTTCCAGTGCGGTTACTGCTACAGTCATGTCAGCTGTTTTTACAGCTGCAGCTTCACTCAACACATTTTTGCTTCCCTGCCAGGGAAATTAAGAAAACCATCAGTTGAATATCCAGAGATGTGTAATTATAAGCTGAATTGAAATAGAAGAATGCTATGTACAGCTCATAATTATATGCTTCTGTGCTACAAGAGAGTGGAGAGATTTTCAAAATTTTCTCATATGCTTTGAGAAAAATGAAGCAATTTTCTGAATCACAAATCAATAAAATGTTTCTATTCTTCACAAAAGACTTATAGAGATTGCAAATGATACATTCACATCATATGGACATAGATGTACATGACAAACACGCTTTACTGGTAGGACAAATACTCATTGTAATTCAGTTTAACTCATTGTAATACAAGAATCTCTGAAAAGAAAGAAAAAATATTTTATTGTTCAGAAATGACCTGAAATGGATCTTAATGTTGTCAGATGTGGCAAAATCCTTCCTGGTGCTTGAAAACATACTGTAGATTATCTGCAGTCTGCACAACATCTCTGCAGTCACCACAGCCTGCTTACTGTGGTCACTGCTGGGAGAAGAGCACAGGCTCCTGAAATACTCACAGTAATTGAGTGAAGACTTTTTGCAGTGGCTGTTAAACCCAAACCTTGGCCGTCACCCACATTGCAAATGAAAATGGCTGACCTTTCTTCGGGGGGGACAAGCTCTCTGCACTCTTGTCAGGCCGGCTTTTGTCAAATGCCAGTCTGGTGGCATGCCTCGCGTGTACGGGGCTCACAAGAGCTCAGACCAGAATCTCTACAATCCCAACCCTCCCAAATGACAGGTCCATCAAAACAGTATTGTGTGACCACTCCTTGGTGATGTCCAGTTTACATGCAACACTCAAAATGAGTCAACTAATTTCAATATTATTTTCATCCCCGTCCAGCGACATGAGGTTACAATTATGGACATATTTAGAATGGCCTGTTCTCTTAGGAAAAAACAAGACCAGAAAAATAGGGAATGTAATATAAAGATCAAAGCACATAATTACACGATCTTAGTATTTTTGGCGCAAGTTAACTTCGGTTTCTGGTTTGTTGACCCTGGTCCACCAGAGGCCTTGATCTTCTCTAGCCATGGATTCACGTGTGTAGCGTCAGTCCACAGGTCCACCACGGCCTTCCAAGGAGGGACACTGGCCGTATGCTTATATTTTGCTATGTAGTTTAGAAGATAGGATACCCTCAAAGTCTCACAGAATGCTTTGAAATGCTATTCAACTGCTATGCAAAATGCACATGTACAAAGATCTTATTTATGCACAGTATAAAGATTTAATAATAACCACTTCTTACTGCTGGCAGAAATCAAAGGAAAGTCAACAGAGAAAGAGACTTACATTAGGAAGTCTGGTTAGCATAGATCGTTTACAGCTGGTTATTCCACCCAGGCTGTATTTCGCTCATTTAATATGCAGGACAGGATTGTTTCGGGTGACTCAGAACAACACAGTGATTCACCATAATCCTGCACATGTATTCAGAGGTCTAATGTTATGTGTTATGGTTCCTTGGAGGTATTTTAACTGAACTAGTTTTACCTGATCATGTCCCAGGAAAAGGGAGCTGCATCTGCATTGATTTGCGCTTAGTTTTATTTACTGAAACAGGAGGATGTGGAAATGTGTAGCAAGCAGGAACCGGGGGTGCGCCGAGCACACCTGTCCATCTTCTACCCGCTGATCCTGGTCAGGGGGGCCTGGAGTCTATCCCAGGCAGCAGCGGGAACGAGGCAAGGGATTGGGTGCCAGTCCGTCGCAGAACACACAAATGGGCAATTTAGAGACTCCAGTTTGCCTGATGATTAGTTTGTGGGTTATAGGATAAAATTTGCATAATGCACAGTGGGGGGAAATATTCATAGACCGTTACAGGGCACACACGTAACTCATACAGCATGAGACACAGGGAATGAGAACACCCAGAGGGAACACACACGACATGGAGAGCTTGCAGTCTCCATACTCACAGAGCAGGGGCAAGGTGCAGACCTCCGGTACTGCGGATGTGAGGAAAGTGTGACACCTACTGAACACTGATACTACCACCCAGACCAAAGGTCTTAGCTAAAATCATCTGATAGGACACAATGAAACTATGTGAAACAGGTCCAGAGATTCAAGCTTGTGAAAAGGGTCATCTTGAAAAACTGCTCACAGAAAAGTCCACAGAAAAATAAGGTGGTACATTATTAATACCACTAGCAGTATTATTAGATATACTCGAAATAGCACTGGTGCCTTACTCCTCCAGGGATGGGTGTGTGAAACCTGCCAGCTGTATGCAGGAGGGAGTTTCCTCCTGCTCTCCAAAGATGCATTCGGGCTACCTGGGTCTCTGCGGGTGTACTCCCACTAGATCAGGGTTTCTCAACCCAGTCCTCGGGGACCACCAGACGGTCCACATTTTTGCTCTCTCCCAATTCCCTGGCAATTGGGAGAGAGCAAAAACGTGGACTATCTGTGCCTGAGCATACGGACTGACACAAACATGCGCACATGAACATGAAGTGGACCCTGAAGGAACGGATCGAGTGGGCTGTACAGATCAATAGCGACAAACATATAACATATAGCATAGGGGTCTCTTTGGTCTACAGCAGAAGTACAGTTTTTGCTGGAAATTTGGGCTGACAAGGGTATCCAGGAATAGCTGGATAAAACACACAAAAATTCCAAGGTATTGGGTAAAATATGGGACTATCTTCTTATACTTGCGCCGCAATTAAATGAAAATTGCTGCATTGCATATTCGATAAATAAATGAGGGCTGTGTGCCATGCCAAAAGAATTCCAAATAAGCTCAAAATAAGGGCATTAATTATGAACTCCACTGTGCTGTGCGATAGCGCTTTTCTTCCTATTTTATTTAACAACGTCGCACAATGATGATGAAAGCATGCTCACGCAATGTGAGCGCAGACCAGTCAGGGAGTGGGGGGGGTCATCGTGCTCAGGCATGGTATAAGGCAACCGGGCCAAGTGTAAGCATGGCCTAATTGCTCATGTGCGTGCTCTGAGCGGGACTGGGAGTGTGTCCAGGGTAAGTAGCTTGAGGGTGGATATAGTGCTTGAGTACTTTATTACGCTTTCACTGCAGTTTGTGACAGGAAATGATGGAGGAAGAGAAGCTGAATGTTTCTGTCCTGTCATACCCCGGCAGGCTCTCTCAGGATGGGTTCACCGGGTAGAGAGTTTGAGGTCACGAGGATATAAGATATGAAATATGCAGACTCTCTGTGCAGCCTATAAGTCACTTTAGCAATTTTTATTTAAGGCCTTCTCGGTCGTTCTGTGACTCCAGTCATCTGTGGGAAGCTCCGAGCCTGGGCTGGCATCCTTCCTCTACTTCCTGGTCTGGAGAGCAGCAGGAGAGACTGAGACGGCCACCTCACAGCTCAGCCTGTGCCAGGTCCTGAGCAGCGCCGGCATGGACGGCTGACCGCCCCGGGGACGTGCCTCGCCTCGCTCCCCGTCCAATGGCTTGGGGTCCATTTTCTGCCCACGCAGAGTGTGTATATATATAGAGCCCGGAGTGCGGTGGAGACCCCGTGGTGTGAGAAGGCAGCACCATGCACGGGCATGTTGGTTCACGATGGGCTGCAACCCAAGCCATTGAAACCCGAGGTCCGCTCACCTGGCTATGTGGAACAGCTCGCTCCCCGTGGACCTACCTCTGAAGTTCTCCAGGCAGTTCTCCACTCTCAGCAGAGGCAGGAAAGCTGCACCCAATCTCCAGCCAGGTTAATCCACCATGTTCATGAAGAACCAAAAATAAACAGCACCAGCTACATGTGGCAGACTAACATCCCCCGCCCCCCCCCGTCGCAAAACATGGACTCACCCACATAATGAATTAAGGCGAAGCGGATGGTAACACGATAGTGCTGGAACTCGGCCTGCTCTCTCGTAACATTCAGCGCAGAGACTTAGCGGGGAGGCTGCGAATTCCACTTGTAATGTACAAATGTCAGTGGACAGGCTACGCTAATTTTCAGCTCAACGTTTTGCTTTTTCTAATAAGCCACCCCCCCCCACCAGGCAGCAGGTGTGTGCGCTGAGGGTCCCGTTTCAGGTCCGGCTGCGGGATATAGAGAATCCATGATGGTGCCATATGCCGCCATGTTACTTGTGCGACTTAGCCGCTAATGGAAGCTAATAGGGCCGCCCCCGTTAGCACCCGGGTAGCATACCAGTCATACGGAGGAGGAGTCTCGTTCTGGGGGGGGGGCATGGCTGGGCTGATCACAACACCTTATACGGCAGAAGTCTCTGGGGCTGGATAGAGCTTCGTGCTAACTCTGAGGGTGCAGTGCCTGGCTACATGGGGGCCCACAGAGGCCACAGTCAGTAAAACCTCACACACAGTCAGTGTTTCGGTCTTAAACACCACCAAACCAAACTTTCTCCAAAGACAGCTGTGATACCGGGGGGCTGCCATCAGTTTTGTGAATCTTTGTGAAGTAAAAGGCACATGAGAGGATTCCAGTGAAGCACAGGGAGTAGAAGCCAAGGGGAGTCCTCTCTGAAATAAATGGCACATAGGATGATGTCAGCTGCTACCAGGCCGGTGCGCCTCGCATTTCCGCACCAGACAGACGCAGGTGGGTTTTCCCCCTCGGAATGCAGCCATCATGTCCAGGCCATGCGGAAACCGTCAGGATTCCGTCACGACGGAGTGAGCATAAACCACGCGGGTGCTTCGTTCTTCTCGTCCACCCAGCGGCTGCGGTCCCGTTCCTCTGAAACGCTCGGCGGGAGACTGGCAGTAAATGAGCTCTCCGCATCTCACAAATCATTCCTGATGTCCTTCGATCCCCATGAAAATGTTGAAGGCAAATTCCTTCAGCATGAAGCACAGGCCTTAATAGGTGAGGACTACTGTATTTTCGCATACCGTGAGAAAAGGGTGGGTGAGGGAGCACAGACCATTCTTTCAGAGCCCACTGCCCATGCGATGCATCAGATAAGATTCCTTACCACCATCCTAACCCTCTTTCAAGCATGGAATGTTCTTCATGTTCTGATTCAGGAGTCCCCAAGAGGACATCTTATCAGGGGATCTTTACACCCTGGTTCTGAGTGTGTTGCCTAGCTACCAGCTTTCTGTTTTTCCACATAATTTAAAGAAGTTTTTTTTATAAACGTGACCTGTCTCAAAGGTCACTTAGAGTAGGGCTCTCCAATTTCAGTCCTCGAGGGCCAGAATCCAACACAGTTCAAAAACATCTATTAAACCTGGGGGGGGGGGTTAACAAACCAGGATTTTTTTCATTAGCCAGATAACTTACGCCAAATGTAAGGATTGCCCAGTAGGGAAGTCACTTATCTTTCTTTAAATCTTTATTCCTCACCCAAAGGTCCAACAGTGAAACAAACCTTGTCGGTCCCCTCCATTACTCACTTCACTTATCGATACCTCTTTATAACCGGGACTATTTAAATGGTTTTTGTTAACAATCACTCAGAACCAACAGAAACACCAGTAAAACTAAAGACTACAAAGGTCCATAGGGACTGAAACAATATACTTTCTCAAAATACATTTAACAAATTGTTTCTCTCTCAAAGAAACTATAGACTGTGCAATGTGATGGACATTCATGAGCTTTAATTTCCATATTAAATGAATGTCAGTAAAGTAACACCAGCTCATATTTATAAAGGAAACTGGACATCCTGACATTTACTGTTGACCGTGACGACGCATAATAATTAATGGTGAACTGTTATTACCCAGAATTCCAGCTTCCTGTACAGCCTTTGATTTATATTTGGGTCAGAGTTCTTCCCGTTCTCTGTCTGTGTCTCATTTGTCAAGCAGCACATTGTCTTCATAGGTCATGACTAATGAGGTATTTTACAGACATGCAAAGACTGTGTAAAGGCAGCAATCCCCGAACAACACTACACTCCACACCAGTGATATGCAGCCAGAAGGTAAATGTTTATTGACGCAAGCTGAGCGCTAACATTGCTAACTTGGGTGAGCTGAGGCAGAAGTGGGCTAGAGAAGGTACAACAAGAACTGACCCCCCCCCCCCCACACACACACACACACACACACAAGTTAACAGTATGGATACCGTATTCATTATTGCTTCAGTCCAACATAAAACTCTGCATGCATACAGAGTAGCTACAATACTGGATTAGGTTGTAATATAAGGTGATTTAGAATTCATATGGAATTTATGATACTGAAATTGGTGCAATTTTGCAGTTGATTATAGGGTAACACCTGGATAATTCTCACCTGGCAAATTGGCAGAGAAGCTTGGCTGTCATGGTTTCACATAGGCGTTATCCACGGGGGGTTGGGGCTCAGACCTGGTTTTACATCCTACATTGTTTTTGTCACACTGTATGTAGATCTTCACCAATACTTGACCTTCTTCTGGCCCTGAACACTACAAGGTTCTGTTATTCCCCGGACGCACAGCTTTCCTGCATGGCCATATAAGGCCCAGCCTTTACTGGGCGACTCACGCAGGTTAAGGATAGAAGGCCTGTCTTCACAGCTACCCAGTGAGACCTCGGCATTCCGCTGGAAGCCGGCCAGCACCTCCAGTCACATTCTGCTGCAAAGCCCATTTACTCTGGCTTTAAAATCATTTTCCATTCATAAAGCCATCATCGCTCATAGGGGGGAGAAATCGCAAAATGTTTACCAAGTCAAACTCCCCCCCCCCCCCCCAACCCCTCTGCCTACTTTGGTGGGGAAACCTGTTGCCCAGGAACAGCAGGGCATTTCAGTAAAAAAAACAAGCAAAAAGCACATATTGGGCTTCTATTGTGGCATCTGGTGGGGGGAGTGGGTGTCACGTTACCCAGCAGACAGGTCAGTGCCACCCCCTTCCCGGCCCACTGTCCCGTTCACTGCCACTTCAGAGGCGGCTGAGGGCTTTTCCCGTGGAGAGTTTGGCTCGTCGCTGAGGAGAATCCGTGAGGAACAAAGGGGGTGTGGTGGAGCAGGACCCCACTCAGCCCCACCCCTTCTCTGCTTTTACAGCTGTCCAAAATTAGCCTGGGTTTGAGCTCCGGCCCGTGGCCCGATATAGCCTGGGCTTCAGTGCTGACTCAGGCATACCCTCGCAGACCACGGCAGTGCTGGGGTGACACTCGGGCGAGATGGAAGCCCATTATTCAAGATGGAAGCCCATTATTCAAGATGGAAGCCCATTATCCACTGTTATCTGGGGAGATCAGTGTGGTACTTCACTGCATTGTTCACAGGGAACTTGCTTTTGACCCCAAACACAGTATCTCATTATAGCAGTGAAGTGAGAGAAGACACACTTTACCGATGATGTCAGAGAAAACCTAAGGACAACTCTTTCAGCTCCAGAGAGGAATCCTCTATTTTAAACCGAATAATTAACTATAAATCATGTATCACCATCTGTCTTCCATTCACTACTAACAGATTATCACATTGTTTATTACATATTCATATGTACTATTACTTCATCTTAGAATTATGTGCATTTTTTGGGTTCATTCTGCTTTTATGAATCATTAAAATACCGGAAATGCCCATTTTCTTTTACCTTAACAGATTTCAATGTGGAGAAATGTTTCTCCTTATTGTCACCTATGATAGATAAATAACATTCCTATTCAAATTTTCAGCATATCTGGTCACAATGACTTTTAATTTGGAAAACAGGTGCAAAGTCTCTTTCCTGTTTCAACGTGCCCCCTTCCCTCAGGAAAGTGTCAATTTATATGGACCTTCTTATCTCATGCACCAGGCCATAAAATTGGTGATTCTTTCTTGGGGGGAGGGGGGTCATACTTCTGTGGTTGCCCAGACTTTTAATTACACTACATTCATTAAGATTCTCTATCCTATATAAATATAAATGTCTGCTCTGGTATCTATGTATGTTTACTGCTCCCATTCATCTACAACCTTTTACTGGATTATGAGGAGGCTAGTAATCCTATTGTAACATATGTACTGTTCTTACTAAACTGAGAGCTCAGGGAGATGCTTAGCATCGCTATATTTACTGCCGGTATTGTGGGAAGACAGGCTTACATAACCATGATAGGTCTACATAATCCTGGAGGTATGGCAGTTTCTGAAGGGTGTGGTCACAATACCATGAGTCAGGGCCTCACCCCTCACAGCCTAACGGAGAACTGCCGGCAGGTGCAGTGACGGGGGACGTTAGTGCAACAAACAGTGAGTCAGTCGGCCCTCAAAGGCTGAGCTAGGGGAAAGCAATGTCTCATTAAAAACCTTGGTTTCTGTCTGGGAAAGGCCGCCATTATGTCAAGTTAGGAGAGAGGCCACAGAAAAGACAAAGACAATCAGAGGAATTCCCACAATTCCCAAGACAAACAACCGAACCAACAAAAAAAACAAACAAACAAAAACAGTCTGCATTAAGCAACACATTTGCGCAGTCCCTGCACTTCCATTCTAAAAGCTACCCCAGAAAATGATTAATCACACCACTGTGAGTCCAACACCTCAGTTAGCTGTCCCAGTCTGGATTAATTTGTGAGTTTGTTCTTTTTTACAAGATTCCTGTACCCTCACAAGGCCGAAAATTGGTTTGTTTTTAAAGGGGCAGCAGGCTCGTGTGGTGACTCGGAGACTGCGCCTATACATGCATCAGCGGCATAACGCTGGTCTCTTTCAGAGGGAAGAATGTGCGAAACATGCTTTGTGAAAACCGTTTCTGCACTGCGATAGTGGTGGACGACATTCCAGCGATGTAAGGGAGAAAGGGCTTTGTGTTTATGTTGGCAAATGCAGGAAGCCCGAATGTTTCCTGAACACATTCTGATGAACCGCGTCTCTGTAAGCCTCCGGCACATATGCAACATATCCGTCTCGGCCTGTCGGCTCGGCACGCTGGATTGCAGCTTCCGCAGAATATTTCAGCCATACGCTGCTCCCCCTAGAGTGAAACTGGGAGGCAGAGTCCTACCAGTAATATGGCCTCTGGGTTTGGACCCACACCAAAATGGTTTAGCTGATCATTTTTCAGTAATATATGAAATGACTCAACATAAAAATATTTAGGAAAGCACATTTTCACATTAGGAATATGTTTAAGATGGTGAGATTAATTAAGATGGCGTTAGGCTTCATAGCCAATTATATTTTTGTAGACATTACAAAACAGGATAAGAACTGACTCATATTTTCAAGAAACCTTTGAAGATGAATGTATGGATGTGAATATACAGATTTTCCCTTACAAAGCTGAAAATGTAGAGGAGACGGAAAAAGAGGTATTGGAATTCTTCCCAGGGCTCATCAAGAAGGTCTGGCAAAACAGAAATAAACGAAGCAGAATTCATCCACGCAGACTCTAAATGGTCCACAAACTTCAGAAGGCTTGGTTTAGGGGTTGCCAAAGGAAGAAGGGAGAATAGAGATGAAAAGATGGGTTATTATGGGTAGTTCTGCTTAGGCTAACCAGTTAGCTTGCAGGTATAAGTAGAAGCCTATGGACTTATATTAGTATGGCAGGGTTAGGGTTAGTTTGGCAAATGGCTAAAGAGAGAAATGTAACACTATGCTGCGACTTTACATTGAAAAGGTGGATTTACCACTAGACTGATGTATAAAGATCTCCCACAGCCTCCTATTTGTACATGTGACAACATCAGCTCACAGGAACTCGAGGAGAGAGCACCGTTTTGAGTCTTTACCAGGCTGAATGGATTAAACTGGGTTCAGGTCTGGAATTCAGGAAAATGTGAAGCCATTCAGCCATTCATCTCACATTCTTAGAAAGTTCAACCGCAGTGCAGCATTTAACAATGTCCCGAGAGTCACTGGGATTAGATAGGGCATATCCCTGACATACTCCTGCTGTTTTTAGGGTTCTTACATGAGGAATGTGCAAAACGTCTGCAATATGCCCTGACTATACAAATACAGACTTTCTTCCAACCTACAATGTGTTAATGTTAATGTATTTGTAAGTAAGGAAACACCACAAACTGTGTAAGAGTGTTTTTATTTTTAT
>JAODJU010000018.1:8466439-8482630 GCA_026776725.1 Gnathonemus echidnorhynchus | reverse complement strand
CGGTAGTTATCGCGAAATAAGCCCCTTCAGTGTGATACAAGACCCTCCGCTTCGCGTCGGGTCCTGATCACACTGTCTGGGCTTATTTTGCGATAACTACCGGCTGCCTGTACATTATCCCTTACATAGAGATCTGTCAAACCCGCCTTTGGACTATGGCGGAAAACTGAGGTACCTGGGGCTAAGCCATGCAACACACCTACACGGCCAAAACCCTGCAATGTATCTATACATCAGTGTGACACCCAGTGACAGTATACTGTAGTCAAAACAGAGGCTTGGCACTTGGCTGTGAATTCTAAGGGGCCGAATCAGACTGAAACGCTTCATGTCTTCAGGTCTGTCATTTCCCCACAGTTTGTGATACAGTCAGTTATAGAAATTTGCACATCAAAACTGTATATATCAGCAATGACTGCATAACAGCACACTCCATATCATCTGTTGACTGTGAAAAAATGAATTTGTGCCTTTGTTTCATTGTTTGAAGTAGATTTCCAATCTACACCAGGTCCAGAATGCCACTGGCAGAGCATTAACATGCACGAGCCACAGAGAACACATCACACCTACTCTTAAATTCCTTCACTGGCTTCCTGTACCTATTAGGATCGATTATAGTACTTTTACATTTTTTTATGTTTTCATGGACTTGCTTTCCTTACCTCAGTGACATGATTGTATAAGGTATGTCCCAGGCAGATTGCAATAAGATCATCCGGCAGTACTTTACTGATTATTCCTAAAATTCAGCTGAGGAGGGAGGAGGGAGGTTTTAGTCACTATGATCCCAAGCTCTGGAACTCTGAACCTGAGAGCTACTGAATGTCTTAGTACATTCAAAACTCGGCTGAAAACTGATCTATTCATGATATGTCATTTTATTCATTTATTTTATGCACATATTTTATTATTTCTTTTGTGTATATTTTTAATTTCTTCTGCTTTCATCTTCTTTTAATATGTGTGTAGAGCATTATGAAACCCTGTGGTTCAAACTGTGCTATACAAAGATTGATTGATTGATTTTACAAAGGCCTTTACTTTAGATATCAAGCACAACATCAGAGCACTAATGAACAATGTAACTGACTGTAAAATACTTTGATGGCTCATATCATGCCTATTAATTCAAAGTAAATTGTGGAATTTTTTTTCTTTTGAAATTACAATGCACTTGCTAACACAATCTAGAAGGCAAGTGAATTTAAATTGATGCAGACTTCACAGGATGAATCTAAGACATATCAGTTTATACCTCTGAAATAGAACTCAAAAAACTCTGTCCGCTACATTGTCTTTTCAGACCCTACATGACCAATATCCTTCTTAGAAGGAACCTCTTTACAGCCAAAACCAGGTCATATTTCAGTTAATAACAATAATTGATAATTTAGTGATCTATGTGGGGAAATTGTCTTTATGCCTCCCTCAACTTGCTCTTTTTTGTTTTTTTGCTTTGAAGAGCAGCCACCCATAGCGGTGCCCAGGGAGCTGGGGGTTAAGGCCCTTGCTCAAGAACCCACAGACGTACTAAAGCTGGGTTTGAACTGGTTACAGGTTAATGTTGCCAGAGACCAGGGAATATCTCGCATTCAATATTCTAAGTTTCCAAAACCCAGTAAATGTCCAGTATTCTGTATGTCAATGAATTTCATCAGTTCAGGATTTCAGAGAATGCTTTCACTTTGAAGATAAATTAAAATTAATCTTACACTGCCATTCAGAATGATGTGTTTACACTCCCAACTGCCTGATTGTGGGGACAGTCCTGCAGGACCCTGAGCCTACAACTGCGTCATGGGTAAGGTCACAACAAGATAGGAAGCTGGATTCCCCAAACCCAATGATCTTCTCAATTTTGGTGCGTTCGATTATCTCAGAAATTCCGAGGTGAGTGACATCACGTCCGACAATCTCCCGTTCGAGCTACCGGATCTCGGAACAAACATGGCTGCCTCCATGAACACACTTTTGTCTTATGCTGCTTTATATTTTAGGAGATTTGGAGTGAGATAATTGTTCCCGAGAGACAAACAAACAAGAAACACAAACTAGTCGAACCACATTAAAAGCTTTATAAAATATTTTCGAGAGTTCTGACTGTGGGAGCTTTAAATTACCTTACTAAGTGGTCTGGTAAACTACGTAATAGGTTGATCTTCTTGAGAAAGCAACCTGTCACCAGGCCTTGTTAAAAGTCACTGGAGACCTGATCTGCTGTAACGATGTAGAAGAACAGACTCAATGCATTGAATGACAAGAGCCTTTTGTAGAACACAGAAATTTTCCCATACATATGTAAAAATTCAATATTCTAGTTACAGGCAATTAAGCACTGTAAGAATATTTCTGAAAATCAATAAGGCTACAAACGCAGGGGTTTTTAAACACTGCCATGATGATATTTCATGCTCCTCTGGGAAAAACAGCAGGATTACAAGATCACTTTCATAGTTTGTCTCAACTGCTGGCCTGAATCTGGTACGGGAGCAAAATTATTTACGCATGCATCACATACATCTTTTTGACAAGTGCGAATCAAATGCACACACTCTTGTCCTGATTAATATTTAACAGCAGACTCTTTCTAAAGTGACAGGATCCCAGAGTGACAGCCGGGAGAATAAGGAATAAGGGAGAAAACAGAAGCAGAATGGAGAGGAGACTTGGTTCAGCATGAGGGATCACTGTCTCACTCTCAGAGAACAAGACAAACATCATGCGGAAGACAGAAATATATATGCATTAATGAAATAAAGAATAATGTCGAGTTTTTGGTACAGAAGATAGATTCCAGCAGCACCTTTGTATAGAGAAAAGATACTCTGGGGGTGCAGAGACAGAGGCACAGACAATGCAGTGGTAGGACAGAACAGACAGTGGAGGTCTGTACTGTTCTTGTTCTATTTTCGTACAGATTCAGAGGACACAAAGAGCCAGAGATTGCAGTGTATGTACAGTTAAGAAGAGGAGGCGCAGTACAGACAGCGTGAAGGTGAAGTACTATAATAAAGGTACTGTACAGACATTAAAATGGAGTATAGAAAATGAAGGGAAGATGCTAAAGAGTATAGACTGCGAGGGGATGATGTCAGTACTGTGGCAGTAAAGGGTTAAAAAGCATAAATTAAACATTCGGATACTGCAAAGTCAGTACATTCATCCTGGGAAGTGCATGGCAGGAGCTAAGAGGACATCCTGGCACAACAAGACCACAGGAAACCATCCAGGTGCCATGAGGAGAGACCAAGCAGCTGTACCAGACTGCTCTGGGAAACAGCTGGACTGGTGAAGTGCAGCTACTGGCAGCTTTAAAGGACAAAGGCAGTCCTTAAAAGACAGAAGATGAAAAGGAAGTCAGTGATAAGCCTTTCAGACATGAACACCTCACACTGAGAAAGAGGAACAGCCTCCTCACTGCTGGGACAAGAGGAGTAACTTCTATGCAGTGGAGAGAGGAACAGCCTTCACAGAGTTGGGACAGGAGGAGTAACTCCTATGCAGTGGAGGGAGGAACAGCCTTCACAGAGCTGGGACAGGAGGAGTAACTTCTACATTGTCGAGAGGGGAACAGCCTTCTCACACCAGGGACAGGAAGAGTAACTTCTACACAGTGTAGTGGGGATTAACCTACTCACAGCTAGGACAGGAGGTGCAACTTCTTTGCAGTAGAGAGGGGAACAGCTTTCTCACAGCTGTGACAGGAGGAGTAACTCCTATGCAGTGAAGAGAGTAACAGCCTCCTCACAGCTGGGACAGAAGGAGTAACTCTTACACAGTGGGGAGAGGAACATCCTCCTCACAGGACAGGCACTGTAAGGACAGGAGGAGTAACTTCTACACAATCAGTATTTTTCATATTCATATTCTGTCCTCTGAATAAGAAAATTTATCAGAATAATGGTATACATTAAGATCAAACTTAAGAATCAGAAGAATTAATTTATATTTTTGTCATCATAAATATGACTTAGCTACATTTTTTTTGACTAAAATAATTCAAAGCTGTTGATGCCTCTACACAACAGCCACATTAGACAGGCATGTTAGAGCTGTATCATCACCCGCTGCCAGATAACTTAATATCCGTAGCGTGCTCACTGCTAACTCACCGCTAACTCACCACTGGTTGATACAGGGTTTCCTGAAATGGACTCCAAAGTGGACTTAAGCCCATTAGCTCCAGGGACTGAGTGACCCTACTTTCTCCTCTATGCCAATTTCATGAAGTGGCATCCTGAGATGCTTTTCCTGCTGTCCTGAAGGAGGTCCCATATATGCTGAACACTCATTGGCCGCTTTTCCTTCACTCCTTGTCAAACTCCTCCAAAACCAATTATGCTTTGTTTAGTTCAGGTGGCCTGGTCATGTGATGTGACAACATCAGTCTCCTTCGTAGGCACCTTAGTGTGTCCAAACTTTTGATTGATACTGTATATCATACGAAAAATACGAACAGACTACAATCCATTTAGTCAATTATGATGAGTAGCTAAAAGTATTTTTGAAGTGCCTATTTGGAGTACTTGAAAAACAATTGAATAATTTTGTTCACTTTTAGCTGTTTGCATGCATCTGTTGCATTTTCATCATTGTTCATTCCATAACTGCCCAGGTACCTCAGAGTCCAATAACAGTTTCTTGCTGCTTCAATGAGTAACAATGAATTCAAGTGTCATGGTGATGAACAATCACATGGAATGAGCCCTTGGTAACAGGGAGCAGGTTTATGAGGGTGACACACAGATAAACAGAAAACCCAGGAGGCTGTGTCCATAAAGCAAACCAAACAGAAAGCCCATGTTTCAAGGCTGAATACGAAACATATTAGCAAACATTCAGGGTTTTGGGACTGATATCAGCCTGAACCACCCACTCCCACATAATCATATCAAAAATACATGGAAAATGGGTCCATAATGTTCTCATTCACAGAAACTTTTTTCAGCCTTAATAATAAAATGAATTCAGCTATCAGATACGAAAAACACTGACTGACTGGATGTCCAGTCTATCAAATGACGTCACTTCAATTCTGTCCATGTACGCTGATTTTAAGAGACACACTCCACATATGGAATCATGGATACAATGACGAAAGATTATCAGTCCTCATTTTTACTGTTCATTGATGACAACGAAGCAAAAAAACTAATAAAAAAAAATAATACAATCAAGGTGATGTTAAACTCCACAGAACCAGTACATAAGTCATTTTGGGTATTTTTTCAACTGCTGTTTCTGAATGGGTTTCAAATGACTTCTCAGATATAACACATGTTGCAGTTTAAATTAGATATTTTTAAAGCCCGTTTGTGGTAACGGATACCCCTACATAGCAAAGAGTAGTTTCACCCTATTCAAACGCAGGTTTGCCCATAACCCTTACAGCAGGCACAGGAGACATCACACTGCTGCCAGTGTCTTCAATAACAAAGCCATGTATTGGCTAAAGAGTGTTAGTTGTAACAAAGCATCATGCCATTGGCTAAAGACAGGGTTAGTCCGAACAAAACGCTGTGCCATTGGCTAAAGAATATGTTAGTCCTTATAAAATACTGTGGCATTAGCTAAACACAGGGTTTGTCCAGTTGCCTAAAGACAGTTTTGTGTACCAAAGCACTGTTTCATACAAAGTACAGTTTCATAGGCTAAAGAGAGGATTCGTCCCAAGAAAGCACCCTGTCACTGGCTAAGGATAGTGTTAGGGCTAACAAAACATTTCATGTCAGGTACAGTACAAAGAGTCTGTCTTTTAAGATGTAACAAAATCAAGTCATAAATGACAATAAAGCCTCCCTCAGCTATTCAGACGTCTGGCGCCTTTACTGACAGCTGTGCTTAATGGTCCAGAGGAAGTGAAAGCAGGCCCTGCTGCTGGGACCATCGCTCTTCAGCTAACTGCACAGATGGCTGCACCACCAGGGGCCGAGCGCTCAGGCCACAGGGCACGGAGGCGGGACGAGATGGAGCCAAAACCACACCGAAGTGGACGCAGGCCCCGAATGTACCAGGAGCTGACCGTTACACTGATTTCCGGAGAAAGGAGAAGAGTCATCAGGGATAATGAAAAGAGAGTGTATATTCGGAATACCTGTCCATTTCAGGTGATGGGTCCAGGTGATACTTGGGGAAATAAGTGACAGAACGGGAACAGCGTGAAGCACACACAGGTGTGACAGGGGGAGGGACCTTAAAGGTGTCCTCATCAGCCTTCCCCGGCGGTCACATGGGAGCAGGCGACGTTGAGGCCTGCGTCTGCACGAGCGTATCGTGCCCCCCCCCAAGACTGAGCTGAAGGTGGTATGTATGTGTGTGTGTGTCACCCTGCTTCCCCAGGAGCGGCTGTACAAACTCCGCAGGCTACCCTGCTGCCCCATTTATCAGGGACAGGAAGTGAGCAGCAGAGCGGCTGAAGGTCAGCCACAGGGGAGCAGGTGCCTCCCACAGACGCTCAGCGGGACGCCCGCCCAGCTCATTCTGCCAGACTCACGGCCGGTGCTCAGCAAATATCCGCCTGGCGCACATCCATCCCCGCTTGCTGCACCCATAGAAGTGCGTCGCCCTTCTGCCTACAGACGTGTAGAAATTGATGTGATGATGAACTTATGGCATAAATGGGAGACCCAGTTAAGCAGCAAAGGTGTGTAATTCCATGTCTGTCCAGTAGGGGGACAGTGTCAGCGCGACAGAATCTGCATGTAAACACATCTGTGATTAAATGTGCTACTACAGAACGAGCTCCCAGCTCTGGGCGGCCATTTTTAATACATTCTATGCAAATCAGGTCTAATAAAATTATGATTAACAAAACACATTACAATAAGGCTTATCTGGATATTTCTCAGGGCACCCAACAGATAGACCGCATGCTCAATCACTTGGTCTATGTACATTAACCAACGTTATAAATACTTATTCACAGACAGGACAGCTCAGCATACTTTATATGGTTATAATACATCTCCCAGTGTAGTAGATTTATAGACTAAATGAAAGGCAAGGCAATAACCGTTCAGATATTATGATATAAAAATGCATGAAATTTTAAGAGTTTCAGTACGACAGTAAAATTTTTTACTGATTTGTGATACACAAAAATAATGTCTGACTTCAGATGACACTTTACACTGTTAACCTGCAGGAGGCGATTTGTGTGACTTAAGCTGATACGATGGCAAAGATGTAAAGGGGAGCCCCGACCCATCTGGCAACCCACATAACGGCTGCCCGGCTTCCCCAGTGTGTGTCGTCCCCCCCCCCACCTGTCAGTCCCTATTCAGAGCCTCCCAGTTGCCATCGATATGATTACCTTGCTGTCGATATGCAAAGGTGGAGAAGCCACATCCTCAAAAAAACAGGTTTTTATTACATTGTGAGGGACATTTGGTCCCCACAAAGTAATATAAACCTAATACACACACACACACACACACACACACCCCTTCATGTTGCCTAATGTACAACCAACCACAGTATGCACACACATCACAGGGTTACAGTTAATGAGACTTGGTTTATTTTAAATAATTCACCACCTTTCTATAATGAAACACAATAATGTCCAGCAGTTATTGTCTAAAATTATTATATATAGCATCGCCTTAGCCTGAGTCCTGGAGCTTTTAGGCCTTGTATAAATTGGTTTTAAAAGGTGTCTTGGGCGATCAGGTTACAAGTGGACAGCTGAGACACATCGCCGTCTCCATCTGTGTCTGTCATGCGTCTCCAAGGTGTCCAGCTGCCCACTTGTGTTCAGATGTCGTTACTGCCTTCGTCACTTTCGCTAGAAGGTCAAATTGCCCCATGTACATTGTGACGTCCTTGTCGATGACACGTCAGGACATATTAGCATTTACACTACAAAATATATGTGGTCAAATGCATCCCAGACTACCTCGGCAAGTGGTTTGAGATTGGATCACAATGCGACTTGAGAGCTGATCACCCACGGTGCATTTTAAAGCCAAGGGTAAACAGGGCCTTAGATTCTTAGTGTAATAATGTCAGTAGAACTAGCCTGAATCACAAAAAACACAACTCTGAATCCACCCTAAACCCTAACATGACATCCCTCTCTGCTTCTTATGTACAGCACAGGCTGTAGGGATTTAGTGCAGCTCGTACAGAAACAATCGCGGGCCGTGAAACATTCCCGCCTCGCCGAGTTCACACTAAAGCACGGATATCCTTTCTAAACTCAGCAAAAGGATCTTGTACACAGTAATTTAAGGCAGGTCTGACCTCAGACCAAAGCTCTAAGCATGAACAAATCTGCACATGCATAACATTCTCATGCCCTGGAACTGCTGTTTTCATACACAGCAAAAGTATTTGCACCCTGAAAAAGCTTTTAAATGTTCAAAGGTTTCAAATGTTTACAAACACTACAGATACAACTTTCTCCAGTCTATTTTATTGCAGTTACACGCTGAAATAGATATTTAATGGCAAAAATAATGAGGTCTGAAGATATCAGAAATAAAGAAAAAAATAATGCACAATATTTTAACGGGAAAATAACGTTTCCCTAACACGGAAACCTATTTATATCCAACATTTCCTTTGGGACCGAGTAAGCTAACTAAGTCAACTACCTACCTACCTAACCATTCTGGTTAAGCATCAGACTTTGCCTCCTCTTTACTGAATAAACTTCAGGATTATTTTTCTGGAAGCGAATCTGATAATGGAAAAAAACACCACCCAAATAAAAGCTACAAAGATGCTCTTGAAAATTTAAAAAAAAAAAATCAATTGTAGAGCTTTCTGTAACACTGCTTCTGAACCCCACAGGTTGTCAATGAAGGGTAATTTTTAGAAAATAGCACCTATAACTACTAAGACTCCTTCACACCCTTCACTATAGTATCTGAAACGAAATGAAAAAATGCTTCATTTGCCATTTTGTACAATTATGTGTATACAGGAACATAGAAATTGTTTCGTTTTTGCATATTCCCTCTTGCTGTCCTCTAAGACACAGACACACACACAGCCAAGAGCAAAGCTTGGGGGTGGAGTGCAGGGTCAGACCTTCATATGGCGCCGCTGGATAAAGGTACAGAAAAAGGTCTCATATCCAGCAATGTCGAGACCAAAATACTGCCTACCGCATAGTCGAAATTTCCACATAGTTGAATGTTACTCAAGAACACAAATGAATTGTTACACATTTCTTAAACTTACCTCAATCCTTTTTTTTTACACACCCATTAATTATGATTGTTCTCTTATTTCTAGTAGGACATTTGACATAACGCAAGAAATATCAGGTAAACATCAGTGGAACAAGCAGAAAGACTAATAAAATGTGAAGATGGTGGCGCAGGAGGTAGTGCTATCGTTGGGCAACTGGAGGGTTGCAGGTTCGAGCCCTGGTTCCTCCTGTCCCCATCAAAGTGTCCTTGAGCAAGACACTGAACCCCAAATTGCTCCCGGTGTGCAGGTTGGCGTCTTGCATGGCAGCCTCCGCCACCGGTGTGTGGATGGGTGAATGTGAGGCACAACTTGTAAAGCGCTTTATAAATGCAGTCCATTTACCATTTAAAACGTGTCACTGTAGGTATACATAGGGACTGACATATATTTATTGCTAGTTCAGTGCAAATTTTAACAAAATAGTGCAATTATACATTTTACATTTTTGTACTGATATTTAAGATTGTGTGGAATAACAGAAGAAGTGGAAGAGCATCAAACCCCCAGTCACTGCCTAGAAAAGGGCATCCCTCAAAACTCAGAGCCTCAAGAAGAAGAAGAGGCCAAGGAGATGTGATGGAAGGTGCAGGTGGGCTGGTGAGACCAAGACTGGGCTTTTTAATCAAAGAGCTTTGCGTCAGGCAAAAGTAACAAAGCCCACACCCCTAAAGACCCCATCCCTCCAGCGAAGTGTGGTCAGTATGGCAGAATCCAGCTGTAGGGATACTTCCTGTTAACAGGGACTGATGATCATCTCAGAATTGAAGGGAGTACAGGAACATACTGTAAGGGAACCTGATTCAGTTTTGCAGAAAACTGTGAATTCGCCGTAGTGGCACAATCTGACCTCAACCCCGTCAAGGATCTGTGGCATGCTCTGAAACAATAGTCCTCAACTGCTGTCTGAGCAAACCTGTCAAGAGGAGTGGCCAAACATTACTCCCTCCCAGAATGCAAAGCTGGTAGAAACCTACCTCAGTCGTGTATAAAATTGGAAAAAACAAAAAACAAAACTTACATTCGAATAATAAATATTATTTTGCAGCAATATAATTAGCTGTGATTTATCCATTCTCTAATAAGTTTGAGGTTTATTCATTCAGAAGTTTACCACTGCTGTTTGTGGCTAAGTTATAATCATTTATGTCCTTGCTCACTCAGGCTAGTGTGGCATGTTTGTGAGTAAATTAATGAGTGAGAAGGAGAAAACCGAACAAGAACTGCTCACTAGAAGACATCTGTCTTCTGCTGTATGGAAATATTTCAAGAGGATCTGGCTGCAGAATACTGGGCGAACTCCACTAGGGGGATCTCCACTGTGGGGATTAAAATCACATGACCTCCACTCCGGGGCTGGGTATGACGTAATGCAAACTTCAGGAATCACATGATCTCTACGGTGCTGGATATGACATTAGTGCAACATTGAGAATTGAGTTTAATAGTCCATTTTAAAATATATATTTGCTTTTTTCGGTGATATTACTGCAACATTGGGAACGGGTGTTAATAATCTCATTTATATCTACAAGAACAGACGTTAATAGTCTATTTTAAATCTGCTATTTTGGTGTGAAATTCTCACCTTCATGTAGCTTAAGCTATTATGAGAAATATCCATCTTCATAATTGAAAATGAAACAAAATTCGAACAGCAATTGCTTAGTTCTCTTCAGCAGCATCATGATGTAGAGGTCATGTGATTTCCGGTCACACAGTGAACGTCATGTGATTTCTGGCCCCACAGTGGAGATCCCCAGTGTTTTGCAGCCAGACCCATCTCACATATTTTGGATTCCATAGAGATGATTTTGATCAAAAGCACTGCTTAGCAACATGTCAGAGAATCTGATTATACAGCTAATAATTTTCTATGTACTGTAATTCATATTCTGTGAAATTCATTCTTAATAAAATTTTAAATAAGACTTTTAAATAAGTGTGCTTTCAGTGCACCAGAAGGAACTTGATGGTGTGCTAAACAGAATGTGAACTACTGACTTGTCTTTCCCCATAAAGACTCTTTTGGTAGATAATATCAAGTTCTGCTTGGTTATAATTTAGTTTGGGTAAATTGTTTCAATTGTTTTATAAATATCATATTATTTTTTGCAAAGATTTCAAGTAATGCAATGTGATTCATTTTCCAATATCGTCTACTTCTAGTTTCAAGGCTTAAGTGGTTACTATCCAATTGTCATGAGACTCACAGAAGATGTTTATGATATAATTTACTAATGCATTATTATAATTTCTCATTTAAAATGCATATAATTACATTCTTGGCCACTCGTATCACTGTTTTTATTATTGAATTCATTTTTTATTTAGCATAAGTTACTAAGTTTTGGGGTCACATTCCCTGAACCCTATTTCTCCCAGTGGATATGTTTATTTTACTACACGATTTTAGTGAACCTGAGGTTTCTCAGGAATGCATTAGTCGCGTTGTAGCAGGACTGACTGTAGAGGAAATGGATGAATGGATGGATAGAAGGATGGATGGATGGGTTATCCTTTTGCAGAAATGAGTGGTCTTGTTTTTTCTGGAAATAATTTAATGGAGTAATTTATAATCCAGAGATGTGCTGTTAGGATTGCATTGTTAAAAATACAGAAACTGCCATTCACCGTGACTGCCTGAGACGCAGGCTATTTAACAGTACTGTATGTTACAGCACTTGAGCTCTCTCTTCAACTTAATTTCAGTTTAATGTGCATACAAGCTACTTCTTAATGCTTTACATAATCATTTTGCAGCAATGTGTAATATTTCATTTGCATTGGAAATAAATAAATATTTTGATACTTACTCCATATACGTTTGTGTTGGGTGGGGTGGAGGGGGGTTAATTGAATATTATTTTTCCTTTAGTGTTACCTCAAATGCCCATCTCTAATGTAAAATATAGGAACACAGGACAGAGATGTGCCTATTACTTGCAATCCACCGACATCTAGAAACACAGATTTCTGTTGTTATTAAGTCAGATAAGCTGTATAAAATGGCTTATCGCTGGCCAAAGTTCACAGCACATCAAGCATTTGTTCCTTACAAAATGAACCGCTGTCCTATGAATAACTAATGTTACCAGAATCATAACTGCCCATATTTTGTAAGTAGTCACTACATTCCTACCTTTTCTGCATTTCTGCATTTTACGTGTCATGTTAGAGTTTAGGATGGACACCGGGTCCTATGGTTTGAGATTCAGGCAAGAAATACTGACATGCTTTTAATAATCTTATGGTGTTAATAATTGCAACCCAGAGGTAAAGAGCAACCCAGGACTGCATGATAATAATTGGAAACCTTTCTGAAATTATACAAAGTGCTGGCATAATGTTTAAACTTTCCAAACTTATCAGCTGTGGTAGAAGTGGTGGAACTAGGATGAGTCACATAGGAGATGGTCCGAGACGTTCCTTGTTCTTGGGGACCTGGAGAGAAGTCGAGAGCTGTCCTCAGTACACAGCCAAAGATAAACCGGGAGACGATCTTGGCTTTACACACACCAATGATTTTGGTGCCGCTATTCTTTGACACCCAGGTCTTTAGGGTTATGCCTTATTGTGCCGCCATCCGCCGCAGAGACAGACACGTTTTTGATGCTGCAATATGGCCGGTTATGGGAAGGCCACCTGCGAGGCCTGAAACACAGTCATGACAGCTTGGCCAGGTGGTCCACCGAAACATCTGCCGGGGCTCAGGCGGATTCTCAGGCTCAGCCATAAAGCTACTTGCTAAAAACAACAGCAGAAGCAATTCTGTCTACAGCATGAGGAACGTCCTAGAAGCCTTAATGAGCCATATGAGGAAAGGACTGCAGGCATTGCCCTAAAATCATTTAAAAACTCTAAATTCATTTATTGATTCAACACTCTCACTAGGTGATGATACAGCACATTTCATTAATGCGGACAAATTCTAATATTTTAATACTGTCTACACATACTGCACTTTAACTGAATAAATTAGATATGCTAAATCCACAATTTGCCACTTAGAACATTCTTGTGAGCGACATCATTATTAATAAAGTGAGCACAAGATCCACCTTATGATAGCAGAGACAAGGCATTAATCACATGTTCCTATTGGACAGGCAGCGAATCAGGCCTTGTTCTTGGTCTTCTCTATGGAAACCACCAGCCATAATCCCATAGTAACGGATCTTGCTGGTATTCATTTGTTTGAAGTGTTAATTTAAAATGATTCTGCAAACCGCAAGGAATCATTCCGAATAGAAAAAAACCAGAGTTCAATGGCGGGATGAAAAAAAAAATTCTGGTGGTACGAAAGCAATCAAAAAGTTGCTGTCTTATTAGAGCACATCACGCTGACACACAAAATGCACTGGGAGAGACGAGTGTGTCTGCCCGATCCAGTCACGGGGACTCACACGGCTTAAATTAGGAAGTGGCCTGCATCCGAGAAGTGCCAAGGCTGGCATAGATTACAGCAACGCAAGTAAGGCTGGCTTGTTATTCCTGGATAGACATGCGGAAAATTGGTTTGGAGGAATCTAAAGTTACACGCTGAGGCTAACAATGTAAAGAACATGTCTCATAAGTCTCCTCTTGGTCAGCATCTCCTACCCACCTGGAGTCAGCACGGACGTTTCCCTGGGAGCGGAAGCATTGTTGACTTCACTTGACACTCCATCTACACGCCTTTAGTACTGATGGTCTATTTCATTGGCTTGTCCTCCGTGTTTGCATGTGGCTTCTTACTCAACGCGCACAGAAGGCGGGCTCTCTTCTCACACAGGATCTCTCTTGTCCTCACTCGCCTTGTTGGCTGCCACTGCTTCCATTCCATGGCTCTGGACACCAGCAACCCCCACCCTTTATAAGAGACAAAGCAATTGATCTGTAATACTCATTATTTCAAAGAACTGGCACTCTGACCCATAAGCAATACCTGCTGAATTCTTCTTCACCTTTACAAATTGTAATGTTCCTATACCTTTTTGCTCCATAATGACCCCCCTCCTCCACAGATGCACTTTCATCTATAACTTTACAGATTTATCTAATTCCCAATTAGGCCTGAGCAGTACATTGAACGTTTATGGTATATCAACATATTTTCAGAACAAGACGTGGTGCATTAAGTTTGTTTGCGGGTCCTTGAGCAAGGCCCTTAACCCCCAGCTCCCTGGGTGTCACTATGGGTGGCTGCCCTTTGCGGACAACTTACACTACAAAGAGCAAGTTGAGGGAGGCGTAAAGACATGGGGATTAATAAAGTATCAATTATTATTATTATTTCCCTGTATGTGATCCGGCTTGCAGGATCCTGATTGCTGAGGACCTGAGCGGCTGGACCAGGCCAAGGGGACGGCAATGTAACATCTGGCTGTGGCAGTTAGATGGCCTTTTCCAGAGGGACTGGACCGCATGTCGGCCTGGGGGAGAAGCCAACCGGGATCCTGTTTCATTGTGTGTTGAGCACAGCAACGTGCTGTACCAGTACAAGATCCTCAATCTGACTTGTCCTGACCTGCCAACACTTTCCCGGTCCATATCACCCAGCACTATTCCTAGGGCTCTACTGATATGGAACCTCAAAGGTCCCACCTGGTCGTCTGCCCATGTCCTTACAGGCTCTGTGTTCTCCTGCTAATCCCGCACTTCCACTCCTTACAGGAACTGGTCATCTCCTTTGATGCCAATCGTATGTTGACAGTTTGGCCAAACGACATCTGATTATTCTGGTCTTTGCCAGGTAAATTTCCTAAACCTCACATCTATTGTCGGTGTTTTAGGCCTGCTACCATCTCCCTTTCCCGTCACGTCAGAACCCCAGGAACTGGCCCTTCCCTGCATGTCCCATAACCCCGCTTTCCATATGTCCATAAAAACCAGACCCTTCATCATTACCGGTCCAGGTGGTCTAACCCACGTGTGTCTATAACACATCATCTCTAACTCACCGTGCATTATGCACATAACGCCCCCATTACTCACCATTGCATCCTGACATCATTCTCTTGCGGGCTTTGCAGCTCTCTGCTCTGTCCACTTTCCCCACAGTTCTACCACCTGCCTGTACTGTACCTCCCATGTGGTGGCATGAAATGCTCTTAACCAACAACCACCCCATTAATGATCATCTCCAGAAATAAACTCCAGATCCAGCTCCTCTCGGAAAGGATCATACTGTTTATATACCAACTGTTTACATATATCTAAAAAAATACTTAAAATTATTCTGCCATTATACTGAGCTGTACTTCTTTCCAGGTCTCTGTGTGAAATGCTTAGTGTGCAGTGTATCCTTACTGTGTACTTGTAGGCTGGGTAAAGATGGACACATTGCCTTTAGCAGATGTGCTGTATAGGTAAGAATTTTGTCAACTTCCCTGCACGACCTACAGTATAACTTCCCTACCATGGTGCAGCAGTTACACGTCCTGCGATAAATGCCTTAGCTCAGTGTTTCCCAACCCAGTCCTCAGGGACCCCAGTCCATATTTTTGTTTTCTCCCGGCTCCCAACATACCCATGCCAGGCATTCTGAGTTATTGATTGGCTGGAAGTTGGGAAGGAGCAAAAATGTGGACTGTCTGGGGGTCCCAGAGGACTGGGTTGGGAAACATTGCCTTAGCTGAACGGAGTTGTAACATGGTGCTCCAGCAGGAGGCGATGGCGACAGCAACAAGACATGCCATTTCAGTGCTTAATGAGGCATGACTCCTCGCCTCCGGTCAGCCCTTGGCTGTGTCTGCACCAAACCAGAGCACTTTCTCGCCTCGCTCAATTTGCCGCGCCTTGTTCCCTCGACATCCTGCTAATTACTACCACAAAACACCACAAAGCAGGATTCCTGGATTTAGCTAGAAAAATTCAATAGGCCGCATGTCTAAAACATGGCATCATGTAGGTGGTCAGATAATTCTAGGAGTGCTCCACAAGCTAGAATGTTCTCCTTGATTGCTTAAGGTCCCCCCCCCCCCCCCCCCCCCCCCCCCCCGCCCCCGC
>JAODJU010000018.1:8404623-8420743 GCA_026776725.1 Gnathonemus echidnorhynchus | reverse complement strand
GAATGCCTTCTCCAAGTCCACAAAGCACATGTAGACTGGTTGGGCAAACTCCCACGCACCCTCCAGGACCCTGCTGAACGTATAGAGCTGGTCCACTGTTCCACGGCCAGAGTGAAAACCACACTGCTCCTCCTGAATCTGAGGTTCGACAGTCTGGCGGACCCTCCTCTCCAGGACCCCCGAACAGACCTTACCAGGGAGGCTGAGGAGTATGATCCCCCTATTGTTGGAACACACCCTCCAGTCCCCCTTCTTGAAGAGGGCGACCACCACCCTGGTCTGCCAATCCAGAGGCACTGCCCCCGATGTCCGCGCGATGCTGTAGATGCGTGTCAACCAAGGCAGCCCTGCAACAACCAGAGCCTTGAGGAACTCTGGGCAGATATCATCCAACCCCGGGGCCCCGGCCACCAAGGAGCACCGAGGCGACCTCCGCCCCAGAGATAGGGGAGTCCACCCCCAAGTCCCCAGATTCTGCTTCCTCATTGGAAGGCTTGTCGGTGGGATTGAGGAGGTCTTCGAAGTATTCCTTACACTGATTCACAACGTCCTGAGCTGAGGTCAGCAGCGCCCCATCCCTGCTATAAACAGTTTGATGCTGCACTGCTTTCCCACCCTGAGCCACCAGATGGTGGAGCAGAATCTTCTCGAAGCCATGGGGAAGTCATTCTCCATGGCCTTGCCCAACTCCTCTCACGAAGGAGTTTTTGCCTCAGCGACTGCCGAAGCTGCATTCCACTCATCAGCTGCCTCTGGAGTCCCACAGGCCAAAAAGGCCCAATAGGACTCCTTCTTCAGCTTCAGCTTAGGTTGGGATTAGAGTTTCCAAAAGAAATGAATGGAGAGCCCCACAAAGAAATAATTACAAACCTCTGTATGTGTGTGTGTGTATGTACGTGAGTTATGTATATATTACATTGTGGGGACCAATTTAATATATACATAGCTTATGTTTTTAAGGGGTTTAAATTATGTATATCCACACAAAAATGGTTAGCTGACCACAGAATCAAGCTACTGCCATGACCATCTCAGTCCCCTGACCTTAACCTGTTCAAATAAGTGGCACCTCTATCATTTGTGGATAAATTGGCATCTGCCTAAATCTGTAACTCAGAAGCATGCACTGATGCACAGAGGTTTAAATATTTATGCAAATGAGTTTTTACTTTCTTTAATTTTAATGTTAGCAAATGATTAGTTAGCTCTTAACTAAATGCTTATAAATGTCTTATTAATAATTTGTGAATGATTTGTTCATCATGAACTGCAGGCTTCTAAATGTCTTATTTAGGTTTTGTAAATGATTAGGTAATGTTTAAGATAATAATAACAATATCATGTGAACATTACTTGTATGTGTGTGTGTGTGTGCACGCGTGCGTGTTGAATCACATGTGTTGCATCACATGAGCTGGTCAGCTGACCTAAACACGGTAGAAATTTTTTTGGACAAGTTTGACCAAAGAGTGGCCAATTAGAGCTCAGCATATGTGGGACCTTCTCCACGACAGCTGGAAAAGCATCCAAAACTGGCGGAGAAACAGCAGGATTAGCCAGTCCCTAGAGCAACTGGGGTTAAGGGTCTTTCTCAAAGGCCCAATGATGGCATCACTCTGTTGATCATGGGACTTGAACCAGCAACCTTCCCAACCCAGAGAGCTGCCCCCCCCCCCCCCAACAAATTCTTTTTTTTGTCTAATACTTTTTTGGTCAGTGCATAATTCCATATATGTTATTTTATAGTTTTGATGTCTTTATACATAATTATTATAAAACAAAGAGAATAGTACAAATAAACCTTTATATAGCTATATGTCTCTATTATGGGAGACTGATAATACTGACACCATCACCTCTCATGTCAGCTTTTGTGAGAACATACACACACACACACACATATATACAGTATATATTTTTCAATTATGGGCAGAATTGTTTTGGATACAGTTGTTTAACTTGGTTGCACTGGCCTCTTGTGGTGTAAAGGGGTGTGGAAGTAATTTCAGTCTGAATCAGAAATAAAACCTAAACTCTGTGTAAATTCATTTTTGTGATCAATTTTTTGTAACAGAATTAAACTGTACTAGAACTGGAGCCACCATCTAAAATCAGCAATGAAGACCTGTCCACTGGTCATGTTTGCCATAATAAGCTCAAATGAATAGCTAATTAACGTCAAAGTATTCATTGCCTTGTAAGGATGCAAATGCTTGTAAGGATATTCGCGAATATACTGACACCATCACCTCTTATCAGTTGTGTGTGTATGTGTGCATGTGTGAGAAAGAGAGAGAGAGAGAGAGGGAGGGGGGTAAGGAGTCTGCGCTGATCACAGCACATTGCCGCACCCACCATACCTCAGGGATGAGATCTTGGGTGGCCATCTATTGACTGGGGGGGGGCATGGTTAACAAATCACTTGTGACATCAGTCTCCACCTTGACACCGCCGCCAGTTGTCATTTTTCCAAATTCACCAAGATCGCCATTGCCAAGCAGGCCTCTGATTGGTCGATAAGAATATTATCATAGACTCTTCAATAGAATATCTGGAATACTCTGTGATGTTCCCACCCATCACATGATGCATTTTGATTGTTTCATGTTCTCCATATGTTTCACTTGTTTCCTCCCAGTTCTCTTCTGCAGTCCAATACCATGCAGCCAGCCTGGCATCTCTTAACTGCCCATATTGTGAGGTAACCTAGCATCCAGACCCAGGTACCCTATGATTCCTGGGTTACAATCCATCCTCCCCCAACCCCCAATTGTCCCTCTACTGCATTAGGTGTTTGAAAATGGATGCATTCAAGTTTGCAAAATTGTTCTAAAGAAAATGTAGATAGGTGGTGGTACAGTGGTTCGAATTGTTGCCTCGCACCTTTGGTACCTGGGTTCAAGTCACCGCCTGGGTTACATGTGGGTGGAGTTTGCTTGTTCTCCCCGTGTCGTTGTGGTTTTTACTCCGGTTTCCCCCCACAGTCCAAAGACATGCTGCGGCTGATTGGAGTTACTACAGTTGCCCATAGGTGTGCATGTGTGAGTGTGCCCTGCAATGGGCTGGCCCCCCATCCTGGGATGTTCCCTACCTCATGCCCATACCTTCCAGGATAGGCTCCAGACCCCCTGTGACCCAGCAGGATAAGTGATTTAGAAAATGGATGGATGGAGAAAGCAGATAATCTTCATTTTATTCAATTTCTATGCTTCATCTACATTGCATATGTTCAGTAAGAAGTAAAAAATGTTGTGTCTAGAAATTTCATATGACTCATTTTCTAAAAAAATATTTTTGCAGCTCGTAATGCAGATCAACAAAATAACTATGTTTAATGCAAGTGTATACATTTTTAAGAAAGAAATTAATTTAATTAATTAAGAAGTGAAGGGATTTTTTCCATACCTGTAGTTGAACTGTAGGCATTTCATAATCTAATTAATCTAGTTAATTATCAACAGCCCTGTTTTTATGTTAATCAATTAAAATATAATGTGTAATGCTTTTAAGAACTTAGGGTGCTGTGCCTTTTTTCGTTCAAAGCAATCAGAAGGTTGCCAGTTCAAATCCTTGGTTTGGCAGAGAGATTTCACCATTGAGCCCTTCAGCGACGCCCTTAACATTCAGTTGCTCCTGGGACAGTCTGACCCTACTATCGTAAAGAAAAAATGCAATAAAGTTCCTTTGTAATTGTATACAGTAATCTTTCCCCCCTGCATATGCCCTTTCATTTTAAAACAAGAACAGAGAACCATGAATACCTGAATTTCAGCATAAATATCAGGGTGCTAGGCTCAGTGGTCAAAAACTATGAATTGGTTACCTTTAATTTCCATGAAGAATGGGAAACAGTTTATTAATTGATACTGGCTGTGCTCAGTGAGGTCTGTGATCTGGTTGTTCCTCTTATATCCACACAGGGGCAGCATTTACACAGTTACAGCAGCAGGAAAAACTTTAAAATATGTTCCTATACCTCCAAAAACATGCTCATTACATATATTAGTGCCTCTAAATTATTTATTGTGTGTCCAGTGGTGGGTTTCCCCTGCCTTATTCCATATGCTTCATGGGGCTAAGGTTCTGTGCTGCATGGGTGTGTGTGTGCGTGTGGATACTGCTGACTATACAACAATTTGACCCTTGGGGACGATAACAATATCCTTCATCCTTGGGGATGTACAGTTCACTGGGTTACTAACAGCAAGTCTGTTGCCATAGCATGGGATAAATCAGGAAAAGTATGTTTGGTGACCCAAGAAACCCAGGATGAACTGGAATTCTCCAATTCATCCCCTCCCCAGGTCAATGTGCTGCAAGCATTCATGCGATGATTCTAGTTCACTAACTAATGATTTAAGTTGCCCCTTAATTTAGTTAAAATTTCTGGGAAAACAGATTAAATGGCCACTTAATAATACATTCCAACATCAAATGTTTGACAGAGCTGTAACAGTGCAGGTAAGTGATGTAAGGTGGTCCAGCTGATGTTCGGGCGGTCAGCGTCAGTAACCGGAGGGCAGAGTTGGAAGTCACCATCAGCAGTACAGACGAGCTCCCAGAAATAGAAACCTAATCAGTAGGGGTCCAGAAACAGCTGAGAGAGACGTGGTCCTGAACTAGACCCATTGGTGTAATTAGAGTGCCAGAACAATAGGGCTTCCCTGAGGGGGTGTGTCCTGTCTGCCGGAATCCCCGGAGAGCATGCACTCACGCATTGGTTGGGAACAAATGTAAACTTCCGTCATCACGTGACCATGAGAGCCGCCAGTATATTGCCTAGGGCGCACATCATGATGGTCTCTTTCTCATTCTCATCTTGGCCGAAGTTACTGTGGATACTCCACTTGGAGTAGCAGGTTTCCTGTTCTCCCATGTTGTTCTCTCTCCTCCGAACTATCCTTGGGTGACCTCTCATATTTGTGCCATAGGCATCACGTAAGTGGAACCCCTGCATGTAGCAGCTCTGCTCCTGTTCACATTCCCACATCACTTCCTTCATGTCTACCTGATGGTTTGCAGTTACTATTGCTTCAACATAGACTACCCACTGGGACTGCAGTCAACGCTGGAGTTCCTCCAAAGGTACAGTTTCTTCTTTGTTAGAATATTTGAGAAGTTGTTTCATTTCACCCCTCAATTATTATTTATTTATTTATATTTTTCCACGATGGTGTTTCTTCTCAGTGGGTCCTGAGAAAGGCACCAAAGTCAAGTGGAAGAAAAACAAGTAAGTACTCTCTGTCAGTCCTAGAGTCCTCACTCTGATTGCAGATCTTGCAGACTATGAATGAACAAAGACATACCCTAGACATAAAATACGCCAAGTTTATACATATTACTAACTTTTGGGTGTCACAAAACACATCTCATTAATTTTTTAATAGCTCTTAAAAAAATTACATACTACAGCCCTGATTGGGAATGCTCCCCAGACAATGATGTGTACATTCAAGACGAACTCACATACATCTAGATGGAAACTGTGGTCAGGTTGTAATCCAATGACTGTGAGAGACCTACAGACAAACAGATGGACAATTGCAACCTTCCTGGCATCTTTCACATTCAAGGGCCCGCTTCCTCAATGTCTCTTCCAAGCAGTCCCTGCACCCTCTGAAGCTGTCGAATAGCGTTATACTTCTTACAGCTGGGAAATGTAGTACATTTGAAGTATCACTGCTTCAAGAGGACGGCGCAGATTTTTTTTTTTCGCTTAGTGAGGGGAAAGAAGTATACTTGCGGGTCACCAGGGCCCAGCCCCCTGGAGCCAGGCTTAGGGGTGGGGCTCGATGGCAAGTGCCTGCATTCATAGGGGCTGGTTGGGCACAGCCTGAAGAAGGCACTTGGGTCCCCCCTCCAATGGACTCACCACCTGTAGGAGGGCCCAAAGGGGTCGGCTGCAATGTGAGTTGGGCAGTGGCCGAAGGCGGGGACCTTGGCGGTCCGATCCTCGGCTGCAGAAGCTAGCTCTAGGGACATGGAATGTAACTTCTCTGGCGGGGAAGGAGCCTGAACTGGTGTGCAAGGTTGTGAGGTTCCGACTAGATATAGTCGGGCTCACCTTGACGCACAGCTTGGACTCTGGAACCAATCTCCTTGAGGGGGGTTGGACCCTCTTCCACTCTGGACTTGCTTGCGGGGAGAGGCGCCGAGCTGGGGTGGGCATACTAATTGCCCCCTGGCTGGGCGCCTGTGCATTGGGGTTTACTGCAGTGGATGAGAAGGTAGCCTCCCTTTGCCTTTGGGTGGGGGGATAGGACCTGACTGTTCAGAATACCCATCCTTTTTGGAGTCCTTGGAAGGAGTGTTGGAGAGCGCTCCTCCTGGGTACTCTCTTGTTCTGCTGGGACACTTCAATGCTCACGTGAGCAATGACAGTGAGACCTGGAGGGGCATGATTGGGAGGAACAACCCCCCCCCCCCGATCTGAACTCGAGTGGTGTTTTGTTATTAGACTTCTGAGATCATCACGGATTGTCCATAAAGAACACCATGTTCAAACATGAGGGTGTCCATATGTGCACTTGGCACCAGGACACCCTAGGCCGCAGATCAATAATCAACTTTGTGGTCGTGTCATCGGACTTGCGGCCACATGTATTGGACACTCAGGTGAGGAGAGGGGTGGAGCTGTCAACCGATCACCACCTGGTGGTGAGTTGGCTCCACTGGTGAGGAGGAAGCCGGTCAGGCCTGGAAGGCCCAAGCGTATAGTGAGGGCTTGCTCGTAATGTCTGGCAGAATCCCAGTCAGAAGGAGCTTCAACTCCTACCTCTGGCAGAACTTCTTGTTGTTTTGTTGCTGCAGCTCATTTTTTGCGGTTTATCATAAGCTCCAATTAGTCTATATTTGTCATTGAGAGAAAATAACTTTCGTTTTCTACACACATAGAATTAGCCTCAGGTAGCTAGCCAGAAGAGGCAAAGTAGGATGATCAAAGTATTTGCTGCAATTCAAATTTTTATCATATGTTGTCATGTTTCAAAAGACCCAAATTGAACGCTGTAAGCGGACTATTTGATTACTATAAGTGAATTATTTAAACAGTATTCATTCAGTTTTTTGATCCATATAAGTGGTTGATCATTATAACTGTGATGACTATATGAGATTTCCACTGTAATGTTTTCCCTTCATATCTATGCAGAAACTGATTATTGATGGCTGAAAAAGTGATTCAGCTACGCATTTCCATGTAAACAGAGTTGTATCTCCAATTTGGAGTCCTGTAATTTCTACATCTGTGTGTTGGCATAGGAAACCATTCATCACAATGTTTTAATAGAATTGGATTATGTTTGAATGCTTACAAAGACATTGTTGTTAGCAGTAGTTGATCAATGTAAGGAGAAAGTTGCTACAATTACGTGATAATTAGAAATTAACAATATCACACTGATTGTTACACATAATATAGGTTATGTCCAACACACAATATTACTGTTTTCTGTATTTTCCTAGCAAACATTTTTACCAGATAATTTTAATTACCTTTAGTAACGTTGAATAGACATGCAATGTTTTTGTATATCACTTTCGTAGAAAGACATTAAAACGACAGAGAAACCATCTAACTATGAAGTAGTGGGTGATGTCATGTTTTCAAATCAATAAGCGACAGGGGGACAGGTGTGCCGTAAGGGGGTGGAGTTAAGATCATTCCAAGGGCCCCTGAGTGACAGGGGCCCTAAAAAATTTGGAAAAAAACTGGATTAGTCTGGACTGGGGGGCCCAATATCCTCCTGAGACCCAAGGGAAAAAGAGTCTTTCAATTGTAGGTCATTTGTTTTTGGAGGAAATAAGACATCTTATAATTTAGATTTTTTCAAATTTATTTTTATTTTTAGTTTCACACATGTCCTCTTTAGTGCACAACAGGAATAAATATGTTTCCTAACATCAGTGAAAAGATAAATGCAAAAATAAAATGTCCACTACAATGGACATAAATGAATAGGTGGGGTTTCAGGAGGATATAATATGCTTTCATGGGGCCCAAAATCGTTAACGACGCCCCTGCAGGGGTAACATGGGGGAACTGAATTTCCAGTAACACTGGTACCAGTGTTACAACACCTTGTAGTACCACACTTTTGGTACTTTTAGTACAGTACTTGGTGTGGTGAAAAAGCGCCCATAATAAATTATTGTGTAAAGGGGCAACCTATCATTAATTTTTACCATTTGAGGAGCATTCAATAGAGCACTCTGGGGCACCAGGGAGAGCAAATGCACATACATACATACAGAGGTGATTCTAGGGACACTTAGAGCCCCCCCCAGACATGGTAAAATTTATGACCATTATTTTACTGTGAAGTCTAATTTAATAATATCAACAAAGAGAATTTAATAAACAAAATTCCTTTTGTTTTCACTTTTGTGAAAAACAGAATACACAAATAAAGCAGATTTGTTGCAATGAATTATGTAATCAGCCGCCCTCGGGGGGCCCTCCCAGCTCAGGGGCCTCAGGGAATTGCCTGCCTTGCCTGTCCTGTCCGTACGCCTCTATATACATAGTGTAGGTACAGCTGTAACAATACAGCTTATTATTTAAATATAAATTACACAGCATGTCAACATAAACAGCGTACACTGAATCTCCCCGCCCCCTCACCCCGTGATCAAAAACATTTACAGCGGCCAAAAGTACCCATCAGTCACGCCCCCCTGTTCAAGCACCTGCCTGACAAGTCATGTGCATGTTGCTGCTATTCATAATGAATGCTACATTTGAAGCGTCACCTATAGAACAAATAATTTAACTGTTATTTTGTGTACCATGGTGAAACAGCACTTCATACAGTCATAAAAGTAACACTATCACAGTCCTATCCATCTGACAACCCACAGGAAAAGCTACTGCATGCAGACTCCTCACAAATGGTAACATAAATAAACAGGTAAATATGCAAAAACAATAAATATATGCACATGGAAAAGGACTTAGACCAGTGGTCCCCAACCTTTATTTCGTCACGGACCGGTTTAATATCAGAAACTATTTTCACGGCCCGGCCTTTAAGGAGTGGCAGATAAATATACGTATACGTATTTATACGAATAAATGATACGTATAAAAATGGGGATATTTTAAAAATATAATAATGGGGTATCTTTAAAATATTATAATAAACGGCTTGTGGGACTATTTTTAGCGGTAACTATCACGTGACCGAAGTTTTTTACTTTTTCTGTGCAGCCCGCGGACCAGTACCACATGACCCGCAGCCCGGTACCGGTCCATGGCCCGGGGGTTGGGGGCCACTGACTTAGACGGCTGACATAAACCAAATGCCTATTGTTAGAATAGGCTGAAACAATTACACAGTCTTTTTTCTTACAATCATGCAAATATAAAGTTCACATCACTCAGTACTATACTGTATATAAGGGTAATATATACATCTACCTCTTTGAAAGTAAATCTATTATGTAATTAATGTTTTGCAATATTATATGACATTCCTGTGTAGCATGATGGTACTGAATTGCTTTGAAGTAAAATGAATTCGATTCCACTTATTGTCTTTCCAATTCAACATCTTATAGAGTGTGGCTAATTCAATTCAAATTCCAATTCATGAATGGGATGGGGCACAATTCATAAATTCTGAACAACCCTGGAAGGCTAAATAATGAGCTAACCAATCAACCCTGCTATGTGTTCAGTCACATCCTTTTAATTTGGAAGGTGAATCTCCCCTCACGACCAGCAATTCATAAGTCAATCATGCAAGTCAACTGAAGACAGCGTTTGAGACAGCGCCATCCAGGAAGCCAAGTTGCTTGTGTAAATGTTATTTTGTGGATGGTCATAAATCCCTTGGACCATCTCAGTAATTCACAATTCATAGATAGATATACAGGCAGACCTGGAGTGAAATAATGAGTCTACTTGGTTTGGTGCAGGATAAATTGAAAAGAGAAACACACCGGAATTTTGTCCTCAGTGCACCGTGCAGCTTCTGACAGCTACTCTGATTCTACGCCACTGGTGGATTCCTGCAGACCTACAGATGCACATGACCTCAGCAAGGCTGCTGTGTCTTGCACCCGTGTGTGCATTGATCACATTTCTGTTGCACCATACACACAACTATATACAATTTACAGGAGGAGGGGATGCCGTGCAAGGCACTAAAATTGGTTTTCATGCCATTCCAGGCATTCCTGGCATTATATGTGTGACTGATGGAACACTGAGCCCTATTCATATTTGCAGCCCCTTGCATCCCACCTGCACCTGTTGAAAAGGGTTCTTGGCACTAGGCCTAAATGTTCAGGTGATATGCAGCCATCAATGACATTTTACAGACATTTTCGTCAAGTGGCCTAGGAGGACACATGATGCTTATATCTGGTCCAGCTTTGGAGTGTGTCAGATGGCAAAGGATGGTGTGTTTGCTGGTGGCTGGTTATTGGGAGACATCAGTCATCCTCTTAGCTAATATCTGCTGAATCCCCAAACCGTGGTTGAGGAGAGGTATAACACCACACACCAGACAACATACACTGCAGTAGAGGGTGCTTTGGGCATGTGGAAGATGTGATCCTGGTGCTTACAGAGGTCCTTGGAAGCTCTAAGATTTCCCCTGAACACTGTCATGTGTAGTATGCTGCACAACATTACAGTAATTATTTTATTAAAATATATATTTTGACCACCTCCTCAATAAGCTGTTTTAATGCTTCTTTGGAGAAGTGTTACTGCCTTTTGCTGTGGCTACTTGCCATTGCTCTACTATACAAAGAAGCAGCATCTCATTTTGAGCCCATGTCTATATTTTCAATTGTTATTTGGTTACTTTGATGTGAATCTATTGATTTTCTAATTAGTTTATATTAGTTTTTTTTTTTACATTTACATTTATCTCATGTGGCAATCATATAACATATTTCACCATTGAAATATATGGAATCGATGTTCCTGTTATTGTCAGTCTGTGCTTTTCTTACGCGGAGGCTTGGGAGGAACCAACAAAGTACTGCTTAAACTTCATCCATTAATTCTGGAATAATGGAAGGTTTTGGGAAACTCGTGGATATCACTAATTCATTCATTATCTTGATCATTATTTGCCATGATCAATTGCTTTCGGGAAAAGCATCCCTGACTGTCCTGGGAACTTGAGCTATCGATTTTGCGAGCCTTGAATACATATTGCAAAGAGCATGAGTAATGTTCAACATATCAACATTTTAGACTCTTTAAAACAGTCCCCTTTTGCTTTGATGACAGCATTGCTGACTCTTGGAATTCTTTCAACCAGCTTCCAGATGTAGCCACCCGGAATGCTTCCCTAACAGTCCGTGAGGAGTTTCCACAAGTTCTGGTTACAAGTTGGCTACTTTGCTCTTACTCTTTGATCCAACTCATTCCAAACTAGCTCTCTAGAGTTTATGTCAGGGGATTGCGGGGGCCAGGTCATCTGTCACAGCACTCCGTCTTCTTTCCTTGCTTACAAGGTGATACTTACTACGTAACCTAGACCTTTGCTTAGGGTCATTATCTTGTTAAAAAACAACTTATTCTCATTAGGTGTATTCAGACATACTATACATATAGTGCAAAAAAGACAAAGTACAAGGACAGTACAGATATTGCAAAGAATTAAAAGTAATGGAAACACACACAATACAAAAATAGAATCATAAAAAACAGCAGAAGTGGAAGGTTCAGGTCCAGAAAGTAAAAATCCAGGCCAAGGTTTTGTTGCAACCAACCAGGTGAATGTGACTCTTTATGCTTAACTGAACTTTTCACCTCTTAAAAACAGAAGATTATGGAATTTTAAGGAACAAAAAGCACAGTGAAAGAAAATAATAATAAAAAATATTTATTTTTTTATTTTGGAGCAGTCTGTTTTTTCTTTTCTTTTTTTTGGGGGGGGGCGAGGGGTGCCAGTTAGAGTGGCACTGAATCTCCTAACATGGTCATTTTAAGGGGGACCCCCCAAGCATATATTTTCTCTCTTATGGGTGGTCCCTAAGCTTTTATCCCCCTCAATTTGGACTTAACACTGATTTAAACTTCCCACCAAACCACAATGGGACCCTATGGAATATCTGGATCATCCTTTTCACACTTATCCATGTTTTTAGGCCTATCTACCATTGAAGTTCCCAGTTTTTTTCCATTGCTTTTGCGTGTTCTGCCACCAGAGGGTGCTAGTTCTCAGTTGGCCATAACCAGTTCAATGAATAGCTCAGGGCTGAAGGAGGGTCTGTGTGGAGGGCCAGTGTTTAAGGGATTCTGCCCCCACCCACAAGCTGGGGTGTATTTAAATGGTCTGTCCCGCCTCCCTACCTCACATAAGAGCCAGACCAGTAAGAGGATAGAATACCAGCTATAATCCAGATACAGACAGAGTGCGGGATTTGCTGCAAGCAATTACAGTAAGTTTGCTTAAACATTTGTTTTCCCACTTCCTTATGGATGGATATTTTAAATTCTGAATAGTTTTTAAAATTATTTTGTGAAACTTCTTTTCCTGTCTTTGTGGTGTTGAAAGTGCTTATCATTTATTTCTCACTGATTTTACAGATCTCTGGAGTCTTGGCCCAGTCCAGCTTCCATGTGGGTGTTTGAGAAGATCCGCGTCTCTGTGGAACGAACAAACCTGTCACTCTCCATAGCAGAATACAGCTTCAAGCTGGGTGACGGCATGTTTGGGGAGAGACCGTCTCCCGAAAAGGGCAAGAAGACCCCCTTATGTCCGAATGTTATCACCCCAGACACCATTCCTGAGTTTTGCATACCTCCTAAGATCAGCTCCCAGCATGAAGAGCGGGGGGGCGAGACTGTCAAGCCAGGTTATGGTCTTAAGTGCAGGGATGCGTTCAGCTCGCACATCATCCAGGTGGAGGCTGCAGATGAGGCTCCCCTGGACAATGGATACAGCGATGAGGACACCACCAACGCAGACCCCCAGAGCCAGGCTGCCCTCTCACTTCCTCATCTCCCAAAGGCACACACCTGTTACGGCTTTTGTACCTTACTAGAGAGCCCACACACCAGGAGGAAGGAGTCGCTGTTCCACAGTGATCCAGCTATCTACAGCCTCCCATTCACTCCCCCCACAGGCAGATCCCAGGTCAAGCTGCTCACCACAGGCTCCTTGGCCAGGCTCGGTGGCCTGACCTCCAAGCTCTCTCCCCGAGGACTGATGCGGGGGAGGCAGGGCACCCTGGACAGTGACACCACCTCCTCCACGGAGTCGTCCCCCTTCAGCTCCCCGCTCCTGGTGCGACCATGGCCCCGGGGATCCCTCTTCAAGGCCCTGAGCCGTGAGAAGCTGGTGTACAGGGGCCCCAGGAGGACTGCTGCGTTTCGCAACGACTCGTTGTCCACTGACGAGGGTAGCTCCACGGACAACAGCCCCAACGTCCTGCGGAGAGCGTCAGAGGGCCCAGTCGACCAGACCTTCAGCCTAGCTCCTCCTGTCATCTTCCCCACAGAGTTGGAGCTCTACAGGGACCGAGTACTGAGAGAAAGCCGCGTCCCCCTGGGCCGGGATGGGGCCCTCCGGCTGTCCGCCGAATACAGCGCTGAGAACCGCCGGTTCCGTGTTCGCATCATCAGCGCAGAGGGCCTGTACACCCCCTCGGTGGACCCCCGAGGCATCAGCTGTACAGTCAGCCTCTCTCTTCTGCCTGGGAGGGTCCAAAAACAGCGCAGCACGGTCATCCGGAAGAGCCGGAACCCCATCTTCAATGAGGACTTCTTCTTCGACGGCGTTTCTGAAGACGACCTCTACAGCAGGTCCCTCCGCTTCAAGGTGATCAATAAAATGTCCACCATAAAAAGAGACTACACCCTGGGACACTGTGAAATACCCCTGTCCAGCATCGTGACCCTGTAATCATATACAGTCTGGAATGTTCTATTTAAAAACACACACCCGTACCTATGAGAATTTATTTATATTTTTATACTGTCAAAATGTATTTTTCCAATAAACTATAAAACGCACTTTGATTTTCTCTGTTTGTGTTTAATGATGCTGTTTCTAATAGGGAGATGCATTTCTTGGAGGCAGATCCTGCTGATAATGTTTTGTATATGTTATGTTTCCTAAACACCGTGTTGTGAAGGAACAAAACAATTAAATATAACCTCAGTTATACAAGTTTGTGATGCATAGGAACACAGTAAGGCTTTTTTCTTACATGACATGCAACAAATTTTGATTTTATGTAGCAACATTTTCTATAATGAAAAAGCTCTCTGTCACATGATTGCTATACTAATATTGGATTTTACGGATCAATATTTAAGCATAAGAACACTTTTCAATTTAAGCAACTGATCAAGGAGGTTAATTTTCAACAGTCCTGTTTTTGCAGGCTTGGACCATTGTGAGCTTAGTGCCCTTGTAGGTACACAACAGATAGGATGTAGCTGAATGCTCCTTCCTGAAGGTGAGCTCACCCAGGATTCCTGGTACTTACCCGTGGGCACTTTCCCTCACTGAATCACATATAATTGTATTCTGACAGGTGTGGGGTACAGGAAACCTACGAGTGTCCCTAACTCGCCGCCGTTTCCTCCTGACCTTTGCCGAGATTAAAAATAACCGTGGCAACCTGAAACACGAGCTCGCCGTTTTAATCCCTAATTGTTTGGATTTCAAATCATGTCAGTGTACAGCAAACGTAATTATGCCGTCACCGTGTATCATTAACCAAACAGTGCAGGCCTGCAGACACACAGTATGTTTAAAATCACGCTCACAATAAGGGTGAAGGGAGGACCTTGCAGCACAACCACAATGGGTGCTTTTCAGTATTTTATTTTTAATTATTTTTATCAATGTTATTCAACAGGCTTGTCATGAATGAGAAAATAACAGCCAGTGGGGAGGCAGGTGAGGGGGGGTCAATGACGTCTTCTTATGACGTAATGTTGGTTCTCTTTTGACTAATACAGGTGCTCTTATGAAAACAGCGTCGCTCACGTGGATAAATTAGGCTAGATGCGCAAATGTGGAGGACAGCAGAGCATCCGGGAACTGCCATGACTCAAACGTACAGTATGGCAGCAGCAGCAAAGGGCACCTAAGTGAATGTTTTGGCAGCTGATGCAGGAGTATCTCCAGCAGTGTTGGGCTGCACTTTGAGTAAAATGCATTAAGTACTTCATTAATGGACAGTACTGTCGCCTCACTCCTCTGGAACCCGGGTTCCATGTTTATGGAGGTTGTCTGTTCTCCCCGTGTTGTCGTGGGGTTTCCTCCGGGTACTCCGGTCTCCCCCCACAGTCCAAAAACGTGCTGAGGATACTTGGGGTTGCCAAATTGCCCATAGCTGTGTGAGGGTGAGTGAATAGTGTGTGAGTGAATGGTATGTGAGTGAATGATGTGTGAGTGAATGGTATGTGAGTGAAAGGTGTGTGAGTGAGTGTTGTGTGAGTGAATGGTGTGTGAGTGAATTAAGTGTGAGTGAATGGTAGGTAAGTGAATGGTGTGTGAGTGAATGGTGGGTGAGTGAATGGTGTGTGAGTGAATGGTGTGTGAGTGAGTGGTGTGTGAGTGAATGATGTGTGAGTGAATGGTATGTGAGTGAATGATGTGTGAGTGAATGGTGGGTGAGTGATTGATGTGTGAGTGAATGGTGTGTGAGTGAAAGGTGTGTGAGTGAGTGTTGTGTGAGTGAATGGTGTGTGAGTGAATTAAGTGTGAGTGAATGGTAGGTAAGTGAATGGTGTGTGAGTGAATGGTGGGTGAGTGAATGGTGTGTGAGTGAGTGGTGTGTGAGTGACTGGTGTGTGATTGTGCCCTGCGATAGGCTGGTGCCCCATCCTAGGTTGTTCCCTGCCTGGTGCCTGTAGCCTCCAGGATAGGCTCCAGACCCCCTGTCACCCTGAAATGGATAAGCGGTTTCAGAAAATGGATGGATGGAGGGGTGACTGCGTTCACAGATCTTTGTGGGGACCCAAAAAATGGTTCCAACAATGTCAAAATGACAGGTTTTTATTACATTGTGGGAGTCATTTGGTCCCCACAAAGTAATATAAACCTAATCTACACACACAAACACACACACACACACACACACACGCACATGTAGGGTAAACATATCCTTATGGGGACCGCTCATTCATTTCAATGGG
>JAODJU010000018.1:8375077-8402980 GCA_026776725.1 Gnathonemus echidnorhynchus | reverse complement strand
GACAATTTGGTCCTCAAATGTGATCTATGCAAACACACACACACACACACACACACACACACACACACACACACACACCATGAGGTATGGAGAACAACACAGACTAGGCGAAGAGAAGAATTCCAATGTACTTGTGCAAATCTGAAATAACGCTCATGAGGTGGCATGGTGGTGCAGTGGTTAGCGTTGTTGCATCACACTCCAGGGACCTGGGTTTGAGTCTCCAGCTTGGCTCCCTATAGGTTTGAACCCCCTGCATCCCTGAATAGGACAAGTAGTTACAAAATGATGGATGGTCATTTTTATGCTAATGTAATCTGCTACTGTGCTAATTGCTGTATCTATTAATCTATAAATAAACCTTTGTGAAGTACTGAGAGAACAAATAATGAATAACATAAAAATTGAAATATTGATCACATGATCATTCTTCATTAATGAATCATGATGGATCATTTATTTCAAGCAGTTACTATATATGTTAATATTATAAACCTTTGTGAAGAACTGAAGGGACAAATAATGAATAACACAAAAAGTGATATACAGGACATATGTCCTGTTTGTTCATCATTACCGAATAATAGCACATCTTTTACCTCAAGTAGCTACTATATTTATTCATGATTTGTATGAGTAGTAAATGATTTGCTGCTAAGTTACTAAGGCATCGTATTGTAAATAATAATGCATTCATAAAGCATTATGTACATGACTGAATATTCATCAAAAGGCATAACACATTATAGCCAAAATGACCCATTAATGACTGAATAAATTGTCACTTAAGGCAGAAATGCACTTGAAATGGACTGCACTTAAAAAGTTTTATTTGTAAGTTAAATTGCAACGATTAACTACAAATATGCATTTGAGATGACAGCAGAAGTGATACACGTAGGTTTTGATGTAATAAAAGGCAACAAATGGGTTTGCATGTGAAAATAAAAAAATCTGAAAACAGATACACACCTGAGTACAGATTGCGGGGACGTGCACCGTACATACAAAAGTAATTAATGAAGGACAATTTCATGTGCAGTGGAAGTAATTTCACAGGTCATTTAACAAGAAAAGCAGGTGGTATCCTCAGCACAAGAAAAGATTTCCGTTAGCTAATTTAGAATAGTTAATGGGACATTTTAAGTTAGACAGCAGTACCATTTAATCAACAAGGCTTTTTCAATAAAATAACTCATTCAGTAGATATTTTAATATAGGATTCAAATTAGTAGGCTCCTTTGTAAGTTTTATAAATGAAGGCAATAGGGTATCATAACAGATTCACAAAATAAAGATTTCAAGAAAAAGACAACAATTCAGCACAATATAAGACAGCACACAGGTATATCAGCATTCATTTATACCCATGAAATACAAAATACAGATATGTCAGCAGCGTTCGTTTATACTCATGAAATACAAAATACAGATATGTCAGCAGCGTTCGTTTATACCCATGAAATACAAAATACAGATATGTCAGCAGCGTTCATTTATACCCATGAAACACAGAGCACAACTACGTCAGCAGAGTTCATTTATACCCATAAAACAGAGCACAACTACGTCAGCAGAGTTCATTTATACCCATAAAACACAGAGCACAACTACGTCAGCAGAGTTCATTTATACCCATAAAACACAGAACACAACTACGTCAGCAGAGTTCATTTATACCCATGAAACACAGAGCACAACTACGTCAGCAGAGTTCATTTATACCCATAAAACAGAGCACAACTACGTCAGCAGAGTTCATTTATACCCATAAAACACAGAGCACAACTACGTCAGCAGAGTTCATTTATACCCATAAAACACAGAACACAACTACGTCAGCAGAGTTCATTTATACCCATGAAACACAGATCACCGTGATGTCAGCAGCGCCCCCTCAATGCCAGTTGGACAGCCTTTTTATTGTTGGTATCACTTTTGATCCTCTATACACTACTTCACGCTGGGCTCTGCATTGATAATCCACCTGGCAATATGACAGGGAGGAGAAAAGGGAAAAAATACAAAAGGACAACAAAGGAGCAGCTCACGGCTCTTAACACTGCCAGCTGCTGCCCTCTAGGCTCTGTGTTGGTCACAGATTAAGTGCATAAAAGAGGCTGTAGATTTGCTGCTATTGAGGATTTTTGTACGCTCAGCACTTTCAATAAAAACTGAACCTCATGTGAATAGGGGTCATCTTTACTAACCTGGACCTTGGAGGCTTGTTAACAACCCTAGAGGTGATCAACTACTGGGAGAATTTAAACTGAGAATTGTTCTGTAATTTTGTAAATATTGATTCAAAACTTGCATCTGTAACCAATGAACCATGTGAGTAGATAAGTATATCCTCATACGATATCATGATGCACAGGAGCTAGATTTCTGAGAATGACTGGACTATTCTAAAAAGGGCGAGAATTTCCAAGAATAGCTTTATACTTCAGTCCTCCAAGCACGTACCCTGGGCCGGGTTGCAGTCTGGGGCCTATTGCAAGTGAAATAGTGGGCGTGGCAGTGGTGCACCAATCGGACATGGACCATGTGCATCCACACGCACTCATACACAATAACACACTGAGGGACGTTTTAAAATTTAAAGTCACCATGTAGTCTAACTTTCTTTGGAGGGCAGAAGGAAATAGTAGAACAATAAGCACAGAGTAGCCTATTTGCTTAGAACTGGCTGGTGATCTTAGACCTACTATTGCTGGTACAGTAGTATACCATGTCTAAAAGATAAGCCAAAAAAGTACAGAGTCAGGCTTCAAGAGTGACAGTGGCCTCAGAGGATGGGTGATTGCTGCTTCAGTTTTCATGATTATCCAAATTACTATTCGCAGAAGAAAAAATACATTTTAAATATTAGATTCAATCCCCTCTCTGAATGCTTGTCACGGATCAACCCCGGGGATCCCCGACTGACGTCACGAAGACCACGCCTCCGGGGATTCCTTGATCCTACCTTCTCCGCTTTAACGAGCTGTCAGCTCTACGCAGCTATACCGGGTTGTCCAGTTTCTCCGGTTTCCTTTGCATCCACCTACCGCAAGCTGTTGCTAGTCATTTCTAGATTAGGGAGAATATTTTAGCCTTCGGATCTTGCACCCTGATGCGAGATCTTCAGGAGTTTTCCTCTAAGTTCGAGCGTTTTCCTGGTTTTGCCTCTCCGTGTTTTCTGACCATTGTTTCTGCCGTTTTTGACCCCAAAGTTCTGTCTAGCCCCTTTGATGCCCGTCGTGAATCGCCTGACCTCCGCCTGTACCCGACTATGATACCTGCCCAGCCCCCCAAGATCGACTCCGCACATCAACCCCAGCCTGCCCCACGACAACGATCCAGTCCGCTCCTTTCATTAAAGTCACTTGCACCTGATTCCGCGACAGCGTCCTCTTTTCCCCTACGAAGACCCTCACAATGCTAAGAAGGGTAGGGAACCATATGGCGCTTTTCCACTGCCACCAAGAACCAAGCTGTACCCAAGCCAACTTGCAAACTGGCGTTTTTCCATTGCAAATTATCTGAGCTGTACCCAAGCTGCACCTGCGCCAACATGGCCTCAAACTGGTTTGCGTCACCACCATCTGATTAGGTGAAATGCAGATACTGGAGTTTTGTATTGATATGCATGGATTACCTGAAGGAAATGTTTCAGAATTACTCTCCTTCTACAGGGGGTCCATGGGTTACGACACAGTTCCGTTCCTACGACGGTGACGTAACCCGAATTTTGGTAGTGAGCATTGTGAACTTGAAACATCATATGTCGAGACGCCGTAACCTGAGGACCCCCTGTATATCCAGACCAAATTTATGTACAAAGGTGTATCTGAAACAAAGCTATCTCTGAGATAATCATTAATAACAATTAAATCATTATTATGCAATTAGTTGTCCTGACCAAATATCCAGCTTATAATAAGTAATTAACAAGTATTTAACAAAAAAATATATTCTAAACTTTCCAAAGAAAACAAAACCACTGTGTGTACCTGCACAAACACATATAAGAGTGTGTAATGTCATGTCGACATTGTGTCAATTATTATAGCTTTTTCTCAGCTGTGATGCAACTGCAGGACATCCAGGGCTGGAAACAGTAATCAAAATGGACATGAATGAAGCTCAGGTAATCCCCCACTTCTGCTTACCTGATGCATAGTTTAATCTGGCACTGAGTGAGAAGCCTCCATGTGTTTGTCTTGCTGGGAAAGCTCTCTTTATGGCATGCCTATTCTGTTTTATGTTTCTTCAAAAACAGGCTACCAGTTTTTCACATGGCAGAGGGAAGGTGCTTTGTTCATCATTACAGCATGAGCAATTTGACTTTTCATACAATATAATTTTACACAGTACACTGTCCTTCGTGTTACATAGGGCCATGTAAAACCTATGTATAAGAAACAGTCTGGTCAGGAAAGGGGTAGGAAAACACAAGACATGGAAGAAGGGTCTGGGCTTAAAATAATGTAACTCCCATATTCTGTTGATTCAATCCTCCCCCAAGCCTACAGAGTCCTGGATAAATGGAGTCAGGCTACAGTGAAGGTACACTGACTTTTCTTTATTTCACTTTCCAAGCAAAACAGTTCTGAATGCTTAGCTTAACTGTCATTACACTCATCTCTCTATTAAGTGAACTCTCTGAAGCTTTGTCTGGACACCCATACATAAGGAACAAATGCCCAAAGACATTATCTGTTATACAAAGCAAACACAAAAGTAACAAAAAACAATAACATATTAAACATTTTCAATCTAACCCTTCAAGAATAATTTGGATGGCACAAGGATTAGCTGAGTCTAAGCACAATTACTCTGGAGCAGGGATAATAAAAAAAAACAAAACCGTATAGCACATACATGGGGAACAGATTAAATGAATATGCACAGTCCTTTCCATCATCTCAGCCTCCATTGCACAGTATTACATTGTATTTTAACAAAACATATTTTTTCAGATATAAAAAGAACAACATTTCTCAGAAGACAGTACATTTTCCAGTTAATGTAATATATGCATCTTTCTTCCATCCAAAACAACACAGAAATAGAGAAGAGCTAAGTATTCATTTGCTTGTCATAGGATAACTATTTAGGCTAAAATAAATAGGTTTTGTGAAAAAACATCAATATTATGTGACTTTTTCTCAAATAAATACCTCTCTTCATTTATACCTGTCATACACAAACCTTGTGAAAAAGGGTGTTTTCCTTGACAGGGAGAACCCCAGTGAGTTGCTGACGCGAGTAATTAAACATTAAAGATAGCTTGCCATTGGTCCTCCAAGCCGTATCAGCTTACCAAGCGGTAAGTGTTGAATAGGGATTCTGATGTGCGCTCATTAATACCTTGGAGTGCGCCATGGAAATAAACAGCTTGTGCCTGAATGCTGCTTGTTGATGCGTGTTGTTCTTGCAATGAGGGACATTCATGTCTACAGACGGAGAGCTTGATCAGATGTTAAGTATTTTCAGAAACACCAAAGACGTTACTTTCTTTATTATGTCATTTATTTTACTAAAATTTCCTATCTCATCTAGTCTCCAAACAAAAATGAAGGTGTATTTGCAAAAACAGAGTTGCTCTATGTGTCCCTTTATGGACTGGAACAAATGACAAACCCAGATTGCTAAATATTGAACCGTTGCAGTCAGTTCTATTTGGCAAATGTATTTTGGACGTCTCCTTATACTGGAACTAAGGCAGTTGAACCACAGCCAGAACCAGCAGCCTACAATGGAGATCCCCTTCTCAATGGAGGTAAACAGGATGTTGGAATCTAGAAGATGGATGGTATGAGAATCGCTCCAATCAGAATAGTGAGCAGAATCACGTGACATATGAGGTGGGAAAGAAGGGAAACGTGAAAGCAAACACCAGCATAAAGAAGGCTTTTCAGCAGAAGAGGAAACAAACAGGAACTCTCCACAACAAACCAGTCATTCCAGGAACAAAGGTCAGGTGACAGCCATGCCCCTCCCTCTTCCGAAATCATAACCAATACTAGAACAGTTATTAGATTTTTTGCATTTGAATTGATTTTACTATTCCGGACTACCTTTTTGCCTTTAAATGGTATGTGGACAACAACTTGTCACTCAATGAAAATTAAAAAGAAATTATCACAGACTTCAGGATATCAGAAGAGAGGGAACATTCTGCCTCTGCATCAACAAAGTGAAAGTCAGCAGCCACACCACCTGCAATCCAGGCTAGTAATCAGTAATCTACCTGTAGCTGAAGCAGATTCTGGCCAGTACCTGGATGGCAGACCAACTAGGAAAGCTGGGCTGCAGCTGGAAGAGGTGACAGTGTGGCTGACAGGTCAGCCCATCCTGTGGTCTGTGTGGATCCCAGTGCAGTGATGGGACACTGTGCTGTAAATATGGTGCCGCCCTTTGGATGAAGCATAAAACTGAGGTCCTGACTCTCTGAGGTCATAAAAGGTCCCTGGGCATCCTTTGAGAGAGTAGGTGTGGTAGCCCGATGTCCTGGCTAAAATTGCCCACTGTGGCCCTATCAGATCTGGCCTCCTGATCATCCCCTATATCTAACTGGTGAATTCTCTCCTGTCCCTTCACCACCTTAGCTATAGTGTGGTGAGCATACTGGTGTAGAATGGCTGCTGTCGCATCATCCAGGTGGGGGCTACACAGTGGTGGTGGTTGAAGTGGCTCCCCATTGGTTCTGTAAACTGCTTTGGGAGGATTGAAAACTATATTTATTCAAGGTGGAAAGTGTGGCCCACTTCCAATTTCTTGTGGTTTATGTGACATACAGTAAGACTTTTCCTGGACACTAAACACCCACCACTTTGTGAAGAAGATCCACCAATGCCTCTTCATCTTAAGAAGACTACAAAATGGGCCAAACTACCAGCTCAGCCCCATATCAGCTTTTACCACAGCACTGCTGAGGGCAACTTAAGTTACTGCACTACAGTGGGCATTCTGGTGTCAAGCGAATAAACCTACAGCGGGTGGTAAAGACAACATGGTGCATCTATAGTGTGAAACTGCCATACCTGGAAGAAAACAATGTCAGCCACTACTAGAAGGAGGCCCTCAGCATCACCAAAGACCGGCCCCACCTCAGGTATTGCTTCCGTGCAATTTTACCACCAGGAAAATAGGTAAGATAAGGTGAAGCGATTAGTCATTGTTGACACACCACAGCACACAGTGCATAACAACATAATATGTCTGCATTTAACTCATATATGACATCATGACAAAACAGGGGGCAGCTAATTCAGCCCCCAGGGAGCAGTACCTTGCTGGTCAAGGATTCAAACCAGCAATCTTTTGTTTATAAGGGTACTACCCTAACCATTAGGCCACTACTGCCAAGACCATCCATACCCACACAACAAGACAAAAAAAAAGCTGTTGTCCGACTGCCCCCCTCCCCTCGTACCTCTTCTATTTCTAAATGATATACCTCCCCCAGACCAATGTGCAATAGCATCCTTGGATCCAATCATATTTCATTTTGCTGTTTGCACCACTTTATTATCTTGCACTTTTACCTTTTTGCACTGTTCCACAAATACTGTGCATATACTTCTGTTCTCATGCTTCACTGAATATTGTGTATTTCTAAGTGTACAGTCGTGTCTATATTTATCACCCCATTTGTATACATTATATATATTGTACTGCTGCCTGAATGCTGCTAATTGACATTTCACTGCTCTTTGTGTTGATCTTACCTTATCCATCTTATCTTAATTGTAGAGCTGAATACCACTGCCTTCCTCTTCCATCATCATCCTCAACAGGTTTCTTAGGAGTCCCATGGAAATGCATGTGTGCTTTCATGAGCAAGCATGCATTATTTGATTTTTTTTAAAATCTCCTTCAGCAATAGAAATTCAAATTCTTTGAAATTTAAAGTTTTTTTTTTTTTTTTTTTTACTTCATGCCTTATGTGAAAAATTGAAGAGAAATGCAGAGAAATGCAGATCTCTGTCTGTACTATTATACCACCATGACATTTGCAGAGCAGAAGTTTAATGCGAGGGACACTAAGGTGGGTTCTGAAATCATGATTTATCACAGTAAACAGGAATCACGGGATTGTGATACTTAAAAAGAAATAAAAAAATAAATAAAACAAGAGTTTGCACGGGGTGAATATCTTGAGCAGAAGAAAATAATATTTGCTATCCTAGATTCATCCATTTTCCATAACTGTTTACCCAGCACACAGACACAGTGTGTGAAGTCATTTCCAAGAATGACACACCCTGGGTCAGATGATTGCCTATTGGCAATTTATGGACATAAATATTTAGTGACACTATATTTATGACTTTGGACTTTTGCAGGAAAGCCACGGGGATCTTTACTGGATTTCCTGACATGAAAGCAGTTTTTATTTTTATTTTTACAGGAACTCATCATACTTTATTTGTTCTCCTAATTGGTACTATCATCATAACCAAAGACCCCGAGGGACCATACATGTGATCATTTAAATTGTGAAAATGTACAATCAGATCATTCAGAAGCAAAGCCATCGACGGCATGCAGTGCAATATATAGAAATACAAACCCGTCTTTTTCACTCTGGAGTCTCTGTAGAAGCTTGCGATTATCGGATCAATAACTATTCCAACCATATATTGCAGGTAGTATTAGCATAGAGGGTATGAATATGGACCATAATAGTCTGAATTGTTATGTTAATACTGGGCTGTATAAATTGTTAAACTTTAAAAAAGATTAAGCTAATGTAAATGTGAATATAAAAAAGTGCATTGTTCTTTGCAATGATGTATTTCATCATTGAATATGTATTTGCATAACAAACGAAAAAACTATTGATAATCAGATTAAGAGTTACATCATCACTTAGTGTTGCAGGTTGGGACACTGTCCTTTCAAACAGCCAGGTACACGTACAGCACTACATCATTCTGTCTAATTGCACATTACCTGGCCTGATGTGTTGACTGGCACTCCCCCTGCCAGCGGGAGCTGGTACTGTCAAACCATACACACCTCTTTCTGTGTTTATGTTTATAAACATGTTTATGTGGTCAGATGTTTAACCTAGAAGGATTTGCTCAGGATATCTGAAAGTATATTGCTACTAAAGCAATGTTATACAGAAATTGATATTTCTTCCTACATTGAGTTAAAACTCTCATATTGGGTTTATTGCCCTCATTTTCGTGACTAAAGACCTTCTGGTTCCTGCTGCATGATTGGTACCGGCTTATAGGGAATGCCCGGTTTGCACTATGCAGCAGTCAGTGAGAACCATGCACAAAGGAATTGATCAGAGAAGTTCCCTTTCCCATGATTTGAATTTCCAGTGCGAGCAGATTTCATGTAACATATGAAGAACAAGATAAATTGCTGCTCCGTGTTGGCAAGCTTTTGCCGAGCAAATTAAAGAAGAGCTTGTGAGCTTAACCTTATATTTTTGTACTTATTTGGCATTTCTCTTAGGTCTTAAACATTGGCTAGCATCACATTAATTTCTGCATCAGCAGAACTAGTCATCTCCTTTTCTATGAAAACTGATCAGCTCTCCAACTCAGCTCATGCCATCTGGGCATGGATGATGGTCCACGATGCAGCTTTTGAGCTCAGGCAACTTTATTTTTAAACTCAACTCAAAATACTCTGGAACAAAACAAACTGAGAGGGGTCTAAACAAACCAGGTAAGAAATACAAGAACAGTACAGCAGTACAGACATTTTTTTCTAATGTCTGTTATATAAATATGTGTGCATTTGCACTGTGCATTTTAACCATTATACTGTGAAAGAAGTACAAATTATTCACATAAAGGTTAAAATACGCCTGGTAATTTCTTGTCATAGCAGCGCAAATGCACATAATATAAATACAGATTTGCGTTGCTACGACAATTGCTCCGTACTGCAAATGGGTACTTGCATACAAGTCATGTGCAACCCTGCCCAGGGGTAGGCATTGAAATGTCAACTTCTTGAGGGGTCGCAACACCATGAACAATATGGAGACTGGGGGCTCACAACAGAACCACTTTTTGTCACGCTCTGCGCAGGTGGAAAACAGCTCTATGAGTGGGGATAAACGGATAAACCTAGGGGAACACAGGGAGTAGAACGGGATGACTACTGACACCTGCTGACAAAACAGGGAATAAATTGACATAGAGAACTGGACAACACATGGACCCGTCCTGACAGCCAGACTCTGGATCTGTGGAGATCAGGGGGACGGAGGGGGAACATCACAGAGAACAGCTGTCATGTAATTACAGATGGCTGTCTGTGTTTGCCTCCAGTCTTTGTGTTGGCTCTGAACACAGAGAATCCAGAACACTTTATCACCTAAGGTTTCGCCAAGGGTCCGGTCATGATTAAATGACATGGTTCCAATGTAAATTAGTGGATCAATTTGCCAGCTGTGAGCTAAGGGTCACAGACTGTATAATGGCCCTGCTCTGCATGTTCCAGCTATACATCAGCATCACGTTCCCTCACACATTTTCCTAAGGAGAACATTGTGTCCACTGGGAAAAGTCGTAATGATATAATACAGGCGGGGCCCCTATGTTTCAACGTTCCCAGTCCACACACACCCCCACACCCCATTTTTACCCTATGGTGTGAGCAAGGTTTTTAGGTCTCACCGCGAGACCCGAACCAGCTGTTAGTCAAAGGGAACTGAAATGACATTTAAGCTGTTGATATGATTACAACCTGATCACTCTCCACCTAGTTAACCTTGGTCATTTTTACTGTACAAATGTTATCAGTGTTGGTTGGTGCATGGTTGCTGCAGATGGAGGACAATTCAAATCTAATACTTTGGAACCAAAATGGTTCACATAGGAAATATAAAGGCCTCTGAATTATGGAAGTCTGTTCTTATTACTATGCATTAATTAATACACATTATTATGTTGAACATATGATTATTCTCAGATGTGTCATGAGTCTGAGGCATTCAGGCTGAAGTCTTGAATGAATCTGAATGAGCCTTTAATGATTTGTTTAACTCATATATTTTAACAACCATGCTCTCAGTTTGAGAACCCTCAGACAGATTAGGTCTCTGAGCTAAGCCCTAGATATTTTAAGATCCTAGCAACGCCTCTGATTGTGCTGTATATTATTACAAAACGTAGAGCAGAATTTGTGCAACTGCAATTACTACCAAATTGTGGTAGCTGCGTTGTTATTTATTGCTAAATATATCATGTATCAAAAATAAGGGTTTATCTGTATGTGCTGGGTTTAAGCCCATGCACATTTTCAGGGATTGTGACAGCAGAACAGGAACAAACATGGACATAGGGATAAACTGTGTCGTAATCTCTACATAGCAACCATAGTGCCATGCAGTATATATTACCTATTTATTTTTTACTCGTTTAAAGAACAAAGTACATCCACAGACGTGCCATGTTTTATGTATTAAGCTGGGTTTCCAACAAGAAAACGATGGAGCTTTGGTAGTGTTTATTTGTACTTATCCTTGTCACTTTGTATGAGTGAGGTGTTTCTCCAGCTTAAGCTCATTTGAGTGCAGAACTGTGGCTAAGAACCCATGAAAATAAACTGAATAGCACAATGGCTATTATCTTACGCTGGAGCCTTTCAGAGTATATCAACAGATATACGCACATGCTAAGTGTACAGCTATCACTTGCTATCTTAGTCCTAAGAACAGGTGCATATTCGGTGCTTTGTTGTGTCCTAATTATCAGTTAATACACTATAAAATGCTGATAATTTGACACCGATGTGCACATTTTTGTTTGTTGTATGCATTTCACAGGAACTTTGGGAATCTATAAGATGTGGATCTACTGCTGCATCCTGATGAGGTGCCTGTCTATAATTAATTTCTCAGTTTTAGAGGATGACAGTCAACCTATATACATTCCAGTCAGTATTCTCTTTTGGTAAATTGTAAGAGGTTCATTAATTTTATGGTTAGCCTAGTGGCACTTAGCACCACAGTGGGAAATGAAGGGTCTGATGGTTGAAACCAAGGGATACCAGTTGACATTTTCCTAATAGCTTCTCTAAAGACACACGCAAGTTTTCCACTAGCCTCATGCTGGCCCACGGGATAAAAGCAGTGTTCATTTTGTTGACGAACAGTTTTCGTCATAGTTATTGTCAACGACCTTTATTTTCAGGGTAAAACAAGACGATAACTAAATAAAACTGATTTCGCGAGGCCTAAGACTATGACGAAGTGTATTGACAATTTTGTCGACGAATAAAAATGAGACAAAAATGTTTGCCTGAGACGAGATCCAATCAGAACTAATGTAGTTCGCATGGGGCAGGAGTATTCAACTAAAATTTAAAGAGGTCCAGTTAGAGAAAATTTCTTGAAGCAAAGGTCCGGAAGATCATAATGTTTAACTATTTAGTGTGATATATATTTAAGCAGCCTATTAGTTGTATGAACATTGCATGTAATCAATACCTGACTGTCAAATCAAATTCAGTACAATTCAAAAACTTTCTGACAATACTTATTGTTACGTGACATACAACTGAACATATATGTATGACTGCCGATATTTATAATGTTTTCTAATTTACTAAATAAAAGTAGGGCTGCATAAGAGAAAATAAATAAAATGTGAAAATTGTGCATTTTTAAATAATGTGCTTAACTTAAGCCGTAAAGCCCTAATACAGTCATGCTTATGTCATATATTTTAGTGTTCATGGATTTAAGTATTGGTTTCAATAATCCCACACCAGTAATAAAATTAAAGTCTCATTTTAATATAAATACATCACTTTAATCGCTATTAGAGTATGATATGGGCAGTATTATTATTTCGAAAAGATATAAAATGTGAAAGTTGTGTTTTTCTCATATCCATTTTATATTTGTCAGAGTAACAACGCAAACGGAATGACGAGCCATTTCAGGCAAAAACAGCGCATTTTATTTTTCATTTCAAATAAAACGCGGGGTTGCCAACTTCGGCCCGTAGGCTGGAGTGAGATTTTCAATTCGAGATGTCTGCACACATATTCTTACCATGTAAATATTCTACTCTTGTATTTAACCATGTAAATACACTTTTGATGTGGCTAATTTTAGATTTATAATGGTATAATGTAGATTTGCTGTAAGATTTTCCGCGTGAGCCTGAAAGCATGAGTGTCATGTCAGATGCTTAAGATTTGGCAACCCTGAAAACGTATATTTTTGTTTCCCCTGAGTTGATTTATATAACAAATAACATTATTTTATACAGTTGTTAAAAAGTGAAAACGTCAACGAACATGAAATCACCAATAAACTAAGTCTACAAATATTTATTTTAATATTTCTATTTTAATATTCAGAGAGAGCAGGCCTGGTGGCATTATAGCCTATGCACTTTTTTCTTTGAAGTGATTTTATTTTTACACTAATGGCACTACTGATTTTACAGTACTCAGTTTCCGGGTAAATAAACATATGTTTGTGTTTCAAATGACAGTGAAATCTGTGTCTCTGTGTACTGCACAGTCAGACCTTAACACCATTCTTTAACATTGGTTTCATTTCATCTTGGTGAACATAATGACTTTCAGAATTTGAAGGGAAACTTTAAACATTATACTTCGCACTTATAATTTTAGTCGACTAAATCAGCTGTAGTCGTAACCGACTGTAATCTTACAATATTTATTCAACTAAAACTAGACTAAAACTAAAATAATTTAGATGACTAAATTATGACTGAAACTAAATTACATTTTTGTCAAAAAACTTTGAATTAAAGTTTGAAAATCTGCGGCCAAAATTAACACTAGATAAAAGACATATGCCTTTTAAATATATTGCATGGTGAAATAAAAACATTTCATTATGAATTACCTACCCGTGACCCTGACCAGGAAAAGCAGGCAATGGATGATTGGATGGATGGATTGATGATGTACCTACACCCCTGCATAGAATTCAGTTATGCAACTAGATAGTGATGTGTGACCAGATGGAATGCTATTTGGAGTCTTACTCAACAGCCACATTATCATAATGAAGAAGTGTCTTTTTGACATTTAAACATTAAACTGGTTAGTTACTGAGGGAGCGACTGAAAAAATGATGTTAGAATTTTCTAAGATGTTCAATGCTAATATTCCAAGGGAAATTACTGGACAGCACTCATATGTAGGAGGGTGTGGCCAACAATAGTACCTCATGCACCTGGGGCTGTAGAAGAATATAAAACAGTTGGGGCTTCCCAGGAGAACGAGATCCCTGGAGATCCCTGGAGATCCCAGAGAGGAAATCCTTACAGGTATACAGCACACCTGGAATCAGCCCAAAGACCAGATATACCTGCTGTCTGCCCAGGGTTTAGTTTGGGGCTTCAGTTCCCACCTCTGCAGTTCTATGCATAGAATTTGCATGTCCTTCATGTCTTCACAATTTTCAGCTGAGTACTCTGGTATCCATCTGAATTCCTAAGACACGCAGTCTCCATATTGTTCATGGTGTGTGGTAGGGCTATCACTTTAAAAAAAAAAAAATCAAGTTGATTTGAAATGAATTTGAAATGTCACGCAATTTGTTTTAATATATTCCAATACCTGTGACTCCAGTAAAGTTACATGGTGTACATTGCCCCTCTAGTTTAATGCTTAAAGCACACTTTGCAGGACATGTCAGTATTATTTAGGTTTTTCCTTGCTATCAGGTGTAGTGGGATCACAAAAAATATTTTCCCACCCTGACCTTTTAGGTCATGGCAAACAACACAATTACAACAAATGGTCTAATGTGCTTTTAGGCTACAGTGACAGATTAAAATTTGTATGGATTAATTATTATTCACATCATGTTTTTCACATCATGTTTGAACATCGCTTAAAAAGTGACAGCCCTAGTGTGTGTGAACATCTAGCTTCTAATGAACTGGCACCTTTTCCACAGTGACCTCATGCCCTGTTTTTAGAACTTAGTGATTAATTGTCATTGTGGACGCACCACAATGAAATGTGTTTTCTGCATTTAACCCATATGTGACATAGCAAAGGGCAGCTAATTCAGCACCTGGGAAGTAGTACTTGGGGACAGTACCTTGCTCAGAGTACCTCAGTGGTACCTTGCTGCTCAGGGATTCAAACCCACAATCTGTCAACTACAAGTGCACTTCCCTAACCATTAATCCACCACTGCCCACATTTACTGTGGTAGTCTCCAAGCCCACAGTGACCCTGTACTGGGTAAGTGTAGACTATTGGTGGATAGGCACACTAGCTAGTAAGAATACAACAGGTTGGAGAAGGATTAATGAGTCAAGAAATATACAGAAATTTCTGAGGGAGAAAGGTGGAAATAAATCCCTGTCAGCTGATCGTCTCGCCAATACAGCCATGATCTCCCAACATCCATAGAAAACATCACTCAAAGTTTAATGGGCTTAGTCACAGTGACTCACATTCTTTTTGTATAACCCTTACAATGATCGGTAAGATGTTTGGTGAGATGGATGACATTTCTTGGCTGTACATTATGGGTTTAGGCTGGGCTGGACTGGGATTAAAATTGGCCCTAGACTTTGGGTTCTCCCACAAGGATTTTTGCCAGCCCTGGGTTCTCTAATAATGTCCAGCACTTGGGATAGTCTGCACCTGAGAGTCAGCGGCTGTTGTTTCAAGGCCCCTGTAAAGCCGAGATGGCATTCAGGACCTTGGTCTACGTCATGTATTAAATTTATGAAGTGTGATGCGTGCAGATGGCCAGGCTAATAGAGCAACTGGATGTTATGTAATGTTGTCTCAGCCACCATTACTCAAACAGCTCATGCTGAACAAACAGAAAGATTCTTGTGGTTCTCCATGTACCTGCAGGCTTCTCTCCAGAAGGACTACAGGAAGATATTCAGAAGCCTAGGCCTTCAGGGCAGAAAGGAGCTCCTTATGATGCAATATTAAAACCATATTTATTGAAATTTATACATAATTAACAGGTATAGATGTAAACTGAGGTATGTATAATCTCTGTAATGAACTATAAAAGGTTTGCACTAGTATACAGAGACGAATGATCTGCTTTGTCCATGCTGTGCCAGCCATTGCAATTTAAATCAGATCACATGGTTGTGGAACAGAACAAACACATACAATAGCTAGGGAGGTAAAGAAGGGATTTGGCTACCACTCATTCATACCGTGACATGGAAGATTTATCTTCAGACCTTAGAATTCATCTTTGGCTGGAATACTGGACTTTTATGTGCTCTATATTGTATTTGTCAAGGGACAGGTGGGGGGCAGGAGACCTAAACTCGGAGTAAACAGATGAAACCCATGTCTGCACCTACTACTGAGGACACTGAGGTCAGGTCTTCAGTATTTTTTCTGCAACTCCAATAACCACGATCCATTGCAGGGCACCTAGGAAGGGCTAACACTTCTGACCTCCACATTTTAAAAATCCTGGCTACGACTGTGGCCAAAATGCAAGGCTACATTCTATAATATAGAGGCTTTACACTTTTCTGTTTACTCACTTGAAAGTTTGTGATTCCTAAAACATCCAACGTTGGTTTTCCAAATGAGTTTGTATGGGCTCTGAGTATGTAAAGTTTATATCTTTCCCCTTTGTTTGCATTGCATGTTGTGTTATCACGATTATCTCTAAATTGTCCTTTGTGGCTTGAAATAGCTGGCGATCTGCACATAGAACCCAGATTCAAGCTTTGCAATTCGTTGTATATCACCTTTGGACACTGGTGCTCTGGTTGTTCATGGTAACATATATCCCAACTTGTTAGCCCATTCTGTGGTCTGTGTGGAGCCCAGTGCCCCAGTGCAATGACAGAGACACTCTACTGTCCTTCAGGTGGGACGTAAAACTGAGGTCCTGACACTGAGGAAATAAAATATCCCTGGGCAAGAGTAGGGGTGGTATGTGATGCCCTGGCTAAATTGCTCACTGTGGCCCTTTATAATCTGGCCTCCTAATCATCCCCTATATCTAACTGGTGAACCCTCTCAGACCCCTTCACCACCATAGCTACAGTATGGTGAGTGTATTGGTGTAGAATGGCTGCTGTTGCATCATCCAGGTTGGGGCCACACAGTGGTGGTGGTTGAACTGGCTTCCCATTGGCTCTGTAATGCAGTTTGGGTGTCTTGAAAGGAGCTATGTAAATGTAACATTCATTGATTAAGAGGCAAAAAGTTTTCAGAATTTGAAAAAAAAAAACAGGTCTGTGTGATTGCAACTTTATAAAATAAACCTAAGCTAAGAACGAAGAAATTTATCTCTGTTGTTATGGATATGTTGTGCTGAAGGTCAGATTTCTTTCTCCAATTACAGTTATTCTATTTATGCTCCAGTTTTATTGCTATAATATATTGCTCCAGTGTATTGCTGTTCGCCATCATGATTCCTCAAAATGTTCCTGATTCTCAGATTTCAAGGTTCCTAGCTCAGTATATCCTGAGCTGCAAACTTTGTTAAGGCCTCAGTCTTGGAATGGCAGGCACTGGAACTGGACAAGCTGAACAGCACCTACTCACCTGCCGATGTCTGGACACCTAACTGGATCATTGGGTAGCATGCCAAGAAGTTCTGGAAAGTCAGTTGATCTCGGACCCCCAGAGAGTTTTTCCACTGCTAGTTCAACCTAAGGGGTTCTTTGCTTTTCTCCTCTGCTGCTTCCATAGTGTTCTGTGTTTGTCTGTGTCTGTATATGTATATCTAGGAACTGCTCTGGGGCAGCTGTGTTGGCAAGTACATTTTATACAAATAAATTGAAACCGAAAATGAAAAACCTTAGGAGGTATTTTAACTAGACCAAAAGAATCAATATTTATATTTGTCTATGATTGATTTAAAATGTTTCTCTAGCCTTTAATCGTGAGCCTTTTTATTTGTGCATCAAATATACCTGCCTTTTCACATGAGCCTTCCTAATAGTAAGCACAAAGCAGGATTGTGGCATTAAAGAGCAGGAGTTTAAAGACTATTAGCTTAGTGCGTCAGCACAAATAAGCAAGTCATCAGCATATGAAAGGATGGATTGTCTCCCATTGGTCTCTCATAAGGGTTCCCTTGCATCTCCATGACAACATAGTCAAATTACATGGGAAACCATGGAAATTCTGCCTTTTATCTGGGTGATTCTTTTATCTAGAGACACCCACATGAGTTAGTGTTCCTTTTTCATTATATTCAAAAACCCTGCTTATCTTTCGTTCTACCTACACCAGTGTAGAAAAGATGGGAAGAGAAATGGAAATTAGAATTACTGATAGTTTCATTGCATTTCAATTTGCCAGATGTTGCACTACTGGTAATGCAGAGAACCATCTGTTTTTGATTTCGTATAATCTCACAGTGAACTTGGAAGCCTTTCCTTTCATTTAATGAAACTGACTGGTTCATACCTCAAAAAGAATCAGTCCCTTAATGTGTTTTTCTAGACCTGAAAAATAATCCAGCAGGGAGTGCTGCTTAAAGCTGTCTGCATAAAATAAACACTGTAATTTTTGCATCAAATGCCATCAAGGGCTTTGACTACATGGAAAGTGTAATGATAAGGCAGTTTGTTCATGCTGCCCAGTTTTGTGTTAAGGGAGCTTCTGTTTCTGCCTTAAATTAAGCCCAGGTAGAATAAATGATGTTTTCACTGCAGATGTTGTGTGTGTATTGTCTTATAGTGGATTGTGGACAGACTTCTCCTGACTGGATGACTTTGCTAACAGTGTCATGTGGTGCTTTGTGTGTGCATTTAATAATGACCCCTGGCTGATTGCAAACTATTTCCTCGTTCTCTGTACCAGACTATAAGGTAAAGTGCAGGATTAATGGGCCATAAAAGTAATATGGGACAAGCACAGTAAGTGGATGATGGTTTTATTACAAAGAAGATGAAGTAGTCTAGGCCTTATATAGCCAAAGGAAACTGCCCTTTATTATGTGAGCAGGACTGCTGAGTCTGCCTGTGGATCCTCTTGGCTGTTCACGCACTATATGAACATTTCTGCTCATATAAAACCTCATCTTGAATGAATGTTAACCAGCCACTCTTCGGCCTAGGGAAAGGGACCTGTCTGTGAACTTATTAAGCTATACTTGATAAACATGGCAAATCGATTGAACTTCGGGATATGCTTCTGTGATTGATAGAACTCCCAGCATCACAAAACCATTTTTGGTAGAAATATTATATTTTATTTACAAAATAGTCTAGAGCTTCAGGTGCTTTTTTGCATGCACGCTGACTGTATTGGGAAAAATGTATTTAGGGGATAGAGTAAGACACCTCTTAATGAAACAGATGCTCAGCATAATATAACAATTTCAGTAAAACCCTGCCTTTAATTTCGTGTCTTATCACGGAGGTATAGTTATGCTTTCTTAAAAATCATACACGTTTTTACTTTCTTTAATGGAGAAATATATATATGCAACACTGTTTTGTGGTAATTCTTTAGTCCTTAAATGTTGCTGTTTAGGTCAAATAATGTTTCATTTTCATCCTTTAATTTCTAAAATCGTAGTTTTTAATGTTGTCGAAATTTATTAAGTTATCAGCTTGATTCTTTGGGGTGGAGTTGGATAAGTTTAGCCACCTGGAGGTGTGTGAAGATGACAGGAGGTCATGCTACATCTAAATCAGGATATCTTGGGCTTTATAGAGGTGTTGGATGTACAGAGGCCTTGAGGCTCAGCTGCTTCATTTGCAGCTGGCTCACTGGATCCAGTGACACATCGTGGCTGCACATGTACCAACTGACCCACTTTAGAGCCTACATGCTAAACAGTGGTGAATAGCCTGGACACACGCATGCACCTACGCCCACAGTAAACCATGTGAGCTGAACCATTCTGCACTGCTTCCATTTGAATTCACTGACCATCTAATTGTTAAACGTAGTACTGCTTCTAAAAGCAGTATTTCACAGCTACATTGAACAATTTGCCACACAGACACAAAAACTTAATTCCTAAAACCAGTGAAGACCCAGATATTTGCTGATGCCCTTCTTTTTTCAGTTTATAGGAGCAACAACATATTTAATTTTGTAGTGTAATAAAATCGCATTATAGTGCCTTTAAAACAATAAAAACCAGTTTTATAGCAAAGTAGTAGCTTACAATTTATATGCAGACTTTTATTTCACCATATAATATTCTGGTACTTGATCCAAGATACATGTTTATTTGTGCACAAGAAGATAAATGAATCATGTTTTCAGACAACGTTTCAAGTGCAGCAGCTCCCCCTGCAGGAAACAAAAAGTACCAATCATGCCTGAGTCGCAGCAGCAGCAGCATCAAAATTGATTTTGTTCACAGCACTTTATAAGGCACGGGCGGTGTTTTGCTTCATAACCAACCTCTGTTTTGTGTATGTAGTCTCTGGTGTGTCTAAATTGCCTTTAGCATGTGTGTCCAGCAATTGACTCGCATTGTGTACAGGATATATGATTAGAAATTTCTCTGCTGTGGACCTTACAGTGTGTATCAAAGGTCCAAGTTTACTGGTCTTGTTTACACTTTACCATTTACATCTGTGTATTTCATACATCTCCAAGGTGTGACCACTTGTGTTCAGATTCTGTTACTGCCTACATCACTTTTGCTAGAAGCTCAAAATGGCCTCACATACAGTTATTGCGATGTCCCTCGTCGGAATGCATCAGGACGCATTGCGTTTACACTACAAAATATATGTGGTCAAATGCGTCCCAGACCACCTTGGAAAATATTTAGATTGATTGGAATACAATACATCTTGATGGTCGTTTACACTTGTAATTTAGCATTGCCCACTTGTGATCCGATTGCCCAAGACACATTTTAAAACCAAATATGCTAATCAAGGGTATTATTATGCCAGTTTAAGCAATATAGAGTGAGTTTTCTCTAAGTATATCCCATACTGTATTTGGATAAAAACTGGTCTAAAATTGCTCTAATAGTAAATCATTTATGTATAACACGTCACTTAGGCAAATTCTTTGTATATTTGCAAAACCTTTACACTGTAACACAGCTGTGTTGTGGAGCATTATTTGTAACACAAATCAGTGTGGATTACAGTCTGCCTGCTTAAATATAGTATGGATTAGTGAAAGATTTCACATCAAATCCATGTCTATGTTCTGGTAATGAGGATGCACCTCTTTGTTAGTTTTCTCTGAACTAAGTTCTTGTGGATATTCATGGCAAGTAATAGAGTACAAGACATAACATGTGGAGCACTGTCATTGAAATGAATGAAATAATCATTATGCAGTAACCTGTGTAGAATTAATTGTTACAGTTATAGAATCAGCCACGATCAGATTCATGTGTGGAACTCTACATGATGCATTTAATTCAGCTGAAAGCCTCTTTAGCTATTACAGGCATAGAAGCCCAGAATAGACCCAAACAATAATCTACTTCTGTTCAGGTAAGATGAGGAAGGGTCCTAAGATATTTTAGAACCTTTTGACCATCAATTGCCTCAAAAGTAGTATTAGACGAAGGGATTTCCATCAGATATTCAAATTCAGCCTCTTCACTGAAGATTCTAGATGCCCGAAGATTAGACACCACTCAATAGTAGAATACATCAGCCATGCTTTCCATTCATGCTGCTATTATCAGTGAAAACCAACATTAAAGTTCCCTGGAAACCCAACCTAGGTAAGCATGTTTGCTAAACACTCGTTTGCATTAGGAATTCTCGAACAACCTTTCTGTCTCCAACACACAGCAAGCAACAAGACAAACATTGGAGCTAGTACTTGGTAAACTTGTTTGCTTATCTTTCCAAGCATGACTTTTGCTCACAGATCTGTGTTTTACTCTGATATTCTGCAAAGTGAGACTGCAGTACTTTTTTCCCTCTGACACATTTTGTTCTTCCAGACAAAGAAGAATTTCAACCTGCAGCTCAGTATTCAGATTGTGTCTATGACGAATCAGATCACACAGACAGGAGGCAAAGTTTCGATACAATTCTGCCTTTTGTATAAACACATTAATCGCACCTCTGCAGTACCATAGGGCCGATGTGTGGCTGTATAGGTTAGACCCTGTACCTGTGATTGGAAGTTTGCCAGTTCAAACTCTGGGGTCCGAAGAGTGATTTCACATTTGGATCCTTGAGTAAGGCTCTTAACCCAAATTGTGCTGAGATATTAGTCTCTGCAGGACAGAGTAGTGGGTGTATCAAAAGGTTACTGGGCGGGTTGACAGGAAGAAAATGTGATGAAGTAGGTGGAACCATGTACGTGACATTCTTCATGCTTTCTGGATGTATGGCAGTAAATGTAAACAAGCATAGAAAATTTCTCACTATATGAACAAATATGAAACAACTATCAAATTATAGATATCTGCTAATCATAGTCATTATGATTAACCGTAACATATATTTTTCATAAATATCTGGCCTCTTTCTGAAATAATGTTTATTACACGTGCACTGCAAGGTAAATAGAGTTACATTTACAGAGAATATATGAAATCTTCAGGGACAGCGTCAAACAGTTGGGGGAGCTCAGTGACTGTATTTTTGTTGTCAGATAGATTGAAAATAAACAGCACACACAGTCAATACTTATTCCCATGTTCAGGACAGACTCAAGGTGAGCAAGGGGGCCATCACAGGTAACACAGGAAGCAAGGTAAGTAGGATAGGATGCCAGCCCGTCAGGAGATACGCTCAAATGGGCAACAATGGGCAATCTACACAAAGCAGTTTGAATGTTTCTGGAACTGCTGTGGAAGCCAGGCATCATGGCATGGCAAAATGAACTATATGAATTGACAAAATTTTTCAATAAATTAACTTATTGGCAAAATCAAGCTAAAGAAATTAACCATGAAAAACTAACTAAATAACTATGAGAGAGCTGTTAATTATAACCAATTATATTATAACCTGTTACATTATGAAGTTGCTAAAGTACCAAAACACAGTAATTTAGACTTTGCTAACTCATTCTTAGCTTAGCAGTCCTGGCTATTATTGTAGCCATTGACAAAGTCTCTCAGGCAACCTATCCTCCCCCCCACCACTATCATTTGAGAGAGCTACAGTAAGGAGACGGGTTTCAACAGGTGCCACTCTTTCGGGGGTGTAGCTGTGGCTGGGCCTGGATGGGTGGTCCTATGCCCACCCAGAGCCGTGTAGATTGTGAATTACATCACAGGAAGCTCAAAATGCTTGATCGTCACATGGTTCACGTAGACTTCAAATAGTTCCAGGAAGTGTTTGGCGGGCCATTTGAATGCATTAAATACATAGAGACAGGACAGCTATTTTTAGTGATTAATAGTCAATAAATGCATTGATTTACAATTTTTATATAGCACACCTATATATGTATGTAGTTACATCTATTTGTTTATTAAAAAGTAAAATTTGGTATTATTAATGGCTAGGGTTACCTGCCTGGTTGACATTTTTTAGGCTTGTCTGGTTCTACAGAGCGAGCTGCTGCTGTTTATTGCTTTGAATTTGAAAAGAAATCATATCCTAATGTTCATTGACATGTTTAGAGGGAGGGAAAGGGAAGAAACATTTCAGAATTCCAATCAGATTAAATGTTCTAACATTTCTTTAATTCGTGGCATTTTCAGCAATCCTATGGTAACTGAGGACCTAAATAATCTGAATCACTTTATCACTAATACACTCAAACATCGCATGCTGAGCAGTGCCCTTTATTCCACAAGCTGGAGAAATCTCACTGTAACTGAAGATTGCAAAAATACAGTAAGGTAATCATATTCAAACACTGCATTTACACATTTTCACAAAGACCACTCCAGTGGGAAGCTTAATGTTTGGTTTATTAAAAATAAGAAACAAGGAAAAGCTTGCAAACCTAGGGAGTTTAGCGAGATCACACGCTCCAATATTCTGTTTAACTAATATTTAACTCCTGCCACTGTGCAAAAACAAACAAACAAAAAAAAACCAAACAAACTCATTCACATCCTCAAAGCCCTTTTTCTCCAATTCAACAATGCTGGATGCAATAGCACTTTGAGAACAGAATTTACCATTAATAGGCTGTTCCTGGTTAATGTTACATGTTGCTAACTCTCTACCACCCACTTTTTGCATAGATCCACCAAATCATCTGCTTTTACTGTAATAAATTTGCTATTATTTGCCCTTTCTCACCACAGGAACCTTTTTCAGGAACCAGGACCTTTTGTCAAGCTTCCACTGCAGGAACTAGGCCAAATTTTAGTTCCTTGGAGGCAGTTCCAGAACCCATTTTTAGTCCCTACTCCATAGCAGGTGTAAAGAGAGATTCGCAGCAGCTCCATTCACTCCAATGTTTTGTTTTCACAGCAGTGGTGGATCGTAGAGCGTCTCAGTTGTTCCCGGCGTGAAATTGTTAGCGTCAAACACTAACAGCGTGGTAGAGTGGCAGCAGAATAGACCATTTATGATGCATTTTAAAAGTGTAAGAATCAGATTGTATATTATCAGTACCTTAGTATCAACTTAACGTGCATTAAAGCATTTTAGTGGATTATCCCCCACTAAATTAAGTACTACTACATAAAGTGTCTTGCTGTAGTAACGAAACAGAGCAGATGGTCTCACAGCTGTTGTTCTGACTCAGTTTATGTTTTGTAAATTGTTGCTTTCTGAGGTTCTTTATTAACCTGAAAGCTGGAAAATGAATCAGGTCCAGAAGAGTACTGACACTTCTCAACTTTAATGCTGGTGAAGACCTTTAAGAATGAAAATTAGTAGTTACAGTTACTAAATTTAGTTATTTCATTCAAATTTATTAAATTACTTTACCAATCACTGCATATAAAAATAATGTTACAATTGCTAACTTTTGAATTATTTCAAATCAGTTATCAGGGACATTGGTTTAAGATTTGTATGTTATTAAATGATTGCGTTTTATTTAGAAACAGTATGTGGGGTAAACAGAAGAAATCTACCGTATAGTGCAGGGGTGGGGAACCTGTTCCATGGAGAGGGTTTTTGGGATGGCCTCTCAGTCAGCCAATCACAGTGGGTTCCCAGGACTGGAGTTGAGAAACACTGCTTTATGGGCTGACTGAGAGGCCACCCCAAAAACCCCGCACCCACACCGGCCCTCCATGGATCAGGTTCCCCACCCCTGCTATAGTATATGTAGCCTTTTCGGGGAGTAGAGGCTATAAACTTTCCATAGTGATCTCATCACATCCTGTTGCTGTTGAAATACAGTGCACAGACATTGGGGGAACGTTGAATTAATGTTCAGTAGCGATGTCTCTGTGACATACAGATGCTTTGCTAATGGATTTTAAATCATCACAGAGACATAGTGCCTATGCATGTGTGTTGTCTGGGTAGTTATTTTAGTGTTGCTGCTGTGACACAATGCGAGACAATACAACTGTGAAATTGTATAAATCACTGCATCTAATATCACCCATTCATTGCACCATCATAAGGTCAGATGACGTTAGATCATAAAGAAAATATTGGGGGAACAGACTGCATTTGTTTATGAATATTTTCATACAAGACAAAGCCAACAACTACCAAGTCTATTTAAATTACAATATTTTTAATTGTGATGTTTAATTTGAGAAGGTAATTAATTTCATTATTTCATTACCGCCAAAAGTAGTGGAATTACAGTAACACATAATGCCTCACTAACAACACTGCAAATGGCCATGCTTAAGTATGTTTTTTGGTATGAGAAGACCAAGGTGATCATAACACTTTGAAACGATTGTAAGAAGAAGAGGGCAACCTGCAACAAGATGGAATGGAGTGGGCAATGAGGCGCAGGGTGCAGATGCATATAGCCCATGTGTGCTTCATTATGGGAAAGGGAAAAGTACAGAGAAAGGGGGTCAGGAAGGAAGCAGTAGTCCCTTCAGGCTGTCGTACTCCAGAATTCGCATACAGCAAGCACACCCGCATAACTGGCTTGCCCTTTCCTCCTTGCCTTCTTCCCAGCATGGTCTTGGGGCAATTATTGCCTACCATCCATTGGTGACCTGCGTGGAGCTGATGGCCTCCGCTGGTGTGCCTCGGATTCCCCGTGAGCCGTTATGTCCCTCATGGACTCAGGCATCACTGCCAATGAGCATACCATTGGGAATTCTAAAAACTCACAGGACATTCTGGAGAACTTCCATATGTATGTTCACTGTCGTATCAGTGTAATAGTACAGAGCAGGCAAATATGTGAATAAGGCTGCTGAAGTTCCTCAAAGGGACTGAACAACCAGACAGCGCGAAAAGCAATGAAAGTCATTACTGCTCATCATTTGGTAATTAATTTTTAGCAATATGTATTGTGCATTTCGGGAGTTTTATTGCATCTGACAAAGGGAAGAACATTATCTAGCAACAGGGCCATGGAGATCTGGTGAGTAGGCTACCTGGTAATTAACCTACATTTCAAGAAATGCAAAACAAACGAAAATGTAATATCACAGAAAGGTTAACGATTTTGCCCTCTTGCTGAATTCTGAATGGCATACATGTAATATTTAATACAACAATGTTTCTTGAGCGTGCTCACACGACATGCATTAGGATGGATGGCAGATAATATTGACCATAAAACGTACGTTTATCAATCACTTTAGAGCAAAGTCTTATCTGTAACAGCAGTGTTATAGCGTTATATCCTGTGTGGCGTGTAACTGCCATGACCTGAATGACTTTATAGTCTTGTTTTCAATGCCTGATTATGAAAATGGACTCAGTCAAGATTGTGGAAATACAGGAGATGGTTGTGCTGACATCCTGAAGTTCAGGATTACCAATTAAAATGATTTAAAGCTCTGTGGTCAGGCATCACACTTGCCACTGTACGATGCTACTCTGAAAATGCCCCAAACTAGGTCCCAGAAATGCCCGAGGCCCGAACAATGTGCGCTGTTCAAAGACATATTAATGAAATACAGTCATGTTTGTGTTACAGCTGAGGGTCTTACTGCATGGTTCGCATGGTCTTTAAAAGCCTCTCGTTCTCGCCAACGCCTCGCCTACACACTTTCTGACAATACTGTCTGTGTAAACAAGGGAAATGAGAACCTGTGGTAGTCAAAACATGGCTGAAGGAATATTAATGTGGCTGTCTTGTGCTCGACATTTTTAGCTACCAAAACCTGTTATAGACTCAGATTGCTGCTGATTAATACTCCCCCCACCCGACATTGAAAAGTTGCCCCAACCGTAAAGCCAACCGTGTTTTTCATTTAGCTAGCATCTAACATAAATTTGAACTATTCCCATAATGCTTGTTTATGTGACTGTTGCATTTTAAAAACAATGAATGGTGTTTGTATGCTATAAGACCATATGAGGAGGATGACAAAGGCGCAAGCCAGGAGTTATTCTAGTGATTCGACGATTTGTTAAGGTGGGGGGTATTAGAGAGGCCATATTTCATACAGAGGGGCCTACCTTAGCCAATGATATGTTTTGAATCAGTGAGTGACAGGGGAAACGGCGCGCCAGGGGCCAATTTCCTTTCAACTTTGACCAGTGGCCCTGAGGCCCCGCCCCTGATACAAGCGAATGATTAGCAGTCAGTCTTTGTATGGGATTGCATGTCTGCAATGTAACAGGTTTGGTTGTTTAGTGGGTAAATAATTCCATTGTAATTGTCTCTGCTTACCTGAGGTAAGCTGGGTGATAACGAGTCCTGCCAAGTCATGGGCGATGTGTCATTTCTTATGATCCAGCTCAATTTTATTGTTATTAATAATGACAGACACATCTGGGTCTCTATTTGCATATCCTTCCCAAGATAACAGTGTTCTTGCTTCTTTTCACCAGTCCTGTTTTTACCCTGGCTTTAACCAAAGCTGGTGCCAGCAGAAAAAGAATGGGGGGGGCGGGCGGCGAGGAAGGGAGCGGGCAAAAGAAATGTTCTGTTTGCTGCTGAAAGGATGGTTTGTGGGTGGGGGCGGGG
>JAODJU010000018.1:8344668-8356476 GCA_026776725.1 Gnathonemus echidnorhynchus | reverse complement strand
CCCCCCCCCCCCCCCCCGACACACCCCCCCACACACCCACACACCGACGAAATGCACACACAACTTCTCCACTCAGAAGTGTGGCGTATGGAGGCCAAATTCGTCACAATACCCCTGTGTGCGGCTTCCATTTGTATCATTAAGTTTACTTCTTAACTGAATCTAAATAAACATGTATCTTTTATAAGCAGTAGTAAAATCTAATTTCTCTTGCTTCTCCTTGATAAAAATTACATCAGAATGGCTCTTAAATGTAAGATGTACTGAAGTGCACATTTATAGAATCTTCTCTGTTATAAGTCATGTTCAAAAATGTCACCGATAGTTCAGTTACATTTCAACTGGGAATGTCATTTTCTCATTAATACAGGGATCTCACCAATATCCTACCCTTTTATTTAATAAAAATGTCTTTAATGAACCCAGTAACAATTTCTGGAAGAATTACTTTACCACATGAACAACAAAATATTCTACATTACCCTGGAGGAACAAAAAGATATATAGTTTAGATTATTAAATGCTTACCATTATAGGATCTTTTTTCTTTATTTGTTAGTAAAGTGAATCTAAATCTACTACGTGCAGTCTTAGGGTACATTGACACCAGTTCAGAACCTTATCCATCACACAACCAGTCCCACATTGCAGTTCTTGGTTAAGTACATCCCAGCTTCATTATACTGTATATACACCTGGCTAATGAGTCTATGTATTTACTGTGCAACCGAGTACAATAAAAAAGCAACAACAGAACCTTAAAATTAGAAATATGCAATTCCTTATTTAAATTCTAGTCCGCTCCTTCAAAATGAATTGATATCTGGCACAGCGTTTGCAACATGGCTGTGAAGAGCTTCCCCTTTACTTAATCACACAGTTTCCTCCCGTTTTCGTGCCTGACACGGAGCGTATTGCTCGCATCCCGTCAATTATCCCGAGCGATCAGAGGCACGGCGTCTCCTTTGACCGGCGCCTGACTGATGCCGCGCATCTTTCCGGCCTTTGATGGCGCGCCGTGTCTCTGGAGCCGGTCTCGGCTGCGCGGTAGCCGCCAGAGCGCTTGCTCGCTCGCTCGGAGCGCCGCCGGGGCTCTCTGCCGGCGCGTACGCCGACCATCCCCAGCCGGAGGCTGAGTTAAGAGGGGCCGCGGCTCAGGCAGCGCGGTGGCAATCTCCAGGGCAAGATCGGAGCTTTTTCCTCCAACTTCACCAAACAACGTTTCAGATCGCAGAAATCAATGTCGACTGCGCGTCGCTACAGACAGTCTCTAAAGCTGAAAGCTAAACCCCTCTGAAATCCACTGGGGCGATAGCAGTCTAAGCTAAAAAAAAATGTCTGTGACAATCTTTTTATTTTCCCTTTTCCTTCTCTAATCATCAGCCATTTTTCTGCTGAAAGTTTGTTGCAATTTCTATTTATGACGTGTCCTGGAATTCAACACTGTATTTTGTATTAACCAAGAAACATTTATTTTCCCCATTACACACTATTTACTTTTTCTCTTAAGGATGGCTTATTAAAAATTGTCAATAGTACTAATTAATTAACTAATCCTTGGAATAAGGACTTTGGGAGGAGTATTTAGGAATAAATAGGAATATTCATATAAATCCTTCTTCTAACCCCTGCAAAATTACTTAAAAGTCGGAAGCTTCAACTAATAAGGCTGCCCTTCTGTGATGTTCAAGAAGGTTACTTCCCCTTCCAGTACAGATGTTTGTATTTTTCATTTTAGATTCTATACTTTACACAGACCTTTCCATGGTCGGGGAGGCAGATAGGAGACTCTGGAAGGCTAACTGGGACGGGGAACATTCTAGATGGTAAACACTGGTAAAATTGCAAAAGGGAGAGAGAGATACAGGGAGGTAAACATGCATTCCACTAAACTTTCATCTGTGTTTTGTTATTTCTGCATTCCCGTAGTGAAATACCTGACTCAGATCAGGACGTCAGTGAGAGTAAAAAGCACTTTAAACTAGGTGAAAAGAGTCAGAGGAGTATTGTGTATGTCTGTGAACACTTCCCATGCTTTAACCATCTTTGGGAGAGGAAGATTATTCCTGGCTCTCAGAATCAGTTGGAGGCCCTTTGTATATATAAAAAAACCTCATTTTGATCCATTAAATCGGTAGAAGCAGGGAATTATCGTCTTATTTTTTCCTTCTTATTTTTAAACTTTCAAATTCCAACGGCAACAGGAAAAAAAGATGAATCTTTGCTTGAAAATATTTAAAAACATGGTGGATAGGCATCCCTGTCATCTGCAGAAATTCCAGCATCACAGTAACAAGAAGAAAAAAAAAAGATAACAAAAGTTGGTTGAAAATAAACAAACCCAGCAGATTCAGGACTAAGTGCCTCAGGTCGGAGCTGCCAGACTGATGTAATCATATTTCTCCCAAAAACCACCCGGCAAACAAATCGCGGGCGACGCAGGGCCTGCGGGCAGCCGTCTATGGCTCTTACACTGAGAACACAGCTTGAAACAGTGTAACACATGCAGTATACACAAGTGGGGACTAATTCATGCCCCGAGGCAATCCTGGAGCGGGCTGATGGTTTCAAACTGTTTGATACGAATGAGACAGAATGGCAGCCATTTGTACATAGTAAATAGGCTAACCTTTGTTGTCAGTGGGTTTGGATGAAGTGATGCACGCTTTTAGAAGTTATTTATGTACAAGAAATCTGGGAGGGTCTTAAGATGCTGGGATAGTCTTTCAGGGAAATGCCATTAAATAACTGGGGAGGGTCTATTTAAAGATGTCAGGACTCCAGCAATCATATGATCTTGCATCCTCTATGTTATTATTTAGCATTTTATAAATTGCTTGAGTTATGCAATAAAAAGGTTGCTGTCAATCAGAGAATTGTATAAGTTCTAATGACAACCGGTTTATTATATGAAAAACAGTTATATCCGAAGCTATGTGTCTACTTTCTGTAGGGGTAATGCATTGTTCATGGACTACAGTTTCCATCCATCCATTTATCCATCCATACATCCATGCATCAATACGACCACCCATCCATCCTCCATCTCTCTATCTGTTTACCTTGTACTTGTATAGACACGACGGGAACTGGGGTCCTGCTTCTTACGTTGAAGGGACACCCTGCAAGGCATCGCAGTCTAGTGCAGAACGGACTACAGTTTCTACCATGTGAATATGGAAAACCTTAGTGATCACAATCTATAGTTTAATTATAAAGCTAACTCTATTTAGCTCACTTTAATTACAATATGACTATTAGCAGTTGGAAAAATATATAAGTACCATCATTTGAACCCTAGGAATCTGTTACACCTGAGATGATCTTCTCTAGTGCTGGAAGCACCATTTACGGAGTAACAGCTCCTGACAAACCCTGTCCCAGTAGTATTTACCTTAACCTCTGGATTCTTTAATAAATCCCACACTGCAATGGTCCACCACTGTCCAGGTTTGTCCATGCCGTTCCTTCTGACCTGCTTGGTTCACCGTTCTACCTCAAACATTAAGGCAGTAGCCAAACGAACTGCAGGGAGGTATAATAAATTATTTTTTGAATAAACTTTTACATGTTAGTATGACTCAACAACTGTTCACAAAAAGCCTGAAGTGAAAGAAAGCAGCCAGTGTGACCAAAGAAACAGTTTAAAATATTCTGCTCTCTTCTCTGCTTTTTTCATGCTGTCTTTTCTTTTCTCCCCGGCCACACAACAAAACACTCTCTCTTAGACTATCTGAGAACCAGGAAATAATAAAGATCAAGAACTATTTCAGCAAGCATATTTCATATTTTATTTGTCAAACACCTCCTATAACAGGTCAGCAGATATCACCTGACAAAATAAAAAGTCACAAAAGTACTGCCATCATTTCTGGTCTTTTCTGTCTGGTCTATCTGTGACGTTTATTATTTTTAGGCGATACCTCTGTGTTTCTGCACTGAATGTCTGCGGTATTGTGCTTTGCGAGTTTCGTTCGCACGTTGGGAGACGGAGCAGAGCTGTTCATTAGTCACCAGCACCCTTCAGTAGCGACGTGTTCACTTCAGGCTGCGAATATATACACCTGTGCGGCTGAATCGATCCGCGGCACCATTCGCTTTGAGAGGCTTCTCTTTGGGTTCCAGCATCAACTTTTCCTGTCTATTTTTCTCAATTTCCCCATTTGCTGCCGTATTATAGGCCCTGACAGGCTGCTTGCCAACTTAAAGACATGCTTGGCATAAAAACAAATCATCTCAAGATGTCAGGGACAATGTGTAGTAGATATAGTTATTTATTTGACTCGTATTACTCCCTAACTAAAGCTGTTATGAAATACATGAGCAATATTGTACTTTGTCTGTACAGACACACACACAAACACACACACACAGACACACACACACACACACACAGACATACGTTTATATTCATACCTTTGTGGGGACCATCCATTCATTTCTATGGGGAAAACTCTAATCCTAACATGACAACCTTAACCCCTACCCAGTCCTAACCTTAACCACAAGTAACCAGTAATTTACAGATCTTTGTGGGGACCTGAAAAACGTCAGGATAACGTCAGAACATTTGGTCCCCACAATGTAATATAAACATAATCCACACACACACAAACACAGTCTTTTGCTATTTAAGGTCTTTATTGTTTTTTAATTAGCTGATTAATTTTGCTTTTCCTTTGTATTACAGTATATGGGTGATAATTGACAGGTTATCCTCCAGGTATTCCAGTTTCCTACCACAGTCCAAAGACAATTGGTTAAATGAACTGGTGTATTTATATTGTGGGTGTGAGTACACTGTAATGGCAGGCATCCTGTCCAGGGCGTCCCCTGGCCTCTGATGGACCGATCCTGTCCAGGGCGTCCCCTGCCCTCTGATGGACTGGCATCCTGTCCAGAGTGTCCCCTGCTCTGTGATGGACTGGCATCCTGTCCAGAGTGTCCCCTGCCCTCTGATGGACTGGCATCCTGCCCAGGGTGTCCCCTGCCCTGTGATGGACCGATCCTGTCCAGGGCGTCCCCTGTCCTGTGATGGACTGGCATCCTGTCCAGAGTGTCCCCTGCCCTCTGATGGACCGGCATCCTGTCCAGGGCGTCCCCTGCCCTCTGATGGACCGGTATCCTGTCCAGAGTATCCCCTGTCCTGTTTTTCCTACGATTGGCTTTAGGCTCCCAGTGACCCCATGCCGGATAAGCAGTATAGAAAATGCATGTGCGTCTTTTAGCACTTCTGAAATTGTATTTGTGGGCCTTGGGGTTATTCTCCATTGTAGTAGATAAACGTGGAGGTACTGCTATGAGAGAGCATGTAGTGCCTCACGTTTAAATCGATAGGTGTACAGGCCGGTCATTCATAAACGCCAGCCTATGTCATCAGTCTGCGTGCTTTAGGGGTTTTTAAGTCACACGCATCCGCATGTTAATTAGTCATCGTTTCAGACATCAGTAGCAAAGTGAGTGCGAAGTTCCAAGGTTGAGTCAAGGTTGGCAGCGAAATGGTGAGCATGGTCTCCTTGGTGTATAGCAGCCACAGAGCAGTCCCTGGACACTCTCCATAGCTGGGGGCGCTGTCTGTGGCCCAGTAAACATGTACATCATCCCAGACTTATCTTTTTTTCCCTGCTTGAGTGCCTGTGGTTGTGGAACTGGGGGGGCGGGGGGGGTCGACTTCAGACACCTGTCCCCAACTCAGGTTTGCATTTAGTATGGTGTAAGCTGCTTATTACAATGTCTCAAGTAGAAAATGTATGGGGTCCATTTCAAATAAATGCCCTCTGTTTGTAGAACCTTCTAGAACCCAATTTGATCCATTAGGAAGGCGAATTTCAAGTGAGCAGACGTACGGTGTCTGTAATTATTGCTCCGGTCCATGGTGGCATCCCCTAGACCTCTGATGTGGTTTGTTAAGGGAGTTTCAAAGAAAGATATGAAATGAAGGGGATTCACAGAGTAAATGAGGTCGCATTGATGACCCCATCATTAGACTCTCCCAGTTCAGCTCCGTCCATTTTTAACAAGTCGTCAGTTTTCCATGCTTAATGAATCTGTGTTTCAGAAGCCCTCAATCCACCACAACAGAGATGACTTTCTCCAAAAATATATGAGTTAAAAATGATTTCTTTTGCCCTTTTGCCTATGCTGTTGGTCAATTATAGCATAATATTGATTCACTAGTCAGTGGCTAGTCATTATACAGTGTGGGAATATAGTCTAGAATGATAAAATCATTTTAATAGCTCATCCCATTATAAGTCCATCTTGGGCCATTGCTAACCTCTCAGCAAACTGCTACCGTCAAACTAATGTGTCCAGTAGGCGACCCCATGTGTAAACTGCGAGAGAGTCTGTTATTTTATCCAAATAGTTCATGCATATGTAATGTTATTATATACAACCTAATAATTCCATGCCTCTGCTTGCTAAGAGCAAAGAAGCTAATGAAAACGTAAACAGAATAAAATGATATGAGAGTTTAACGATTTCCACAGCGTTCATTCATTAGACTCTATCGAGCCTTAAATCTGGACCGCGGCGTCCAATCACGGAGCTCCTCCGGCTCCGAGTCCTACCAACCCAGCGTCAGCAGCGTGCTGCTAAGTCCGCAGATGGGGCACCCTTGGAACAGGAACGCGCTCCAGAATCCATGACCCGGCCCGGCCTCACGGAGCTAAATGAGCTCCCCAGATGGGGCTGGGCCATGGGGAAGGGGGGGTCCACAGCCCCAGGTCAGCAGATGGCTCTGTTATTATCACTCGCAGCCGTACCTGGCTGTATGCACCGCGCACGCCGCAGCTGTTCAGCTCACCCTAACGCGGATCTGCAGGAGCATCCATTGTTCTCCTGTTCTCTGCCCCGCGCGTAATATATGTCTTTGCCACGGCCAGCAGCCTGAGTCTCACCTCAGGCATAATCTCTCACCTGGGAACCTGCCTCATTCCCTCTTCTACTCCTGCCCCCTGTCGCCAAATGGAACCAGGAGCCTTGGCCGAACTTTTTCATGGTGACATTTTTAATGATTCAAAATCGTGGAGTAGCTCTTTTTTTTCTTCACCTTTGTGTGTGCGTGTGTGTGCATGTGTGTGTGTGACATTTTCTTGAAAACGTAGCCTTCAAGAGAGATCCTGTCAGTGCTTTTTGAGGCTGCATGGTGCTTATTTAATATTTAATCCTGTCTGAGAATCTCAGGCTTGAGGTTAGGAGCTCTTCTTAGGGAGATATTATTCTATGTATGGGACATATCTCACTTTATACTTACATAGCATTTATGTTACAGAAGAGCAAATTGTCATATATGACTATTTCACATAACAATGGAGCCATGATGAAAGATCCATCCATGGCATTTGCTTAAAATTAAACAAAGGCATTAAAAACAATGGTAGTATGAGTAGAAGCAAAACATATTTCATTTGATGCATATGGTCTGTTATGCACAGTGCCTGAGTGGGTAGCACTGGGGGCTCTTAACATTAATGCAGTATGAGGAGTTTGCATTCTTTCCCTGTGTGTGTGTAGGTCATGTATATACTACACTGTGGGGACCAAATGTCCACACAATATGATAGAAACCAGTTATTTTGACATTGTGGGGACCATATTTTTTTATTCCCCACAAGGGGGAACTCAGTTTTATAAAATGGTGTGAATGCAATCAAAAAACTAAAAATGCCAAAAGTCTTATATTTTGTTTGGTTACTTATAGTTAAGGTCAAGGCTGGGTAGGGGTTAGGGTGTCAATGTTGGGATTAGGGTTTTTCCTATAGAAATTAATGGACAAAGAAATGAACACAACCGTATGTGTGTGTGTGTGTTTGCTCCATGTACTCCAGTCTTCTCCTGCAGTCCAAAAGGCTTGTAGTTTGGCTGCACTGGTTTCTCTAACTTGCCCACAGTGTGGATGTGTCTCCTGCCTTGTGCCCTGTTGGTCTTGAAGTAGCCTCCAGGCTGACTGGAAGTGATTGGATAGATGGCTCATTATGATGGTTACAAAACAAAATATTTGTAAAGAAAGTGGTTGGGAAAAGTGGTTCGAGTGTGACAATCTAGATCTACCAGAGTATAACGAACCTAGACTATTTGTTAGTATGTTCAGGAGAAACCCAGACAGAGGCCAAAATATGTATTTCTATGTGTAAAATAAGATAAGGAGCACCTTTCAGTCTCACCCATGGTTATTTCTACATTGGGGTTGAAACTCCCCATCAATAAATCATTACAGCAAGATTCCTATCCGCAGGCTGTATGGCCTAAAGAAAAAAACACATTTAGAGATAATGGATGCTGCGGAGTAACAGGGCCACAGAAGTTCAGACTGATTACGTAAGTGCAGGTGTTTGCACTGATTTTCTTCCTCTTTTATGCTTTCCAGCATGAACATCGTCGTCATGGCGGTTGGGCTGTCCTCGTTACTGGTGAGATACAGCGGATGGACCAGCAGAGAGGGAATGTTCTCCAAGTCAGTTACAGAAATGGCTGAGTTTTATTTCACTGGATTATTTGCATTGTTTATGGATCTGGGTATTGCATAATTAGAAATCAGCTGTCTATAACTGGTCTGCAATTGGCAATCTATATATAACTGTGTCAATATACAAATTTAAACTATTATGGTTTAAATTCCAAGGTCTACAGTATGTCTGTTCCCTCTGCATCCATATGAGTTTTCATTTATTTGTTTTTCTCTAAATATATAAGGGTTACATGGATAACTGCCTTTAATTCTCCCATGGGCCGTGATTTTGTGTGTGCCTTCAAGGGGACTGGCATCCACTCTCTGTGCCTCCTGGGACAGGCTCTGGCTCACTCTTACCCCACAGTAGATAAGTGGTTATGTATCAATATGATTACTGTGCTGTTAGCTTAGATCTCGGTGCTTTGTATTAAAGATGTAATGGAGCATAGTGTTACTCACCAGTTATGTGGTAAGCACAGTTATTTTGTAATTACAGTATATACTTCTTCATGAGAAATACTGCACAATGATCATTCATTTTGTTTCCTCATATTGTCACTTTATCTTTCCTTTCCCTTCCTTTTCCCTCTTCCTTCCATTCCTGTTTCTTCCCTTTCTCTTCCTACCCTTTTCCGTTCAGTCCGATCCTTTCACTTCCCTCTTTTCTGTCATGCCCCTTCCCTTCCCATCCTTTCCCTTTACTTTTCCCCTTCCTGTCACTTCCCTTTCTTTTCTCCCTTCTCTTCCTATCCCCCCTTTTTCTTCCCTACCCTTTCCTCTTTTCCTCCCCTTTCCTACCCCATCCTTTCCCTTCTTTTTCCCCCTTCCCGGCACATCCCTTCCCTTCCCCTATCTTTCCCCTTTATATCCCATCCTTTCCCTTCCATTTCCCCCTTCCTGTCACATCTGTTCCCTTTCCCCCTTCCTTTCCCTTCCCCTTTTCCTGTCACATCCCTTCCTTTTCTCCTTTCCCTTCTTATTTTGTCTATTTTCTTCCCTTTCCTCTTCCTGACACATCCTATCCTTTTCTCCTTTCCATTCTTATCCCATCCTTTCACTTTCTTCCCCCTTTCCTATCACGTCCCTTCCCCGATTCTTTTCCTTCCTATCCTATCCTGTCCTTTCCCCTTCCTGACATACCCCTTCCCCTTCCCTTTCTATCCTGTTCTTTCCTTTCCCTTTCCCCTTTCCTGGCATGTCCTTCCTTTTCCACCTTTCTGTCCTTTCCCTTCCCTTTCCCCCTTCCTGACACATCCCTTCCCTTTCCCCTTTCCATTCCCTTTCTCATCCTGTCCTTTCCCTTCTCTTCCCCCCTTCCTGGCACATCCCTTCCCTTTCCCCTTCCTGTCCCTTCCCTTCCCTTTTGACCTGTGCAGCGGCATTTCCCCAAACAGCTTTATATTTATGCCAATTCCCCAGACAGAGAGTGTATTAAATACACACCATTCACATAATCACACGTAGACACTGGAAAGGAGAAAACTGCAGATCCAAATCATTCATATTCTGCTCATAATTTATACTCCTTGTCTCTAAGCCAAGTTTCCATGTCACCAGGTGAGAGTTTAAAATCCTGACATTTGTGTGCGCTGCTTATTCCTACCTCCTGACGCTTCCACAGAGCGTTGCCTCAAACACACCGAGTGAGAACGGGCCCCTGGGCGGCGCCAGCGGCGCAGCTTGGCTGTCCCAGCGGGTCCCTCACAGCGTGCCCAGGCTGCCCGCGAGTCCCAGGGCGCTTTGAGTTCTGGAGAGAGGCCGCGTGACGTTAACATGTAACCTGCCAAAAGCTCCCAGCGTCCCTTGCATAGGGCACCGCGTGTCACAGTCATTACGGCTTTCCTGGGGCGTGCCCTTTTCCTGCCCATGCCGTGATTTATGGAGATGAAGGCGCTCCGTAGCTGCTCTGTGTTTTGTGTTTTTTTCCATGATGGCTGCTGACTGTGGTGTTGCAGCTCTGGGGCTGCCTTCCATACGCAGGTCAGAAGAACATCACCTAATGTTTGCTCACGCTGTGGTAGGCCACTGTAAAATCCCCATTATTTACTCTCAAAATCCCTCAATTCCTGGAGAGCCAATTAAGAAAGAGTGCAATGTGTATTTTAATGCCCGCCTGTGGAAATGAGATGAGAGACTCTATTAAAGGAAATATCTGTCTCACGTGTAGTAAAATGTGCTGCTGAGCACGTGAGGAATCGAACAGGAATGTGGCAGACACTGTGAGCGCGGTCCTGGTGTGATGGAATCTCCTGTCAATCAGTGGTTCTGTGTTTACTTGAAGATGACTCCACTGAATGCCCATTAAGGGAAATGAGGAAGTGCAGAGAGCTGCAGTGGTCAGGGAATTCCCTCATCACACCTGAGGTTCTCCAGAAGGTGTGGGCAGGGCCCAAAGCAACCAGCAAGCTATACTGAGGCAGTGCTATGGGTGCGGAGCATCGGGGCTTCTACCATCTGAGTACCCCAGCTCCACGACGTCAGCCCTTGCAGATTCCCAAATGGAGCTCTCGCTTAATGGGCTGGAACCAGGACAACCCTTAAAAACACTTTCACTGTCATCACCTCTGCTCTCCGCTGCAAATAAGTACAGATGGAAGCTATGAAACGAGCGCTCTGTTTCTACAGGGGCAGTTTTACAATTAAACCGAGAAAGCTTCCCCTTTTTCTGTAGTCCAGTGTTTCTGGGTCACTCGTTAAAAGCACATGTTCCGCTCCCTTAAAAATAAACTCAGTCATACTGAGCATAAATCATTATTTCTTTTAAGTTTTGATTTACCATGTGCAACAAGTGACACAGAGGAAATGGCACAAAATGAATAGCTGAGGTCATTTTAATAAGGATATAGTGTAATGTGGCGTCAGGCCCCGGGAAATGGCCTTTACTTCTGGAAAAGTCATGGATGGTCACACGGCTGGGCGGAGCCCCCGCTCACCAACTGACTTCTCAAGCTTGGTAATGTTTCCTGGTCTATAAAGACGTCACGTTTTAGAAGATTTAGCAAATGCCCATGGTGTGAACTGTTATAGCGTCAATGTTGAATAGACTTCCAAGGTTAGTCCAGTGGAAGATGTTGCTGTTTTTTCGTATTTATTGCCACATTGCTTCAGAGCCTGGTCCTGATCTGAGGCAGTGAAAATGAGCTGTGAACTCCTTCAATAGCACAACTGATGCTGAAAAGGCAGCCCAGTCCTCAGGTGGGGCTCACACCCTTAGGCCAAACGTACATTGCAACATGCCTCTCTATCCATAGCCACACCCTGCTGCCCCGCCCCTCTACCCTTAGCCCACCCTGCTGCTCCACCCCTCTATCCAAAGCTCCACCCTGCTGCTCCCCCCCCCACCCCCCCCCCCC
>JAODJU010000018.1:8310600-8344568 GCA_026776725.1 Gnathonemus echidnorhynchus | reverse complement strand
CCCCCATAGCACCGCTATGCTGGCTATAGCCCCATCCCCAGCTTGTTATACCCACCTGACAAAAAGGTGCCAAGTTGAGCCATAAACGATTCGCACCTGGAGCTTGACCCAGGTGAGCTAGCATTTATATCAAGCGATGTGAGGCGTTGACGGCAGGTGACAGGAGCGTTATGGCGAGCCCGGGAAACTCCACAGAAGCCGCTGATGATAGAGCCACATAATTTGGCCTGTAACAGTTGTCCCCTCTTGCTTGTCCAGATGGCATGCTGCAGTGTAAAGCCCTCTGCAAACGGATGGCTGTTCAGATACACCTTCACATGGTACCACAGACATCAGCTCTTTGGGTAGATTTCCCTACAGCAGATGTACTTAAGGTAGAACCAGCTTTTTAATATGGCCATTTTTATACACTTAGTGAGACTTTCATGAATCACTGTAAATTGTGGCCCAAATTGTAACTCCTAAAATTAACTATAGACGGGTAAAAGCAACATAGGATAAATACATTTAGAATGACATTCGTGGAGTCGTTTGCCTCTATATGGAAGTGGCACATCCACTGTGTTAATATTATTCCGTTTTCCAGCTCTGGAGGTTTCTGTCTCATGTACTAAATGTGAGCAGGCAAAATTTTTTCCACCCTTTTGTACATTGACTTCCTGGTAGAGACACTTGTTAGCTGTGAAGAAGTTTGCTTTACTAATGTTGATCATGTGATTTTGGGTTAGTTAGGACAGTAAATAAATGAATGAGCCATGCACGCTCCGCACACACACAGGCACACACACACACACACACACACACAGGTTTGTAATTATATCTTTGTGGGGACTCTCCGTTCATTTCTAAGGGAAAAACTAATCCCAACATAATGACCTTAATCATAAGTAACCAAACAAAATACAAGACTTTTGGCATTTTAACTTCTTTGATTGCATTCACAGTTCTTTTTGGGGACCTGAAAATGGTGCCCACAATGTCAAAAAACAGGTTTTTATTACATTGTAGGGGACACACAATGTAATACCAACCTAATCCACACACACACACGCATATGTTGGGGACTTTCCATCCATCTCTATGGGAAAAACCCTAATGCCAGTCATGGCACCCTTAACCCCCACCCTTAACGCCCTCACCTAAATAACCAAGTAACCAACAAAATACAAGAATTTTGGCATTTTTACTTTTTTTGATTGCATTGAGAGGTTTTTATTAAATTGGGGTTATCCAAATGGCAACCTGAAAAATATATCGCAAAAATAAGGATGTTTCAGGTTTTACCACACTTTGGGGACATTTTGGTCCCCAAATGTGATCTCTGCAACCCCCCCCCCCCACACACACACACACACACACACACACACACCACAAACTCTCAAATTATCCGGTGCAATTTTCAGAATTCTTTGCCTAAAACACAGATTGACTAAAATATTGTTTCCTGTATGTAGGTATCAGTAATTACATTGTCTTTGCTGGTGCTGCTATTTCCAATTATGATATACTGAGTTGCTCTGGTTTAGTGTATACATAATAAAGTGTGGCTACAAAAGAAATCTCGGGACTGAAAACCACACAAAAAATGACTGCGCCACTCTTGAAACATACATTTGTATAAGTGGCTTTCAGTGGGAGGCAATTTAACTATGTTTAATGAGCAAGAAAATACATGCGCTGAGTGGACTGAATCATTTACATGATAGAATAACCTTCTCAAGTTGGAAAAAAGGAGGTGAAAAAAATCAGTGTATTTGCTGTCATGCCTCTGAGTTCTTTATTACCAAGAGGATTAAGCTAAATCACCGAGATGAAAAAACGGCCTCAGAGAAGAAGGGATGAAGGAGCATCTGGATATAATGAATTCCTCTGAGAAAGCGTGCACTTAGAATAGAGCCTAGTCACAAATTAAGTTTGCCATCTCCTCGCTCACACCTGTGAGAAACGTACCCAGTGAATCGACCCCGTGAATATTTAGTAACGTGGGGATAAGCTGAGGAAAAAGAAAAATGATCTTGGTGAAATTCTCATAGCAGACGATTTTTGGGTTTGGTTCCTTTAAATGCCGTTCATTTAGGTACGGAACGCCATTTTGCTGCTTGACCTTTTCCCAAACCCTGTTGATGTAATGTTGTAAAACAGACCTCCATGGCAATTACTTTATTTGAGACTTCTGTGGCTCATTTATAAGTGCTTCCCTGAAGTCTTACATTGCTAGAACCCTTTTTTGCAAAGCCTCAGCAGGTCTTGCAACTTCCATAATCTAAGCAGCAGAGGCACAAGCCACTGGGACAGACATGAAGCTCCCTCACAGCAAACGATGCCGTTCCCCATATTCTCATCAGCTCAGACAGGCTATCCACAGCGTAACCAAGCTCTGCCATCATTGAGGTAGCCCGTGCCTCTTTTAGGATCAGCTGGACATTTTTAGTGTCAGGAAAACAGTAGGTAAGGCCTGCTGTGTTCAGGAAGTTCCATGAATAAGGGGTGATAGGACTGAATGGGGACTTTATTACAGTATTGCTTTGACTTGTGTCAAAGAAAGACAGAATAGTTGTAAACCCTCTTATCACTGAGAGAATTCCCAAAATATCACTGGTGCTCCATGTTCTGTTTTGTCTCGCACACTCTCGTAACACATAGAGATAAAAGGCAATCACTGGGGCCAATCCAGTGATTTAAGTAGCCGTGCAGTGAAATTCAACTACATGGCTTCCAGCTGCTCTGCTCGTGTCTCACGAAACACACTTGTGGACGGTGATTGGAAGCGTTCTGCTAAGTTTCCAAATCGTGCCCAGCCTTTGGCCCGTGTACACAGGAAGAGGAGACGTACATTTTCTAACTGCACGAACAAAGGTGTGAAATGTATTATTACATTCACTGCACCGAGGGGATTAATTTTAATGCACCGTCAGTGAAATGCTGAAAAGCCGGTCCCAGAGCACAGGTTACGAGGTAAGGGTCTTGTTAAATAATTGATCAATATGTATGGGGTGGAGGGACACAACAAAGAGGGGTGTCTCCTTTCTGGTCTGTGAGGCATCGGATTCCAAAAGATTCTCCTGCCATGCGTGATGTCATGACAGTGAAATGCCTGAAAGTTCAGTTAAATTATTCACCACCCCAGCACAGTGATCAATATTAATTGAGAAGCATGTTCCATCAGAGGGCTGCATCACAGATTTCATCCATTAGGGGGAGTTAGGGGTGTGTATTTTATTAGCATTTTTGTCGTACTGGTAGCTAATTACATTCTTATTAATCTACTTTAATGGTTTTGAAAAACATTATAGGATACGTTATATAGGATCCTGAGTAAAAACAGCCTCTACTATTAAGTTTCATCTGAATTTGAATTTAAGTCACTCTTCTACCTCAAAAAGCAGCAAGAAATAAGTACAAGCTCTGGAGAGCTGGAGGTTTGCATGCATGACAAGGCTTAAAAGTTGATTTCCATAGTTTTTATTTTTGTGGAAGGTGACTAGATCCCATGAGACATTGTTAGAAGATATTGTAAGGCACTGTAAAGCTGATTGTTTCATTTCAAATGTGTTGTACCACATAGAGAATAAGTTGGAATGGGCAGGTTTAAACTGGTATGTGTACCTTATATACCCACTATACTGTGTTTGTGGTCCAACCATATTGCCTCCTGTTATCAAGAATATAAATGATCATAAAAGTGTTGAAATGCATTTAGGCACTTCTATGAATACAAGTATTGCTGCATATATTGCTCAGTGGCTTGGTGCAAATGTGTTGCGAAAGGCGCTGAATTGAATTCAATTTGACGAAACTGTATAAAATTAACTTCTGGTCTTTGACATTTTCAACACTATTTCTACTGTGTTCATGCACATGATCTTTGGCCGAGTCAAACTGTGACAGACACCTGACCTTCCTGGAGGAAATCTCACTTTGCCTGTTATATGCCCAGAGGTCCTTAGTGAGGACAGCGATCAACATAGAACCTATTATAACTCATTTATAATTTACAGTCATCATTTCTATTCCATCACACACTCTCTCACATGTTTTGGATGTCTGTGCTTCTTACAGTGGGGTGGTCGTTTGCTAAGCTGGGAAACAGAGACACAGCTGTAACAGAGACAGAAAAAGCACTCAAACCCTTTTGCAGATCGCATGTCTATACACACAAAGGAATTCTGTTAAAACCCCAAATCAATCAAATAGTAAACAAATTGTTCTCATTGACCCTGAATAAACTAATGTTTGTAACTTTGCACCTTAATCATCTAAATAATTTTCAAATGAAAATATCAGATGTTTAATGTACACTTATAAAATACTTCATGAATGCAGTTACATATTAATTTGCATGTTTATTGTAATTGAATGTAGAGATCAGTGGTCATTGATGACACACCACAACGAAATGTGCCCTCTGCATTTAACCCATATGGGACGTCGTCACATAGCAGGGGGCAGCTAATTCAGCACCTAGAGAGCAGTGCTTGGGGACAGTGCCTTGCTCAGGATAGTGGTGCTTTGCTGGTTGGGATTCAAACCTGCAATCATTCAATTACAAGCACACTTCCCAAACCACTGCCCATTGTTGTGCCCAGTTCTCCCTACCACCCAAAAAAAGGTTGGAAGATTGATGGATGGGTGGATGGATGGATGGATGAACTGTACGCAGCAATAACTGCATAATTATTATTATTGTTGCTGTTGTTTATATAACTTATTTATATTTATTTTTTAATAGTATATAATTTCATATATATATATGCATTCAGTTAATTACAAAAATATATAAGGGCTTTAAGTGTCTAGAGAATTATGTAAATGGAGTATGTTTAAATTGGTTTGTAATTAAGGAGAACAAATTTTGTGAAAATGCTCGTTACAGAGGAGCAATGAGCAGATCCAGAGTGATGATACTATGGCAATTAATGGTACAGCAATACTTTATCTAGGTCACCACAGATCAGACAGTAATGGATGGCATTCTGAAGTTTGAGTGATGTGGTGGTAACCTAGTCCTCACCTCCGCAACTTTGCATCACTCTCGTCCTTCGGCCTAAATCTGCCCCTACATGCCACGGCTGCTGGGGGGCGCTGGTGAGAGGCTCGGGGTCTGGGGTCTGGGGGCCGCTATGTTCTACATTTACTAGGTGCAGCCTTATCCATCATATCTTCCCCCTAATCCAGGGGGCAAACACCTGTATAACAGCATTTTGTTTAAGGTACGGTTTTCATTTTTAATCGCCCAAGCCTAAATCCCACATTCCTCTGTGACCTTGGGAAAGACTGTATAATTAATAGTGTATTGTCCTGCTTTGGCCTGCTTCGGTGTGTTGAGATAGACTTTACACTAATTTGTAGTAAAAACCTGGGGATATTGTGCTCCACTGTCCACTGCTATAGAAGCTTATTTCAGTCATATCCTAATTCTGTGTAACAAAAAAAGGGGTAATGCTTTATGTTAACTGCACCTTCAGAATGCTTTTATATTGCGTTCATAAAACGTTCACTACACCTTCATAATGTATTCATTAAGTATTCATAAAACATTCATAAACATCATGTATGCATACCTTAACATCCTAACATCCCTTAACAGCTGTAATATACATTAATAACAAACATTATATAATAATATCAAACATTATAATTGTATAATCATGTAATGTTTGTTATTAATGTAAATTAAAGCTGTTAAGAGATGCTAGGATGTACTTGCATGCTGCTTATGAATGTTCTATGAATGCATTATGAATGCATTATGAAGGTGCACTGAATGTATACACACACATACACACAAACACACACCTATGAAAAAGCCCTATATAATCCTGTGGCTTTGGTCAGTATAGTGTGCTGTGGTGTGTTTTAATTCATGTGTTTCTGTTTACCCTTAAAATGGCTTCTAATACTTTCACACTTGGTACTGACTGGTGCTGACTGTGTTTTACCTGAAAGCTGTGAGAACATCAGCGTGTAACGTACTGCTGCTCCGTGGCTAGTGCAGCACCACAGTCTACTGTAATACAAAGGCAGCAATTTAAAAAACCATTATTGAAATATGAACCCAGCTGACATATTAATATTGCAAACATCATCTGAAATACCTCTGGCAGCACTGAGAGAGTCTCGGTCTGCGGCCGTTCATTCAAAGTCAAATCCAATGATGATCGAACTCTGCGTTTACTCGCTCTCTGCGCTTTCACAGTTGAATCGCGTCTCGACGGCACTTCCTCTTTGTCTGGGCTCTCGGTCGCTCTCCTGAACTGGATGCACCCAAACAGGCACCTTGAATTTCACTTTTTGGTTCTTCTAACTGCACTGACCTCGCCTTGGTTCTGCTTTGAAGCCGCCATATTTAGCGGGAATAGTTTATTGCAATAATACACTGCTGGCCCTTCTTCCATGTTTTTCCACCAGCAATTCTTCCCGCTTGCCGTGTGTTTCTTGTGATTGCATAATTTGAGCAATTATATGGTTACAGGCTTTTGCCTCTGCACAACTTTTAATTATATGCCCCACTGAACCACTCGCAGCTTCTCTGCTAGAGGTGCAGGCTTTTGGGAGTCATTCTCCGAAGGGCTGTTCAGCTACCAAATGGTTGCATATTTTCTAATGGCCTGATAACCCACCATTCTTCTGCTTAAGTACCACTAATTGAGGACTGCATGCTTTTGTGTGCTCTCCAAAGCCCTGCAAGCCAGTATTTAATATTCTCTATATGTAGCTACAAAATATTATCATTTTAACAAAAGTTATTTCAAGCGTCAGAGGTACTGCTTATTTTATGGATGCAGCTTAATATTATATTATATTATATTATATTATAAACTATCTGACAAAGGACTGTAGTAGTCAAATCACTTGGTTTCTATCCATCCATCCATAACCTCTTATCAAGTACAGGGTTGTGGTTTTAGCCCGGAACCTATCCCAGGAATCATAGGGCGTGAGGTAGGGGACAGTATGGATGGGATCTCAGTGCTACTTACTTTCTTTTTTATATATTAAAGTCTAAAATGCACATCTAATACAAAACATATTTTTAAAATGTAAGCATATGCTGCAGCTGATTGTTAATAAAAAACTAGAGATTTTTTTGCAACGTTTTCGGAATATCTGGAGGATTCTTGGCTTGTGAATGCCATATCAGGGTTTATGGGGGCGCCAGCACAGATATCTGTCGTCCGCTGGACCGCCCCCCTCCCCCCTCACCGGCGTGACTCCTCCAGCGTGTGGGAGTGACTCCCAGCAGCACAGTCTTAGGAATGAAGCCCAAGATTCACACTCATTGCCATCTGACTGGCACTGATAACACCATGTGAAATATCGCTGGAAGCCACAGGTTTTTCTTTTTGGGGGGGGGGGGGGGGTAGTTTGGCTATAAGGCAGCCATCTTTATGAAATCTGTGCCTTTCTGCATACTCTCCATATGTTGTGTAGGGAGGACAATGGGCCAGGCGTCTCCATCACAGCCACCCTGCCCCCGCTGGCTTCCAGCAGTATGCGGCCATGTGCCAGTAATGTATTCATAATACAGTATCTGGATATTCACACTCGTTTTCATTTAAAAAATCTATTTGATTAGCAGATTTGTTAGACATCGTCTCCCTCATATACCTGTTCATGTTTAATAATACATTTCAAATGACTGGGTACCTTTATATCAGTTCAACCGAGGAGTTATATAATTATTATTAAAAATAATAAATATCCATGTCTAAGTATTTTTCATCAGAGGTATACTGGAAAGATATGTGCATCAGCTACCAGATTTTTAAAAAATATTTGCTTACATGAAGTGTTTTATTTTCGATTTTATTTTTGCACTTTTGCACCTGTGTAAGCGCTTGATAAATGTTAGCTTGTAATCTTTGTCTTGCACCAGAACTGAGATATTCACCATTCCCAGGGAAGTCAGGGAACCCCCCCATGACAGGATGCCCGACCTTTGGAGAGCACATCCAAACACACAGTCACACGCACAAAACCACATACAAAATGCAATTTAGAAACACCAATTTGCACGTTATTAAACTATTCGGGGAAAACGGAACACCTGGAAACCACAGCAAACATGGAAAAAAATCATATATATTATAAGATGTAAAACAGGATAAGCAGAGTTAAAGATGACAACTACAGAATGCATTAATCATATGTATAATTGTTTAATAAAGTTGAAGAAAACCCTGTTTTCCCACATGGGGAGTAACCCAAATCAAAACATTATTCTGCAAGGAAGAAAAAAAATGCAAAAACACACTAGAGATTTCTTCCCTCTAAAGGCAGGCTTACTTCTGCAAGTCCCAGTGCGACCAACAAACTAAGCTGTTTTTGTTCGATTTGTCCAAATCTCATTTGAAATTCTGTGCCCAGCGCCCAGTCCAGAAGCAAACCAAAGGCCTGTGAAAATGAACTCCAACTGGCTTTTCTTTGGTGTGCAGACAGCTGGCCTTCAGAGCAAGGGTCCAGAGCAGCTGAGTACAAACGGGTAATTCTGGTTCCATTAATGTGCCCTTAACAGGTCACAGTAGCCATACAGCTCAAGAAAATAAGAAGAGAGGGGAGACCATTATATTAAACACCACTTGTTGGTAGAAAATATATTTTCACAGAGCGCATAGTTGGTCATTGTAACTCACATAAATGGCAAGTTATCCTCATAGACCACAACCTTCTCCACTTTGGTTCAACCACACACATTACTGCTCTTTGAAAGTAACATAATTCATAATTCTTTTTGCAGTTACAGGTGGAAAATTCCATGAATTTCTTTTATTACCCCCATGCCTCTCTGTTCCCTGAATGATCTTGATGTTGCATTTCTGGTCTTTTTAAGTTCTTGCTTTTCTAGAAGTTGTTGTGTAGCTCTTTCTTCAATATTGCCTGTACTGTACCTCTACCTGGGCATTCATTGGATGCTCAGCCTAGCTGCACTTAAGCCTAGTTGACTACTTGAGAGAGTATATGTCTGTAATGTGCTATTTGTCTTTTGGCAAAAAAAGCTTGGAAAGAATTGTCTTCAAAAACAAATGGTAAACAAAGCAGTCATCATAATGCATTATAGATTTCTTCATAAAGCAATATAATGCATTCATAAAGAATTATAACAATGGGTATAACTACTTAAAAAATAGCATAACACATTATAGCCATGTTTATGCTGCATTATGAATGCTCTGTGAAGCTCTCCTCTATAATGCACTATATAGTAAATACCTTCATAATGCATTATAAGTTCAGTATAAGCCATTATAATGCATTATGAAAGTATGTATAATGCATTATAGATTAGAGCGTCATAGACCATTCAAAATGCATAATAAACATGGCTATACTGTGTTATGCCGTTTTATATGTAGATATAGCCATTGTTATAATACTTTATGCATTATGAAGGCAACGTTAAAAAGGAAAAGGAACGTTAAAAAATAAATGTAAATTCACATTAAATGCACATAGGTAAATTAACTGATTAAATGTTGCAATGTGGTGGCTTGTGTATCATGCTCAGCATTGACGATATAAGACTTTTCTATATATCTACAACATCAAAAGCCATGAGGTAAAAAAGTCACATGACGCAAGCTACAGTAATGTGTCCACATTGTTAAAGAACAAATACAAATGGGGAGACAAATAAACACATTACACAGATAAGGAGTAGCTATTTCGAGTAGCTGGTGCCATTCCTTTTTCAGGTGGCATTGCAGGATGGGAAGATGTTCAGCAAATGCTAATCCATGCTGAGCTGCGCCCTGATGTTTCCTTACCATAATCACAAAGAAAAAGGAGTGCAACCTGAGAAAAGATTGGCTTTTCCGGTAAATGGAATGCCACGTCCATTAAGAACTATACAGGGGGATAAAGCTAAATGACCACCTGAGGAGACTCTGAGAAGAGCCCCCTTATGTCATGTCCACTTTCTAGGGGCTTGATCTGTAGGGTCCTCTTTTTTATGCGACTGGACTGAGCGATTGGCCTGGGACTGATTTCTACCAAAGGGACATCTGTCCTGCAACACGTTCGGCAAAGAGGTCTTGTCAGAATGTGACATTTCACACTGCTTATCCTACTGCCACGGCATGAGGCCATCCAGAATCTGGGCAGGGGGGTAGTCTGGCCCATCCCTCACCATTCCCCTAGAGCAGTGTTTCCCAATCGGTCCTCAGGGACCCCCAGAGGGTCCACATTTTTGCTCCACCCATCACCCAGAGAAAGCATAAACGTGGACTGTTTGGGGGTACCCAAGGATTGGATTGGGAAAGACTGCCTTAGAGTTGGAGCGCCATAGTAAGTATGGGACTGAGATGGATTTGCTTCTCTAAGAGACCAAGGATTCACAGAGAGGCACATGCTGGAACCAATAACTGCTCCTGGTAGAGAAAGCTTTGATTCTACTGATACTGCTTATCTCCCTCCAACCAGTGTATTTTGGATTATACACCATGCACTGATGAGTGGCCACACAGACTCAGCAGAAAGGCAATAAGGGACTTTACTAGATGGTTACCACATCACTCTCACCTTTCCCTGTGATAATCACCATAGCTGAACTTCTAGGCGGGAGCAGTACCATGGATTGAACACATGCGTAGAATTAATTTACCTGAAACTGATTAGTATCTGACCATACAGTGTTGTGGAAGGTAGAAAATATTTTTTGATGTGCTATACTCTCAGGCTGATGGATCATACACCAACAGGGACAGTGTAAGTGAATCTATGTGTGTGAGGGTGTGTGGGTCATGTATATATTACTTTGTGGGGACCAAATGTCCCCATAATGTGATAAAACCCTGTTATTTTGATGATGTTGGGACCACCTTTTCAGCCGCTATAAAGGGAAACTCAATTTTATAAGAATCTGTGACTGCAATCAAAAAAATAAAAATGCCAAAAGTCTTGTACAGACACTCCTCACTTAACGACCTACCTGTTTAACGACTGCCTGGACTTACGACCAGCTCTCCAACCAGTCGGTATCGTACAATGTAGGAAAACTTCAGTTACGGAAATGGCAATGCGGTGTCTTGGCGTCAGACTTCTCATCTCACGTCACCCTTTCTTAGCCTCGTTCCCGCAGTCAGACTCACTACACTAGTGTTCGCTTTATTTACAATTTTAATTTTCTTGGTACATCATTTTTATTATTTTTGCTGATTATGTTTTATGTTCTGTAATATGCAAGAGTTATGCAAATTTAAGTTATTAAGTTGGAGTTTCCTTTAGACCTTTTCATTATGCAGAATAAATAAAAACAATTACCTGTAAATATAGTATTCAAACCGAAGGAAAGTACATTTGAGCTGACTTCCTCGATTCTGTTTATTACAATATATAGTATAATACTCTATAAACATTTATAAAAATACAAAATCATGTAAATAGTGACATTAAAACAATATCTAAAGATGGTTGACACAAACCCACTTCCAGTATGGGGCAGCTCCTCGCTTATCTACCAATTCGCTTAACAACCTAGTCATAGGAAAGGAAATTGGCCATTATGTGATGGGTGTATGTCTATTATTTGGTGACTTATGGTTAAGGTTAGAGCTGGGAGGGCTTAAGGTTGGGCGTTAGAGTTTTCCCCATAGAAATGAATGGAGAGTCCCTACAAAGATATAGTTACAAACCTGTGTGTGTGTGTGTGTTTATGTGCAAAATGCATAGTTTGTATTGCTTGTTTTATGAGATTAGATGGGCGGCAGAAAACCAGGGTCTTCTCACATTCATATCGCTTTCAGTAGCTTCATATTGCCATGGATGAAGGCCCTCCCTCCAGGAGATGGGATGGGGGGTCCAGGGTAAACCACATTCTAATAGCTTCCTCTTTTCATTTTTAGCCCATTCACCACTCTCCATTCAGGATGGGACATATATAAAATATACAAAGCATTTTAATGGATTCCTCCATCATGGGTTCACTCCAGCCCCTTCACTCAATCATGTCCCAAGCAATCCTGGCCTGCAACACCATAGAACCAACCAGTCCCTCAGCCACTCACAATATATAATCCTCCCTCCCAAATAGACAGGATGCACACACTGCCAAATGACACAGACACAGGAAAATAATGCGGTCGCACAAAAATATAACCACATGCACGGAGATAAAGTGGACACCCATACTTATTATTGCAAATTAACTGTGACTATAACTCAAAATATAAAGTATCCAGATATTCAGATACTGTTTGATTAAGTGCTGGAATTGTCCGGGTTGGCGCCTATCTGACACCTGCCTTTTGTGTCTCTTCCCTGTTTGGCCAGCAGGTGATGCTGGTCATCCTGCTTTCCCGCTCTCTGTATCATAGCCCTTCAGCCCTAGTGTGTTTTTCTTCCTTCCTGGACTGCCATATAGCTCTATGCGTTGGGCGTGTAGTTTAGAGACTAAAATCCTCCGGTTACGGGTTCAAGGCTGTCCATAACCTAGCCTTAGCTTTTTTGTTTGTTTATTGATTTTCTGTTTTCTCTACTGTTGGTTATTTCTTTGTTATTTGACTTTGCTCCCCTGTTTTAGTCTGTCCTGCTTGTGTCCTGTTTGATTTTGGTTTTGCCTGTATTTGTTCTTAGTCTTTCCTAGTGTAGTCAGCCCTCTGTGTTATATTGCCTAGTTTCTAGTGTTACGTGGCTAATGTTTCCTAGTTTCAGTGTTTGTTAAGGATCCCTAGTTCTGTGCTCGTTTGTTGTTTCTTCACCAGTTGCTTGTTGCCCTTTGCCTTTGTTAATGGGTTGTTTTGGTCATGTTCCACACATGACCCCTGTTAGTCCAGTTGTCTGTGTGTATTTAAGTGCTTTCCCCACTATGTTCTTTAGTCTATCATTGTCTATGTTCACAGCATGTTTGGAGATTTTCTGTGTGTTTTTGCTTTGTTTATTTCCTAGTTGTTTTCCATGTGTTAGCTTAGTTCCTTAGTCATGATTGTTTCTTAGTCTTTAGTTTCCCATTTGTTTTTGACCCCTTGTGGTCCTTTTGTTTTGGTGGTTTTCCCCTGGTGTGTTCACTTATTTCAATAAACCCTTGATTGTCTTGGAGCCACTCAGTGGATCACCATCTTCTTTCCACCAGCACCATGCCACGCCATGACATGGAATGGGTAGGAACCATGATCTAAACAGCCATGATATGTTCCTCCATCTCAGAAACAACCATGGATTTTCGAACACTGCACTGTCTACAGTTTGTAATAAACAAACAACATCCAGTCAAAGACAGTTTTGTAAGTGAAAACACCTGGTTAATGAGAGAAGTCAGAGGAGAATGGCTGGACAGTGTCATTAAAGTGCCATTAAAGCTAACAGGAATACCAAAAGTTCAAAAATAACATAACTCCTGGACATTTACTGTGTGGCCTGGAAACCCATGCATGTCCAGAAATAGCACATTATACGGGTAATGCCTGAGATGTAGGAACATCTGGAAGATGCCCAACAAGCCCAGCAGTGGTTGAACAACTGACTTACCAAACTCAGAGAATTCCAGCTAGGTGAGTTGGTTTTTGCCCTTGGGCCCATTTCATCCTGCAAGATCCTGGCTACTTAGCAAGGTCCCACCAAGGAGCAAGTGGGATCAGTGAACTACCAAGTCAGTCAGTCATGATACTGGAGGACTGAGCAAGTATGTCACCAGAACCACCTGAAAAAGTGAATTGAGCCTTTTCCCTTGGCTTCAGCTTGAGGCATCTTGGAGCAGGAACCTACCACTCAGGATATTGTAGAAATAGGGAGCTAACTGAATGCTCTTCAATGCCAGGAGGTAAGACAATTCCATGTCCAGTACCAGGATGTGTTCTTCTGTACCCCTGGCCAGACACACATCACCTAGCCTCACATCTGGACCACCCCCCCAAGAGGTAGTTGAGTAGTAGCAAAGCTAGAAAATGGGTGACAGAGGTAAAGGACCAGAGGATGTTGCAGCTGGGAGTAATCAAGGAAAGCTGCAGCCCCTGGTCTAGTCCCACTGTCATGGTATCCAAGCTGGATGATACCTACTGGTTTTGTAATGACTTTAGGTCAACTGGATGAGGTGTCTCTGTTGGACAGCTATCCCATGCCAAGAGCTGACAAGATGATGGAGAGGTTAGGAAGGGCCATTTGCACCTTAGACCTTGGTACCCCTGATCTCAGCAGCTTGGGAGAACACTGCTTTCAAGACCCCCTAGTGGCCACTGGCAGTGCTCAGTTTTTTGGGCTACATAGGACCCTAGACACGTTCCAACAGGTCATGAATGAGGTCCTGTGGCCACACTGTTCATTTGCTATGTTCATTTGCTACTGCCTTCAGACATGATACATCCACCCAGCAGGGTTGGACTGGCCATCTGGCCTACTAGGCATGGGTATCACTTGGCAACAGTTATTATAGGGGAACCTTGCCCCCTGTTCAGCAAAATTCATAGTGAGTAATCCCCCGCCCCTCCTCCCCTGGTCGGCAAAATTTATTGTGGAGTCCAGTACAGCCCTGTCACTCAGAAGGCTGGGAAAAGCTCAGGGGCTAAAAGAAAGGTTCCCTCAGAAACTTTTGGCAAGCACCTGCCTACTGCCTCAAGCCCAGTCATAGTGCTGGTGTGTGTGTGTGAAACCACACCCTGACTGAAGCCAACGACCAGCCCAAACCCACTGGACTATGCAACCCCTCAACACTTGACAGGACAGGACAGGACTTTATTGATCCCAGACCAGGGGAAATTACTTGTTATAACAGACTATGGATGCAAATATAGATACTGCACCCAGTTGATATGAATACAGAAGTTACACATATGCAGTGGATATTGCACAAATGTAAGGAACATTCATGTATGATGGACATTCAGATGAAGAAAGCAATGGACTTTAGTTGACTGTGGTGTTATGGAGTCTAATGGCAAATGGAATGAAGGACCTGTGGAAGCGTTCCTTCTTACATGGTGGATGTAGCAGTCTGTTGCTGAAGGAGCTATGTAACGCTCCTACTGTCTTATGCAGGGGGTGACAGGGATTCTTCCACCTTTTTCCCTCAATCTCTGTTTTTCCTATCCTTAATAAAAAACTTATTCTGTAATTTCTGGGGCAATATTCTGTACTCACACTTGCCAATGTGCATCTGTTCCTGTGACCTGCCATAGCATTTTCTCCTGTTGTTTATTAATATGAATCACTGATAATGCATCTGGTGTCATCAATACTGCATGGAACTGGAATTATTTAATGCAATCTACTGTCAGTTCTCTTCCAATCCCAATGATGTTTAAATCACTCAGCATGCTTATTTACTTTCACTGCTATCTTATAAAGAGACACACTTAACTAAATATTTTATTTCCCACTGGAAAAGCATTCCCTATATTTACAGCTTGGCTCCATAAATATGATAGACTTTCTGTTGCATTAACCACAGAATTTGTTTTGCATAAACTTTGCATAAATGAAGTAAACTTTCTGTTTTAGCTTGGCTGCAAGACATAGATCGAATTGCTGCTGCATCTTTAACAACAAAGTTGAAGGCTTCGCCCTCAGCTCATGTCACCCATCCATCTGGATGTTTTGACAACAAGGTGTGACATCTCTCTGCCTTGCTTCCTGTCTGCAGGGTGCAATCATCTAATAAGCCGTTAATCTCTGTATACACTACAGGTCATGCACACAAAGACAAACTATATGTCAGACATACACAATGTACAGAATTTAATTTTCTCTTTTACCCTGTTATTCTGGGTTTACTATAGGACAGAGATACTAGAGATTACATGCACCCACAATTTACAGAATTTGATTTTCTCCTTTATACTCACTCCCATTGTACTGTATATACTATAGGTCACTCATAGCCATACTGTGCAGAGTGCGATTTTCTCTTTTAGCCCCTTACTCCCTCAGTATTTAATATAGGTCACGCATACACACTCCCACTGAGAAACATACATTACAGGTCACACTCACAGACTATACACCATCACTCACGCTGTACACAGTACGGGTCATAAACTCTGTGCACAGTGCAATGTCCTCCTTCACTCTCTCTGTATACAGCAGTGATCCTACCCACACAGGTTAGTTTGAAGTGCTTAGGCAGAGGACAGCATAAAGGTTGTTGCCTGTTCATGTTGGACTCACGACAGTGAGGCTCCTCTCTCCTCTTAACAGCCAAAGTTGTGTCTCAGCCTAAACTGTGGGACTCAAATCAGTACAGGAGTCAAGTCTGGAGATTCCATGCTCTCCATTGTTTACAAGCAGTAACAGAATTTGGTACCTCTTTACAATAAGACTTCCTTTAAAAAGTGTTTCTGAATGGTTTATACTTATTAATTAGGTTGTAACATTTTGCAAATCATTAATAGACCATTATAAACAAATTATAAAACAATTTCCTTTTTATTAATGAGTTACTACCATTTACAAGTGGTAAAAGGGAACCTTATTGTAAAGTAATACAGTAATATCCCATTATAGTGGACTCACTTATAACAGAATATCGTCTATAACGGACGAGGTCTTCTGGTCCTTTACAAACATGCAGAAAAAGCATTGGATATAGCGGACTCGCATATAATGGAATTTCGCTTATAACGGACAAACAATTTGGTCCCCAGGGCCACTTTTAGCTGTAGTTTTGTTACTACTCCGCCTACAAGGCCCGTGGCGTGCCGATGATATCCAGCGCAGATACGTAGTGGGGATTATTAATAGTCACGCATCTGGTCAGGTAAAGTTGGATTTTCTCTGGGTTGTGGCATGAGTAAATTGTGTCCTGTAGTTGTGTTCTGGGTATACAGCAACTCTGGATATAATGGACTTTGGATATAACAGACTGCTTTGCCAGGTCCCTTGAAGTCCATTTCGAACCAACCAGTTCGAAAAAAAAAATACCTAGAGCTCGATCTTAATCTCAGAAATCAAACCGTGAACGCTGACTTAAGATAACTTGTACGCGCGGGGAAATGAGTCACGCCGCACGTCTCTCAGCGGAAACAAAGGGTAAAGCTTCAGTCAGCCTTGCATTAGCTGTGATAGCACCGTGCATGTTTACACTAGCTGAATACATATATTTAGACAGTAAAAATACATTAAGACAATGATAAACAGTAACAGTAATTATTATTATATAATAAAATACATTTAAAAATAAAGATTTCTTTTTCATTATTTTAATATTAATTATAAACCATTAATACATTTAATTATAAGAATATTGTTGTGCCGAGCGGGGACAGAATGGAAACAAAGGCAAAACGCAGACTGACAATACAATGACCGGACTGGGGAAACAAACTGAAACATGGACGAAATACAGATGACTAATGAAAACAACCAGAAACAGCTGATCACACGGAGATTCTACACGGGGTTAACGAGGGGAATGAGCGGACAATCGGGGCAGGACACATTGTTTGGATACATTTATTTTCTTACTTTACAAATTACTGATAAATGTGCTTAGACATGTTTAGTACAGTATATGCTCTTCATGTTTTATCCAGTTCATTTTGTGTTTAAATGCTTTAAAAAAACATATTTAGGTGTAATTTTTTTGGGGCCGGGAACCAATTAATTGGTTTTCCATTATTTCTTAGGGGAAAATTCTTTCACAACTCAAACTTTTTAGGATTCGATCTGGAGTTCTGAACGGATTAAATTCAAGTTCTGAGGTACCACTGTACATGGAATTTAAAACCTCCTTTTGGAAACATGTTAGCTATCAATGGGACTTTTGTGTCATTTCCTTTTTAGATGTGGATGATAAGGGCACAATATCAGTGTGGCCAGAAAAAGGGAGCAGGAATCATAGCACATGCTACATCCTGCCAGCCATGTCCATCTGACTCTTCTGTCTCCTCTCTAGCGTGACCCTGATGAGCCACACCTGTTGCTTGTTGCCCCCATTAGTCTTGGTATTTAAGTATCTGTTTGTCTGATCACCCCCTGTCTGATCATTAACATTGCTCCTCCTGTCTGCCTGTGTCCTTCCCTGCACTCACCTTCTCATTTTGATGCCTTGCGATCCTGTTTGTTTTACAGCAACTGTTTAGTTCTGTTCAGCTTTAGTTCCAATAAAACCCCTCTTTTGTTTGCCAAATGCCTGCCTTCTAGTCCTTCGTCCTGCATGATGTCACAGAATGACCAGACTCTCAAAGAAACTCCATTACTGTTACCTCAGTCCCAGCTTTCAGGCCTCCTTGAATCCAGCGGACTGATTCCTCCATGTTCCCCGGATCTGGGGACTAGTGAAATAACTAGAGCAATGGACCTACCAGAACCACCTCGCCTATGAGGCAACGACTTCTTCTCCCTCCTGGACGCCAACCTGGAGTGGAGCAACCTGGCTGTGTGGAAGCTGACTATGGTACCTCCCCCCTGCAGCACCTCCAGAGCCTGTCCTCCCCCATGCAGTGCCTCCAGAGCCCGTTCTTGCCCGTGCAGCACCTCAAGAGCCCACCCTTGCCACTGCAGCACCTCCAAAGCCCTTCCTCACCTCTGCAGTGCCTCCAGAGGCCATTCCCGGCTCTGCTACGTCCCAGAGACTATCCTTGCTATCGCTGGACCCACAAGGGCTACTCTGCCCCAAAGGCGGCTCTGCCCATGTTCCAGGCTCCTGGCCCACTGAGGGATACACCCCTGAGTCCCAGGCTCCCAGCCCAAGAGGGGCCCTATCGCTTATGCGCAGTCTCGCAACCACCATGCCACCTACGTCCGTTCTACTGTAGGTGTCCCAGCTTTGCCCTGCTCGCCTACAGGTGTCCTGCCAGTGCCCACCTCATCTTCTGGTGTCCCTCTGATGCCCATCTTGTCTCCTGTTTTTGCCTCCTCACTGCCTCCTGGTTATTTGCCAGCAGTCTCCTCATTCCCTCCCGGTCACTGCCAGGCTAATGCCCGACTCCCCAGCACCGCCAGGCCAAAGCCCGACTCCCTAGTCACCACCAGGCCGGGTTAGGCTGACCTGGGAGATGCCCAGTCAGAGGACTTAGAGTGGAACCCTCTGGGCCTTGCCCTAAATCCTGCTCCATGGGCCCCTGCCTCAGCCCAACATCCCATGATCCAGTCCTAGGTCCTGGTACACTTAGTGGTATCGGCTGGGGCCCAGAAGAGGGGCTGGCTGAGTCACATGCTGTCCACACTGGCCACTCAGGCTCTTGTTTGTCCAAAGTTGTCCACCGGGACAACTCTCCAGCTGTGGTTAAGAGGGGAGGACTGGCAGCCCCCTCATGCTCCGACCCTGCAGTTCCCTCGGCATCCTCCTGCTCCGGTCCTGCAGTTGCCTCTTCCCTCTCCCGCTCCAGCCCTGCTGGTCCTCCAAGGCCCTTTGGTTCTGTGGTCCAGATTGGCCCTGCCTTACTGATGATCACGTCCAGAAGGGTCTTGGTTCCAAGGTCGCTGCTCAGCTCTTCAGGGTTAAGGAGGCTCCCCAGACATAGTCCTTTTCCACTGGCCACACCTCAGTCCTTGTCCCAGTTCCCTGTCCTGTCTTTGTTTTGCCCTGGCTTGTATCCCTTACTACCCCTTCTGGTGTTTCCATCCCTGTCTCTGTTGTTCCCCCTCTTGCCTGCCCTATTCTGGTGGGGCATGTTCTGTCTGTCCCTGTCTCTCCTGCTCCCTAATCCTCATTCATGTTTAGCATTTGTCCCTCTAATCCCAGATCTGGTCTGACCCCTGCCTGTACCATTCTCCTTGTGGTACTATGTGTCATGTCCTGTCCCTCTGGTCTTTCGTGGTGTCTGTCCTATGTACCCTGTCGGTCCTGCCATGGCCTGTCTTATCTGGTGCTCCATCTAGTGCCAACCCCATGTGTCCACCCTGTTGTTCTGTTCCCTCGGTCTACGCCCCTGTTGGTGTTTCGCGCCCAGACAATTCGGGGGGGATTTGTACTGTTATGTTCTGCCTACCCTGCCCTCTTCACCCTCCTGTCTCCTCCCTAGTGTCACCTCGACGAGCCACGCCTGTTGCTTGTTGCCCCTCCTTAGTCTCAGTATTTAAGTATCTGTCTCATAATCCCCAGTCTGCTCATTAATGTCGCTCTTCCTGTCTGCCCTTGTCCTTCCCCATACTAGCCTTCTTGTTTTGACCCCTTGCGGTCTCGTTTGTTTTCCAGCCCCTGTTTAGTTTTGCTCAGTTTTAGTTCCAATAAAACCCCTCTTCTGTTCACCAAACGCCTGCCTTCTAGTCCTTCGTCCTGGACATCGTGACAGTGGAGATGTGGAGCTCCACTGCAAAGTGACTTATCTGTGTGGTTACCTGAACCGCCAGTTTATTTTTACCTCCTCATGCGCCTCCTCATTCTTTAGCGGCACGGGGAGACGGTGCTTCGTTTGGCTTCATCCCTGACAAAAGATGGATGATCCCAGAGTCCTTGGTGATTCACTATGGCTGCCAGGGGTTCCAAAATAGCAAACTATTTTTCATAACCACAGTGTTACAACGGAGTCTGATGCAGCAGGGCGTGCTAACATTTGCCATCTTACACTGTGGAACAGGAATTAATTTCAATTTCCTTTCGGTCAAAGTTAACTTCCAGAATTAATGTATCAAATTTGCACTGGCGGCAGTAACAACAGCAATTCATTTGAATTAATTTTAAATTGTAAGGCAACTGGCTGGCTGTCTTAAACGTTACAGTGACAGGGGTAAAATGCTGGGTGCGCCTCATATCGAAATCCTTAAACCAGAAGCATGAGAAGAGACACAGAGTACATTAGCCCCTTAGAGGGACATTGTAAAAAATGATATTATGCACCATTTTAATACATAACAAAGCGCTCTTTTCCTCCGCTTTCATTCAATATTATCATGTGACTGGGCTACACTACACATTTATATAATTTTGATGGTTTTCTACTGATACATTGGATGAGAAATACGTCTCTTTTGCTCTATAGCATGTCCATTTAGTACAATCTCAAAGTGAACAGCTGTAAATCTAGATACTGAGGGTGGTCTGTTAGCAAACCATGCAGTCATCGAGTGGGTGAGGGCCTTTGATCCTCCTGGGATACTGGAGGGGACATGTGCGCCTACCTAAAGAGGGAACACACAGATGACACCCGACTCATATATAATCTCCCAAAGACACGGGATAAAAATGTGAAGCAGCGACATCACTTTCACAAATAAACCCCAAATGACACCTAATACACACTGAAACTCTGTTGACACAAGAACCAGACAAACCTCCACTGACATAAAACCTACACAGAGATAATAACACTGCATTTACGCACTAACCACAAACTGCACTCAAGTGAGCTCACAGCTCTGCTTTGCACTTCACAGATAACTTAGCTGTAAAGTTTTCTAACAGTCCTACATTCACTCTGTAGTTTTATACCAGTTCTTATAGTTCTTCATTTCAGTAGCGTCCGGCTTGTCTCTCCAGTCATTAAGCATTCTAGGCAAATGAAAACTTCTTATGCTCAGAGAGTGAAGAATCACCCGAGTAGCAGGGAAGAAGTTGCTAAATTATATCTCCGTGGACATCAGCAGCCTTGTAAGGCTCAGCGTGACACCTGGGCACACGAGGAAGTCCCGCCCACTTGGACAGGCTGTAGCACCGGTGAGGGGCTCAGTGGTGGGCCTGTCTGTCACCTGAGCAGGATGATTTATTCGCTCTGGTTCGGGCTGTGCTCAATTCAGCACCTATAGCAGCCTCATATAGCTCAAAAGTGCTGAGCAGTGGTTGATCCCCAATCTCAAAGCAGTCTGGTAAGCTGGTAATCAGGCTTGCCACCATAACAATGTGTGACCACTTAAATGACCTGTCCTGGGCCAAAATCTGGTGCTGGATATCTCTGCTTTCCCATGTGCCTCGGGCTTCTTTTGATAATGTACCATGACTTGGCCCACATGGATCATCACTCATGGCATCACAAGCCTGAACACCCAGTCCAATCCAAACATATACATTCTCTGCATCCATTAGCTGCAGGAAGTGGCTTCAGGAATCAGATCCCTGTGCATGATCACCAACTTTCAGCTACTATCATCTGTGATCAACGGACCACCTGTTCTCTGCACGTCATCTGATTTATGTATTAACATTTTTATGGTTCTTCTTACTTTCACAGTCTTGACTCATTTAAAAAGGGTTTAAGAAGACTGTTTCCCTGAGATGTGAAAAATAAAAAAGCGGAATTTATATGAATAAACAATTAAAATAACACTATACTTTCTCTAAAAGATTGTTGTTGCTGTAGCAGAAGTTTTAATCAATTAATTTAAATTGAAAATGATTTATGATTATTATAATGGCTGTCATGAAACATAACAAAATGTAAATGGGGAATAATGTTTCTGAGAAAATTTTAAGCAGAGATCAACAGTTGCACTCAGCAGATCAATGCTGTATCAGAGGTTTATGCCAAAGGATAGACGCAGAGCAGAGTGACAGCCGGCTTCATGACTCACTGTGCACGACTCAGAAGACTTTCTTTGCTTCTTGTGTTGTTTAAATATAGCAGAAATTTGTTGAGGAACGTTTGACTTGTGGCTCAAACATCCAACCTCAATACCCAACTCTGTTAAAATCTGTAAAAGGTGAAGCCTTTCTGGAAATCCTGTGAACTATATGCATATTATTCAGTTGCACTGGCATTTTGTGGAGATGATGTTTTTACCTTGTGGGTAACGATGTAATAATCTACTGTTAGTCCTAAGTGCTATAGTATATCCCAGGTCTTTGACGTTAAGCTGAATTCTGTACTTTTCCGTCAATCTAATCTTCAGTAATTAAATCCACCAAAAATGTGATCAAATACCAGAGTGACTAGTATGTAAGAATTTATTGGTAATCAAGATACTGGGAAATTGTTGTGCCAATAAATAAGGCCAATATTCTGTATCACAGTAACCCTTTTTCAGCTTCTGGTCCCCTATATTTTGCTGAGAAGAGCATGGGAATCTTTACATTTACTCGATATCAGAGGAAAGCGTGCGATTGGCTGAGAGTCCAGGCATGATGAAGAGAGGCCCTGTCCCACAGCGGGCTGCCCTCGCGTAGCTGGCAGGTTTGTCCCTCGCAGGCCTGGCCTGGGAGCAGATGGTGAGGTCCGAGGGTCACGCTACAGCAGGGCGGTGTCTTTCCAAGCCAAAGGACACAGAAACTTCCGGATCCTCAGGCCAGGCTTAATGACACCTGGGTGTGTGGGAGAAACTGTGGCCCCAGTGATTAGTAAAGCAATCTGATTGATCTCATATGCTTGCTCACAGAATTTTTAGTAAAGTCTAGCTAAAGTCCCACTTGGGTTGTTATTCAAAAAAACTGTCTATGATGTTTAAAACTTGAATACATTCTGGTTAATCTTTTCTATTGTAATAGACACATCGAGTTCTATCTTCAACACAAAATATTTTAAATACAAGAGTACTTAACAATTGGATTGTACGGAGGTAAGGAGCATGTACTGAGTATAGTGGATTGGAACACTGGATTGGATTGGAACATTGGATTGGAACACTTTCTTTTTTTCCATCGTATTACTTTAATGTATAACGTACAACATGACAGCGATTACCATATAATTTTAGTAATTATGGTACGACCTTTGTTTAAATGCTGAGTAATTATGCATGTTTTCACAAATACCAATCCCATAATATGACTCCCCATTTTCTATAACCAGTTAAAATGAGAAAGCATTGGGTACCTTTTCCCATTCAATGCTGCTATACTAAGTCACTTTAAATACGACACGATAAAAGAGACCGGAATCATCCACAAGCCACTGTAAAAGAACAACCAATGAAGAAATCACATTTACGTAAATTTTTTTAGCAGCCACTTTTGTCCAAGTGAGGCAATGAGAAAATAGCTAGTCCACAAAAGGTAAACACATGCATATAATTATTGGTTTTATTTACAGTAACAGGCAGAAGTGGGCAGAATAATCTGCTAGTTTGCTAAGCAAAAAAAGGGGTTAGCAAGAAAAACATCATATAGAATTAGCGATGATTAGGGGGTGATACAAATTTCCTTCTGAGAATAAAATATCCAAAGAATAAAAGAGAATAAATATACAAATATCTGAGACTAAAATATCAAAAGCACGCTGGCCAAATATGAAACAATTAAATGTACAGATTTTCTGTTGGGTCTTTGACCTACATAAAATCACCTCTGTAGCAACGGCCATGTTGGTTATACGATATATTGAAGTGTTCGAAGTTCCCATGTTACGTGGTACAGTAAATGGCATATATTGTGCATATATATATATATATATATATATACCATATCCATATTGTGCATATGGTATATATATAGATATTTGACAAATTCCACTTCATGACGAAGCTCTGAGGTTTGTTGGGGGAGCAGGACAGGTAATGTACTTCTTCCAAGATCCCAGAATTGGTTCTACGGATTTGGGGGAAAAAAGAAAAAGACGACCCTAGAGGAATAAAGCCAGGCCATTTCCGAAACTGTGGGAAGGCTTAAGAATCCTCTGAGCTTCTCAGGACTTCATTCTTGATTCATTTTCCATGGCAGATTTTCCTATTATAGAAATAATGGCTATATGATGAGGCTTCAATAAAAGCAGAAGATACAAATTATAGCCTGACTATTAACTCTTAAGTTCCAGAAAGAATATTTTTGTTTTCATTTCTCTTGTTAAGAATGGTGATTATTGCCTTTTTTCTGTCAAAGACCATAACAGTGAACATGGTCTGCAGGTATTACAGCAATTATATGTATATTTTTGTAAATTTTCCCCAGTATAACTTACAGTAAATGAACTTTGTAAATTAAATTTGTCTTTTTAAGTCCTATATCATATGATCTTAAATACATAAATTTATATTTAGGTACTATGGATATTGAAACAACTATGCAGAAATATAATCAAATGTCAGTGTAAATTTTTGAGCAGGGAAATATGATATATGTCAACAAATGAAGGATTGGAGGGCAGGAATGTTTATTTGTGTGTTTATTCAATGAAAACCAACAAGAGCAGGGAAAAAAAACGGGCCCACGGGGGATCAAAACGGGAAGCCTAGTGCTGGGAAGAACACAGACAACAGGAGGACTGATGTTAATGATCAGACTGGGCATGATGAGGCAAATAGGGACTTACATACGAAAACTAACGAGGGGCAACAAGCATCAGGTGTGGCTCATCAGGGCCATGTGAGGGAGGAGACAGGAGGATCAAATGGACTAGATGTAATGGATGTAACAGTACCCCCCCGCCACTACAACACGGCATGCCCAGTGGGGACCAAGGGGACTGAATGCAAGGGCAGATACACCAGATAGGACAGGGCACGGCATGATTGACAGGGTACATGGGACAGGTACAGACCAAGCACAAGACAGAACAAAGCACCAGGGACAACGGTCCAAAGGGACAAGCACCAGACATCAACGGAGATTAGGGAGCAGAGGAGACAGAGATCAGGGACCATAAGGACAACAGGAGAGATCAACAAATAAAGCCACACTGACAAAACAGGCCAAATATGAGACACGATCAAGGACAGCAGACCCAGGATTAGGGAGACAAACACCAGGCATCAGTGAGGACCAGGAAACAGAAGAGACAGGGACATAGACAGGCAGTTCATGCCACACCAGACCAGAGCAAAGAAGAAAAAGAACAACAAAGACAGGGAAGGAAACACTGGAGGGAGCAATAGTGGACACAGGCCAGGGCAAAATGGAGACAAGGCTGAGTAGCAGGACAGGGACCAAGGTGGGACCGGAGGGAACGGGGAACATCTGAGAAGTCTTCTGGACCTTGGGAAGCTGGGCAGCGAAACTGGAACTCTCCTGGACCTGTTCCCCAGCGAGAAGGGACCCATCCAAATCATAGGGCCTAAGGGCCTTGGAGCATCAGTGGGGCCGGAAGACACTGAGGGATCAGCAAGGCAGGATCAGGTGGGTACCGAGGAGACTGCAGGGCAGGAGCAGGAGGGCATTCAGGGAACCGCAGGGCCGGTGCATGAGGACACCGCAGTTCCTCTCCTGGTCACAGCCAGAGAGGTGTCTGGGTGAATATCATCAGGCAGACGAAAGTCTGGGTGGCTGGCATGAATAGTGTGCCCCCATTTCCCCCACCTGAAGACGGAGACTCACCCAGCCCCTCTTCAGGGGTCTAGCTAACACTACTGACAAATCTGCACCGGGTCAGTATGGACTTCGGGCTAAGGCGGGGGACCATGGAGCAGGACTTAGGGCAAGGTCCAGAGGATCCCACTCTAAGTCCTCTTAGAGGGCATCTTCCGGAACAGTTCCATCTGGACTGGCGGTGGCCCCAGAGCTGGGCATCAGGCTGGTGGCGGCCGTCAAGGTGGGTGTTGTACTGGTGGCGATTGGCAGGAGATTGAGGTGACATTGAGGAGGCCACCCAAGCGATGAAGGGAGACAAGGCAGACTCCAGCTGCTGTTCTCTGTGGGACGGCAGACAAAGTAGAGCAGGCCAAGCAGCCCAAAACTGTGTTCCGATTGGGGAGTATTTTCACCTGGGCTGAACATAGGCAGAACAGCATCTCCTGGGTCAGATTCAGGTAGCATGGCAGCTGTGGGACCAGGTTTAGGCGATGTGACCCCGGGACCCTGGGACTTAGCCAGAGCAGCCCTCTTGGGGACTGGAGCCTAGAGCCTGGACCGTGAACATAGAGACCCCATCTGAGCCTGGTGCCAGGAGCATGGAGACAGAGGCCCCCTCTGGGTCACTGACCTGGGTCTCGGACTGCAACGTCCCTCCCAGGCTGAGATCCTCTAGGCTTGAGAGAAATGGGTGTGGTCCCTCCAGGCCAGACTCTAGAGGCTAGGGAGAAGTGCGGGCAACCCCTTCCAAACTGGACCCTGGAAGATTGGGAGTAGTGGGCACCTGTGGGCTGGACTCTTGGAAGTTTGGACAGAGCAGAAGTCCCTCCTGGGCCGGGCTCTGGAGGTGCAATGGCGGCCTCCCTTGGGCAAAGCTCTGGAGGCTCAGCAGTGCCTTTCCCTGGTCAGGGCTCTGGAGGCACTGGGTCTGGCCAGTAAGTAGCCACAGGCACAGCCCACATCCTCTGTGTCTTTCTCCTTCAGCCAGAGCGTGGAGTTGCGGAGAGCTGCTGGGCTGAACCGTGGTGAGTTGTAGAGAGCTGGCGGACTGAACAGCTACATGTGGTCGGGAAGCGGTGAGCCAAGTGGTATCACCCTCAAGTAGCCACTGCATCTCCTCCATACAGTGTTGGCCCAGACATACATTTAGGTGAATTGGTGGCTCTAAATTTCCCATAGCATGTGATTCAATATGTGTGTGTGTATCTTGCAATGAACTGCCATCTTATCCCGGGTGGCTCCTTTTTGTGCTTCCCAGGATATGCCACAGGTTCACCATGAGTCCCTGTAACTGGAAGGAAGGAAGGAAGAAAGAAAGAAAGGAAGGATGGATGGATGGATGGATGGATGGATGTAATATAATAAGTATGTCTACAAGTGCTTGGTATTATGCTTTAAACATACGGTATATAGAACAATTTGGTGTACTGTAGTATAAACACATTCAGATATATGTTCTAAATCACAGTATGAAGATATTTATATCTATATTTATATATGGATTTATGTATTTGGCATGATGGTTTTGTGCTCTTCTGTAATGTTGAACATAGCCTCGTCTGTCGAGTAACCCCTTTATCCCTGAAATAATCTGCCCTTGGCCTCTGTGTGTGTCTGCAAGTGCCTGTCTGTGTGTGTGCATGAGAAACAGCAGACATAATAATCACTTTCCACATCTCTTGTTAACAGCCGATTGTATGTCATGAATATAGATGTGAGCCTGAGAATTCTGTCACGGATGAGAGGCGGCGGGGTATTGATTTATTGGTCCCTGAAGGCTCACTTGTCTTCTGTGGACTTCACTGGAAGTCCCCTCTAAGCTGGAAAAGGGGGCTTGTCAAAAAGAGCAGGCTTGGAGCGGGAGCCAAAGCGAGCTGGATGCGTGGGGATCTGGCTCTCCTGTTGAGATCAGTTGAACAGCTTACAGCTCAGAGCGGAGGTTTCCGGTGTTTGACAGGGAGCAGCTAGCCAGCTGTGCCATATATGCGTCTGATGTACGACCTTCCCTTTGTGCCTTTGACAGCGGTTGCCATAGGCAGTGTAGCTCAGTGTGCTTCCTTTGGTGGCCTCCTCTATCTCCTAAAACGTGTACGCACACTGCTTGCTGACCCTTCTTTTACCAAGCATACCTCGCCCCAGCCGTTTAGATAGAAGTCTTTGTTTTTTTAAGTCCTCTGGGGCAAAAACAGGGCAGAAAAATAAAGAAATGAGCCAGGAAGAATTCAATTCCAGTTTGAGTTCTAGGTTTACTATGTTATTGAGGGGAACTTTGAAGTCATAGTTTACAGTGTTGTGCAGAATCATGTGGATAGAGTTTCTTCAGGTAGAGTTGAAATAATGCAAACAACCCCAATTTGTTATTTTTCATCAAAGAAAACGTTGGTAGGGCATCCGTCATGCAGCTACACTCTCTTTTATCTAAGTGGAATGACCTAGAATATTGACCAATAACAATGAAAGAATGAAATAAATAAGAAATAAATCAAAGAAATCTCACAGCAAGTGAGGTAAATGAGCACACTTACAAACATATGCTAATTGCTTCTGTACGAATCTAACTATATGTTTCTGTGGATGTGTAAGCTGTTTAAAAAGCAGTTGAGCCTGAAATGCACTATAGGGCCTTTCCGGCTAGGAAGTTGCAGGGGACCAGTAGTATTGACATCAGGTATGTGAGGGAGCTGGTGGAACGCAGGGCAGGCAGCAGTGGGGATGAAACTCAGGGCACGCCGCCATTCCCAGACACAGCAACAGATATCTGCAGACTCACTGCACCTCTGCGAGAAGATTATGCAAATCCCATGGGAGCTGATGGATTCTTACCCTTCCCTGCTGTGAGGGCAGCAGATGCTGGAGAAAGATTGCGGGCATCATAAGTGGTGAAACAGGAGGTTAATGCAAATAGGTAGTCGGAGATATTTGATGACGGTAGACTTGCTTGGTGACTCAGTAGGCCCATTGTCCTTCTCTCTGAAGCCATTCTTCATGTATATTTCATGATTAATCAATGCATTTGAGACATTCTTGGATCAGATTAAATAAATGCATCAAAGTGACCTCCTACTTCTACCAACTGATCATTTAGGTTTTCTTATCACCTACTTCTCTTGCAGGACCACAAGAAGTCTGTCTGAAACCAAAGGACTCCATTCCTGTGAGACGTCTGTCTTGAAGGGACAACTATACATTACATCTTTTGCTGTCCAAAAAATTGCTAAAAGAATTAGCAAGATTTTTGCCAAGCAAGATTTTAATCAAGGTTATACCTGAAAGACTCACATTAACTGCCACCATAACCTGTTAACTGTCAGTTTCATCTAATATCTTTGCATTTATTTTGGTCAATAGAAGCAGATAAAACATGTTTGTTTATAGAAATACTGTATTGATATAGCTGAATAACAGGTGTTGTAAAACATAAAGCGTTATGAAAAATATTTATTTTAATACTACACAAGAGTAGATACTGATTATGTGTATGTGTTAATACCCTATCTGTGGTTTAATGCACATATCATTCTGTCCAGCGACTCGTAAATTATGAAATGAATAAATGCAAATATATGACTAGATTTCCATCTGGTAGGTTACATTTCCAAGACCTTAGAGAGGCACCATTGAGCAGTTGTACCACTGAGCAGGACGCAGGGATATTTACTAGGAATTCCTTTTAGGACAAAGATAAAGTCATACAACCAGATGTCACGATTTTAATTTTTACATTTACATTATATTCACTAAGAAAATATCTTGTTCAGAATAAACAATGGTGAGTAAATACAATATATCTTATGTTTAATTTTTTTGTCAAATTCAATACTAAAGCAAATCAAATTCATATTTATGTTATTCATATAAAGTTAGTGGGTACTGTAAACTGGTATATATTACTGGTGAAGTTGCTCAAAAATGCAAAAAATTTGGGGAACGAGGCAAAGTTTGAAGAGGTGAGTCTGAGGTGAGGGAAGTGATTTGGCAGATCTGACAGATGTTGGGAGCTCTTTCCACCAGTGGGGGATGATGGTAGGAAATGAGTGAGCTCTGCAAAGGCAACGCTGTGCAGTACAAACTATTAAAAGCCCGGCCATTAATGAGTGGACTGGAGTGCAAGGGCTGTAGGGGTTGATGATGTTCTGCAGATAATGAGGTCCCAAGTCTTTTGTCGCATAGTAGGCCGGAAGCCTTTCCAATTAACTTGACCCTGACCACAACTGGGAAACGATGGGGAGAGTTTGGGAAAAGGTGACATGCGTTTATCTTAAAAGGTCGAAACATTGACAGGCAGCTGTGGTTTGTGTCTGCGTGTCGGGGGGGGGATTACAGTACCACGTTGTGTAAAGGTCAACAGAAGAGAGGTGGAACAGTCAGAGAAGAAGGGACCAGGGCCCAGAACAAAAAACTGTGAGGAATGGGTGTATTCTTCAAATATTTGAAAGGAAGAATCTGAATGTGCTGATAACACTTTTTTTCCTTTATCGAAAAGGATGAGCCAAGATGCTATCAATGTCCCAGCTCAGACTGGGTGTATCAGTAGTGCCAGTGGGAAATACTGAGCCATGGAAGCCTCTGACAAGAATGTAGGTGAATTTAGTCATGGAAAGCTTATTTCTAAGAAGATGGCACGGCGTTCTTGAGAACATTCTGGGTATAGTGAAGAAAGGGAGTGGTCCAAATCCTAAACCTTGAGGCACCTCTCATGGGAAACAATAAGAGAGTAATGAAGAAGTGCTGAACTCCACCTGCTAGGGTTGGTCAAAGTTAAGCGTTTTAAGTCATGAGAGAGCAGTATCTGTGTACATCATTTAGGGCTGATGGCAGGATCTGACAACTGATCATGGAAATTTGAAAAGAATGACAGGGAGGTCTACCTGTCAAGAGCAGAAGAGCATCTATGGTAGGTTGCATGATGGTCTCTACTTAATGGATTATTTTGAAAATAGACTGGCTACCATTTTGAAGAACAGTCTGTGACTGAAAAAAGATTTCATGTATGGTATATCGCACAGTCAAACATTAGTCAGGATAAGGAAAAGAGAGAACGGGTGATTTTTACATAAGCTTGGTAGATCCAACCATCCTTTGGAGCTAGATTTGCTATTCCATCAGATTTAATCTTAAATTTAATTTTAATTTTGAATTATTTTGAATTTTAAACGATTATTTGTATGATTAATAAATTTCTCAAAATTTGTTTGCATTTATTAATTGCAAGCACCCATAACAGCAGAACAGAAGCTTAATTTGATCCTAATATCCCAAAAGGGTTTTCACATGTGTCCATAAAATCGCAGATACATTGCATTAAGCCAGCTATCAGGCTGGGATACAGAGCACCTGCCCCCAATTATCTGGAGGTCTCTGTTATTCTGAATTTCTAGACGTGGCTTTCGATGTAAGGCCACTCACTGATTGGCAGCTAAATAAATAAATAAAACTAGGTAGAAAATCCCAGGAGAAGGTGGAACACAGAGCAGTCAAATGAAGAACATTTGCCCTAACAATAGTGAGCAAATGAGATCTGTCTTGCGAACAGTTGTTGATTTTCTCAAAGCACGCCCTGCCTACTCCTTAGCTCTTCACACAAGGCTCCTCGTTAACGCAAGCTGTTTGCTGCACATTCCTGCGGGAAGTGTCATTGGAGCAGCGTTAAAGTTTGTCTAAATGGGAGTTGCTCTAACACTGACCGCATCTTTTAAAACACAGCAAAACAGCAGCTGCTGCTGGTGGAGATGTTTTAATTATGAGTCACGCAACTTTGGAGAAAGGTAAACAAAAGAGACTGCAGAGAAACAAAGCAGTTAATGTAAGGCTGTATCTGCTGAGTGCTTCTGCGTGTGTTTTTATGTGTGCATCAAGCCATTGGAGATGTCTGACCAGTCCATAGTAGCCAGTACACTTCTCCCTGCTGTGGTCTGCTGATCTAATGCTGCAAGTGTCTGTAGAAATTCATCGCAAAAACCAGCTCCATCTGAGGACTGACGGACCCACTGAAGGCGGTTCCGGAGAAGAGGATGATGGGAAACATGCAGTGCATCATGACAAATGCCGTCTATCCCCTCCAGGGGGCGATCAACTGGAGCAATTTTAGCCACTAGCTCATTTCACCACGTTGTGCTAAGAAGCGCTGCTGTTGATCTGTCCTACCTGCTACCATCAGTGCCTCCTCCTGACTCCCCCCCCCCCACCCCCGCCATAACAAATGCCAGGATTTATTTGAAAAGAAAAGCAAAAAGGCTTGCCGCTCTGTGCTTCTCTACCATTTTTTGCATACGGAGAGGCAAATAAATATAATATTATCATATGCAGTCTTTTTCAGTGTTATGATTTGAATAAGCACGAAAACTAAGGGCCGAAGTAACAATTGTCCAACCTCTGAGACTGCAGAAGTACTTGAAGCCTGACTCTGCCAATATCTAAGTGTTCTTTTTGGTTTATAGGTGCTGACAGGCCTGCTGTGATCTGTGCAACATATGGGCTGCTTCCAGCGTGTGTGTGTCTGTCTGTGTGTATTGTGTTTATATTACATTGTGGGGACGAAATGTTCCCCACAATGTATTAAAAACTTATTTTGACCATTTTTCAGGTGCCGACAAAGATCTGTGAATGCAATCAACAAAACTAAAAAAGCCAAAAGTTGTGTATTTTGTTTGGTTACTTATGTGTAAGGTTAGGGCTGGGTAGGGGTTAAGGTCATCATGTTGGGATTACAGTAGGTGTGTGTATGTGTGTGTGTGTGTGTGTGGGGGGGGGGGGGGGGGTGGGTTGGTGAAACCACAGCAGTCGATGGATTCTTATTCATGTCAAGCAGCATTTTAGCAAAAGTGCTCCTCTGCCTGTCATTCTCATCTCCGGCGTGAGCTGGCTGCAGGAGGTACAGGTCTCAGCCACAATCACATGGGCCTTTTCCTGGTCAATGGTGCCCAATTGGTTTGCAATAGGTGATGGATGATAGGGTTAACCAGCTAAGTTGAGGGTGAATGGAGTGTTGAATGAATGGAACAGTGAAACTGAGTAGAAAGCCAGAGCACAAAGCCTTGTTTTCTTATCTGTGATAAGCGGTGCTTTTTAATTCATACAAACCATTCAGTCACTTGACTTCACCTTAATGATGTGGTTGTCCTGAAAGACTCATTTTTATATTCTGAGCTTAATAGAAGCATTTCCACTACCACATACTCCAGTCCTGGCCTTTCTCCAGCCCTGTGTGAGAACCTTCTTTCCGCAACCTGACACACTAGTATCAAGTTTAATTACTCAGCAGAGTCATTTCACTGTTTTTCAGCTGCCCCTCTTATTAATTCTACTTTTATTTTCCATCTCTGCAATCAGCTCAAGTTAACATACAGCATGAAGTTATCTGTGATTTTCCTGACCCTGGTGTTTTGGAGGATCGATTTAATGCATTTATTAAATAAAGGGAAACTTAAACTGAAATAAATATCTTTTTATCATTTGGATTATTCACTAGATTTGCATGATTAATATGTACATTGTAACCTTTTGTTTAAAATCTTATCCTTGGATCTTTGTTGAAACACTAAAATTAATTAATTTCAATAATAAATACTGTTACCTGCCTTAATCGACACAGAAATGTTCTGTTTTTCATCCTAATGCCAGATTGTTGTTTCAACCCTTGATTGAAGTAGGAAATGACAGATAAGATCCATGTGGCTGGATCATGAAAAGTCATCATTTGGTTATTTTTCTACACAGTGAGCTCAGTAAATTAAATTTGAATTAGCCAGGGAAAAGGTAAATGACATCACACTCATTTGTCTAAACTTACAGAAATTAAACATACAAAAAAAAAAAAAACTCATAATTTGACAGACAAGTAATCTATCAACACCTGTGCCAGCACTATAAGTGCTATAGTTTAAACTAGGGATGCACCGATCCACATTTTTTCACTTCCGATCCGATTCCGATACCTGAATTTGGATATCTGCCG
>JAODJU010000018.1:8286171-8305929 GCA_026776725.1 Gnathonemus echidnorhynchus | reverse complement strand
GGGGGGACAGATAAAAATAAAAGATGTCTGTGATGCTAATGAATGGGAATTTCACAGTTTATGACATCGACTGTAATTATGACATTGTAATTTTGACAGCGTCGAGCACGATTTGGAATAAATAAGTCAATATTTGCGGGCTCTTATTGACACATTTGGGACATGATTAAAAATGAATAGAAGACGGCTGATGTCTCCATCGTTGTTCGTGCCGTAACTTTATTTGAAGGATGTCCTGGTACTTCTAGTGTCTTCTGTTGTACCCTATTGATTTGAAATATTGTCTTATGTAATGAGGAAGATAAATGACATGGTGGTGCACTCCTGAGCTTGTGTCAGCTTAATCAATCATTCTTAAACCCGGGCAGGAATGAGGAGCCTCGGCCTGCTCCGCTCCGACGTATCCCTCTCACGCTCCGGCCCGACGTGGCAGCTGCAATTCATCATAGCTTCAGAACAAAACTGGCACCATCAAGCCCGTCCTTGCCCCATCCCAGGTTGCGCCAGGAGGAACTGGAGGGGTGCTGAGATCTCTCCTAATCGGCGCAGGAAAGTTCCACCCGGGCTCAGAATAAACCCGCGTGCTCCACTTGTCCTCGTTTCCGTGCGCCATGGCGTTCGAAAAAAGTAGCTAAGTTTAGAGCCGGCGCCGGAGAGATGAATTGCAGAGGGCTGCCCTTTTCGGGAGAGCCTGGCGGAATGAGAGATGGAGCTGATACTCAGGGATTTGGACTCTCTTCAGCCGAGGGCCCCGATTCGTTCTGCTGTCTCGTACGGGCATCTCCCTGGACATACCCCTAGACATACCCTGCTGGCAAATCACAGTCAGCCGTAGCTGCCTCTTTTCAACAACTGTGAGATAATGGTCCTGGGCCAGATTGTAGCATGAGCACTAAAACTGAAGACAACATGATGTCTCTACATATCTATTCGTAGCCTACCCTCAGCTCGAGTCTTCACCTATTACTTCCCTGGAACTCCTTGGAGGGCCTGCATGTCTTTCGAAGCATGCCAGCCATTCTTCCACCTAAGCGGGCACCCGGTCACCATGCGTGGAGAGCGGCGAGCCAACCGAGCTGCCAGAGAAACCCGATCTGACCGTGTTTTTGCTTGTCCCTCGCTTTTTTACATTAAAGTCAGGGCACGCTAGCTGATGCTAAAAACGTGCTAGCGGGAAGCCGGCATCCATCGCTGTTTATCACAGCCTGACATTTAACACGATATATGCAACTAGTTGACTGTGTTCCCTCTATTGTTCTGTCCAGACTCTGCTTTTTATTTCAAAATGTCAGGGCTGGGACTTATCATCTCCAGGTAAATGTGTGTGAGGACATGGAAGCTGCCTTTGTGTTATCGTGGTGCAGCCCTGCTCTTCTGCTCTGTTTGTTTTCCTGCAAAATAGGCAGCAAGTCAATATGATCAATTTGCTGTAACAGCTCTGGCTGTAATTACTGCCACAATTATGCATGGTCTCAGTTAATTTGCTCCTTTATTATTTTAATTTTCCCCTCGTCTAATTGGAACTGAAAAAGCACCGGATGTCTCGGCGGCAATGCCCCCTCTCGGGGGGGGGGGAGACAAGAGAGCGGGCGAGAGTGACGTTATTGATCCCAATTCATCCAAAATGAATCATATGGGAGACGCACTGTGTGTAAACAAAGCCGTACAATCGCTACAGGTACACAGCTACCAAGATTCATTAGTTCTGTTTCTCTATTCACAGTGGTGATCGGTTCCGCAAGTGACGGCACACTTATGCAGCATAAACAAACCTGACAACAGTGTCCTCAGCACCGTCAGTCAAGATTAAGAGGACTGCCAAACTTTTGTATTCTGTTTAACAGCTTAGTTGTTTTACCAAAATATATAGAACACCTTATTTGAATTAAATAATGCAACATATCATTATTATTCAGTTTCAAGTCGCATAAATTAGGATTAGAAAAACTTGTTCCCAATAGGACACAGTCTTTCAAATGTAAGACTGAGAACAAGATTTTTACCCAAACTCCAGGCCAGGCCTGCAGCAGGACTTTAAAGATTTGTTCTCAAACGGACACTAAACCTAAAAGTCATACATCCATGTCCAGGACCATGTGATCTGGCAACCAAAAGCTCGGTGTGGGGGCGTGACAAGCTACAGAAGATGAATACCTGAGGCTTCTACAGGTAGGAACAAGGTTTCAGCATAAAGCTTCGATTTCCGTGTATAAGAGGTAAAGCTCATCAAGTGGTCGTGATGAAGCTCTCTGGGCCTGCCATCATCCGCAGGGCTAGGGGTCAGGGCTAACAACAAGGGGCCACCCCTGAGGCCAGAGGCACAAACCGGCCCACGGGCCACAACGGCATACAAATGCTACCCATTCGAGGCGTAAAATACGATGTCAGCCTCCCTGTGCCAGCAAGCTGTCAGTAGGGGGGGGGCTAACGAAGTCCCACTTAGAGCGTCTGTCATGATGCAATCCGGCAGAAATCCACTGGCATTAGCCCGCCGCCGCATGCCCATCTACCCGCCCGAGCTGGGTGCACGCATCGCCAGCACCGATGTCATTATCACGTACGCAGGCCGGCGCTTAACGCCAATCTCGTGCCAGTGGCACTTCGGCCTGACTGGCCAATTGTTTCCATCTTCATGCACTAGTCTCTCTGCTCCAGGTATACCAGGTCACCGAGTTCAGCAGTGCACCCAGAGAGCTCAGCAGTGCACCCGGGGAGCTCAGCCGTGAACCTGGATAGCTCAGCCCTGCACCTGGAGAGCTCAGCAGTGCACCCGGGGAGCTCAGCCGTGAACCTGGAGAGCTCAGCCGTGCAGCTGGAGAGCTCAGCAGTGCACCCGGGAAGCCCAGCCGTGAACCTGAGAGCTCAGCCGTGAACCCAGAGAGCTCAGCAGTGCACCTGGGGAGCTCAGCCATGCACCTGGAGAGCTCCATTTCACAGGGCTCGTACCCACTGCCATTCTATGGTGTGACCATCACAAACCTTATTTACACAAAAGAAAACTCTGCAAGCCAATCAACATTCATGGGCTTGCTGCTCTTAATATTAAAAAAATATGGAAAAAAGCATAAATAAACTGAATCTTAAGGGCTGGTCACAGAAGGGGCTCAGTATGTATTGAAATTCATGGGAAAAACTCCTCTCTCCTCATCTCCCCTCCAGATTGATTATATAGTTGGCTTTGATATAAACTTGAAGCCAAAAAAAGTATTTCTGACATTGGGGCCAAACTTCACTCCAATCCAGGTACATATCTGGTTATGAAGGGAGGGTAAAGGCTTGAGCCAATGTTTTTAATCAATAAGATGAACCCCACAATTAGTTGGAATGTCAGAAAGCATATGTATCCCCTCCAGGAGTAATGAAGTCACTGAGGATTTAGAAGAGCAGCGCAATAAAACCATAGTTTTTTGATAGTTGTTTTTAATTTTTATTAATATATTTTCATGAATCTATTACAGAAATCCGCAAAAATAAAATCAATATTTACACAATACCTGTACAGTTTGGACAGTATATTTTGATTGGCATGTTGGGCTGTGAAACACTCCAAACGGACAGGTAAATCAAATATAAGAAGCAATGCTTGTATTAACATGTACGCGGCTACATAGGAATCCTGCAGTTTTCACATATCTTGCTCCTTGTGAGACACATGCATACAGGCAAGAGCAAAGCTTGGAGTCAGAGCACAGGGTCAGCCATTTATCCAGCATCCCAGGAGCACTTTACGGGGGTTAAAGGTCACGCTCAAAGGCCCAACAGTGATATGATTGCCTTGCTGGCCACAGCATTCAAAACGGTAACCTTCTGGACAAGGACACAGTCTACTAAGCCATACTTCTAAGCCTCATACCGTTTCCAGTAAAACCTAGTTTAAGTATCAGAAAGATTCTTTGAGATTTGTCAATATTCATAAATGCAAGTGATGATGTTATACTGGATTATTTATTGATTTAGGAATGTTTAATTTCACTCATCAGTAGTCTTTCTCATTCTTAGTATTAAAATAATCCTAATACTGTCTATGATTTATATACGCTAAGACCAATTAAAAGGAGTGAATCATTTTATATATTTTGTATTTACTTCTTTATTGACTTAGTAATACTACATTTATTTAGTTAGAGGAATGTGTTTAGTTAAAGGGAAGGACATCCTTTGTGGGGGATCTGTCTTTGGTTACAGGTAATGAAGCTGATTTCCATAATATCAAAATGTGAACTGTATGTACCTAATGCTACACGTGAATGGTCGTATCGCCACGTCACTGGATGAGAAGCAAGGTTTAGCATGGCAGAGATTACAGACCTTGCCAGAATAACAGGAAGCTCAAAATGAGCACTGGAGGAATCGATTCACCTCAAGGAGAGGGTCACTGCGTATTTTCAGCACTTTTTATTCAGTATAACACACTGTTGGCTATAGCTTCGATTTAAATAAATATTTCCACGTTTAATTATACAATAATTCAAGGGATCAGCCATTCAGTTCATTTTCAAAGCTGTTAAGCTGAGGGTGGAACCCTTAGTAATTTTATACAAGCATATTTCCAAGTAGCCATGGTGACACCAGTCCAGACTGGAGAGATTGGGGAGGTGCTTAAAAAGAGCAGGCAGTCTGCGCCACTGACCAAGGCAGCATATTCAAAACAGCGTTATGACACAAAGACCACAATTCTGTCAAAAGGCTGTCTTCAGATTAAGTTTCCACAAACCTGATTGGTGAAATTCATATTGAGATTCTAACTGGAAGGTCTCATGCTAACAGCATACCTGTCACTATTTTGTAGTTGAATAAAATACTGTTTATTAAAAAATAATTCCTTTTAATAAAACAAAACTATTAAATACTGTATCAAATCAAATCAAAGTATAGACAAATATACACAAATACTATACACATATATACATAAATATAAATTTAAGATGATATACATTTTAGAAGCTATGGCATTATCTTACAGATGACTAGGTCAGGCTGATGACTAATTCTTCATTGGTGAGTGACCCGGAGGGGTAGCAGTCCATGCCTGTCTCCAGCAGTTCACCAGTTCAAATAATGCAGCTGGTGAACTAAGTATATCACCACTGGGCCCCTGAGCAAGGCCCCTAACCTCAAAAAGTGCTCCAGGGGTGCTGGATAAATGGCTGACCCTGCGCTCTGACCCCAAGATTTACTCTCACCTACATACTCTATGTTTGAGCGTGTGTGTCATAGGGAGCTCAACTGGGATATGCGAGTACTGAAATTTCAGAGTACTTGCTACCTGTATAATGACGATAAAAGCATTCTTCTTCTATATCTTTAAGTTCAAGTATGTTCCTTTGTCCAAAATACCACCAGTATCTCTTTAGACAAAACCAATGCTGATTTGTGACTAATGTTGAAAATCGGACCATTTATGTTAGACTGTTATAATGTCCATAAATGTAATAATAATAATAATAATAATAATATAATTATTATTGTTATTGTTCTTGTTATAGGTATTATTATTGTTGTTATTATCATTATTATTGTATAGATACATCAATGTTTTCATTCTTAAATTAAAATACGATATCAGTGACATATTACTAATTACCATTAATACAGATTACTAATTGCCTCTATCAGTTTTATCTATGCACAACACTTCTCAAAAATGATTATAAATGTTATCATGACATTTCATTAATGAATACCATAAAGATATTTGAAAACTGCATTAAAAAATTCTTCAACATCAGAGGCGATACAAACTGCTATTGAAACTACTAACAGCCACTGGCCTCATTAATAACAGGAATATTTTTTTGGTAACACTGCAATTAAAATAATACGAAGATGATAAAAAACACAAGTAAGCTTGATAAAGTATTAAGGAACAGTTGCATTTACAGAACTAGAAGACAAAAAGAAATACCTGTTCATTAGCTACAAGTTATTCACAAGTATAACTCAACATAAAAATAAATCAATTTTATTTTTTTTTCAATATTTATGAATTTTTTTTTTTACATTTATAATGGATTGTTACCTATTTTGATAAAGAAATGTCTGCAAAATTATAAATTAAGAGGCACAGGTATCCATAGGCAAATGACATTTTAAATTCCCAGCTTTACCAGAAATGAAGGATTCTGAAAATTATGCACAATAAACCTTATTAAGAGCAAAGAACAATTGGTAACACTGTTTTAATTAAATGTATAAAATGTGTCCATGTTGGTCATTTGGATAAGAATATATAGCTAGTCCGTATCAATACTAACCTGTAATTTCTCCAAACCATGAATGTAAACAAGGTAACACATAAAAAACCAATCCAGCTATTGAAAAGTTTACAATGTACATGTAATGCTTTTGGAAATGTAACTACTGTATATTATTTGTATTATTTGTATTATTAGTGTTATACAGTACTAAAATAAGTACTAAGTACTATGTTATACAGTACTAAAAGACGACAGAAACACATTTGATTTGTTTCCCTATTTCAAGTAACCATGAAAGGAGAGGGACCCATGACAAACACGAAAAGCCAAAGTCTCGCTGGGCCCCTGTCACCCACACAGGAGCCTGTCTCCCAAAACCAGCGGAAAGCGGACCTCCAATGCAGCTCGTGACAAGGGCAGCAGAGAGAGCCATTTCCATTCACGACTCACATTCGTCTTCATAAAACAACAAACCCATGGCTTAATTTTTTCTCAATGATATACATATGAGCAATATTAGCATAAGGCATAGCTTTGTGTCCTATGGTGTCACATGGTGCTATTACCTGTAGAATGACTGCAAAAAGAATTCAAGAAACAACAAAAAAAAAAAGATTTTTTTTTAATCCAGAAGAAGCTCAGAAGAGAAGAATTTAGCCAAAAGACCAGCTTGTATTTACCTTTGCATCACAATGAAATATGAGAGAGAGGAGTGTGTGTGGTAAGCTGAGTAAAACACACTAAATCCTTTCATTTGTACAGTCATGTCTGAGGAAACTTTACCTCAGCTGACACCTTTCAAGACAATTGCAGCAGTAAGGATAGTACAATTTTCCATTTTAAAGCAAATTCACTCTCTTTACACATTGCAAAGCATATTCATATATTGAAATTAAACTTATTCTGAAATGTATTTGATAATGGTCTGGCTATTTTCAATAAAATGTAACTGGGGGCCCAGTGAGTAGCTTTCAATTCACCTTCACTGTGAAGTTTAAATTCACTTATCTCTAGGGAAAACTTTTTGCATATATGATTTTAAAGGTATTTAGAACAATAATCAGTTAAAGGTATACATTGGTCATATACTTATTTAATATACATTCCCATATAGAATCTTTGGTGACATTTAACATATTAGTGAAGTAGGGAGGAATACACACACACACAGACACATAAATAAACATTCTCTACTTTTTTCTATACTCTCGTAAAAGAGTTTATCTCTTATGAGCTACATAACCACGTGTTTTGTAAAAGTTTACTTTGAACATGATTTTAAACTATTCTCCCATCAATAATGCCAAGTATCCATGGTAACACTGGAAATTGTTTTGGCATTTGGGAACAGTTCTGACATTAGAATAAATTATCACTTTTCAAATGTTAATTAATCATATAGTAGCTCTGAACAGTAACTTTCTAACACACACTGTTTCCCCAGAATACAAAAAAATGCATCGTCTGTGCAATAACTCCCTTTCTATGATATTTTGTGTCATTTTAGCAGATTACATATAAGAACCTTGTGGTTCCTTTACATGTACGTATTACAATTCCATTTAGAGATTTTAAAAGAAAATAATGAAAACAACCTTTAAATCATTTAAATTTTACAGAAGTACACAAATAAACATTTACACTCGCTTTATTCAGCAGATGCTTTTAATCTTTAAAACAGATCAAATATAGTGTCTAGACTTTTTAGTGAGAGCCAAAACAACACTCACATCTAAACATTTGATTTCACTTTGATTGTTCCTAGCAATGCCGATGTTATTGATTCATTTCATTTGTAAAGTAATTGTAATGTTTTCTGTTTTTCAATTTTTGAAAAAAAAAAACGAGATTATAGTATCATACATATTAATGTTTGAATGTATCTCAAAATACTATCACGATTTAAAAAAAAAAAAAAAAAGATAAAAAAGTAGAAGAAAAATAACAGGAAAAGTAACACGAAAGGCTGAACAAAAGCACATCATACGCCATCAAACGCCAGCTTAGCGCAAGCGAGGTAATAGAATATTAGGACCATGCTAAAGTCCACGTGCGCTGGTGGGGAGGCGGGGCCTAGAGACACGCTTGAAGTTACACGCCCTGTGGGTCAGGCTGGTCACATGCCAGAGGCATGGTATCTGCGGGGCGTGTGACAGCGGCGCTGTGTGACAGGGAACCACCGATCGGTAACGAGTATATGGAAAATACTGGCGTCCGCGTAAACCACAATTGCTGGTTATCACGCTGTAGTTTTTCCCCTGAATAAAGTTTGTACGTTGATACTTTGTCTGAGGGCCTGGCGGCTCCGATCGACCAGATTTAATCAGCTTTCAGACCAACTTAATCTACTGAGAGTTTTACTCGTTTGGAAAAAGAACCGGGAGTTGTGCAACTTTACAACAATACTGAACAAAAATGATAAAATACTTTACATAGACTTAAAGTTTACTATGCATGGAGAGTCACGTAATCCTAGTATTACTTACTACGTCGTATAATTCCCTTTAGTTTCAGAATTTTAGTATGTAGTATAGCAACAGAGAAGAGCAATTTTAGCTCTGTCAGAACTGAGAAACGTGCCGTAACTGGCCGGTCAGTGGAAATTGTTGATGTGACAACATTTCACTGACATTCGCTTTATATATATATATATATATATATATAGTTCATTTTCCCCGTCTCACGAACTGACAAATGTGACTCGATTTCACCACATCCAGACACATCCAGACATTGCGCAGGTCTTTCAGAAACAGCTTGTTGAACGCATTTACACAAGTGGTCTTGCAGCGCATTTTGGGGACCAAAGGAAATCTCGTCATTTGATTTTTAAGAAGTGTATGGTGTATTATTTGACCCAGGTTAATATTTGAATTAAGATTAATTGTGGTGGCAGTAAAATTAGTATAGAAATGATGGCTATTTCAGGTAAGAATAATGACAGTTGATGCTATAGGTTGTTTGACAATTCATAATTTCTTTAATAATTTATGCTGAACATGTGTAGGTTTGTTAAAATCAGACATTTTTGTTTTTATGAGGCGTTTTGTTTAAAGTGCACCGCTGTGATCTTTATAAAAAGCTTCCCCCACCTCTGATCCTGTAACAGTTATTGGATTGATCAGCCGACTTAAAAGTGTTCCGTAGCAGCCTATATGTCATCCCCATGTCAGAAAACAAGACGGCACTGTTTTTTTTTCATCTATTATCTCGGCTATTGACAACCTTTCCCTTTCCAGTTGTAGGACTGGAGCTCTCACTAGCGCTGCCAGTGGACGAGCATACCCACACACCCACCGCTGCCGCGATCTCACACTCGCACTTCTTAGTTATACTCTAAAATAGGCGGCGAGACCCGAGCGTCGGAGCTCGCAATTTATAGAAACCCGGCGTGAAACCGTTCGCTCCGGCAGTTAAGATATACATCCGAGTTTAAAACATGGAGTCCCCTCCAGATCCGGCAAATGACACGGGCAGCGGCGCTGCGGAGCCGGCTACCCCGGTCAGGGACACCCCGGTTAACCTGGAGACTCTCGGAAAAACTGACCAGCAAGCCCCGGTTCGAAGGCAGAGCTGTTCGAGCACCAACAGAGGTAAGATCCCAAAACATATCTTTTAGACATATAACAGTAATGACATCTGATGGGGAAAAAAAGAAAATCGGCGAAGTTCAAAAGAACTGTCGGCTCCCTATGTGAACATGGTAAATGACCGCAGTTTCGGGAGCTTCGGGGAATCGATCTCAGCACCGTCCAGAAATTAAACTTCCACTCCGGCGACTAACGTGACAGCCGCCGGATCGCTACTTAAATTCGCAGCCGACGCTTCGGTGCGCCATTTGGACACATTCACCGGCCGTCCTGAGGGTTAAAAAGTAGCAACAGGATACGACATCTGAAACAAAATACCCAAAAAAATATATAACAATAATTCAAACGATCGGCAATGTTTCTGCAGGACTGCTCGCAGTGCGCGTTCGCATGGAAATGCTTTTATTTGATGCCCCTTTTATAATCTGATCTCATGATTTCTGCTTAGATGCTTGTGAAAGTGGAACTTTTTTGGGGAGAAGTACGACTGCCACTTGGAAGTAACGTAGCTAAACTTTTCTCTCCCGTTTGCGATTTGACAGCAGCGGGATGCTGTCGGCGGGGCTGCTGCCCTGGATGCGCATATATGGACGCCTTTTTTTGCAATAAACCGGCGTGTCTTTTACTTGCTCATACATACCTCTGCTCCAGCTAAACAGGCTGCCTTGACATATTCCAGCACCTAACCTGACGGGTTTCCAGCCGTTTCATCACGGACGGACAGACCGCCTGCGATAATTTTCCCCGATCGTTTTTAAATCCATCCAAAATGCTTTGAATATTCTTTAAAATATTAATGCTAAATATGGCTGATTATTTGATGTCTGTTTAGGCTACAGACAATATCTCCGGCTAGCCACACCCCCTGTAGACAGCCTCCATTTACGCATCTAACGCAAGTTACAGCAGAAAGATATTCATGCACTAATATCTACATTGATTTTTAATAAGGTTGGTGGACGAAATGGCACAGACAAGCGGAGCAGTTTCAGACACGGACGCGTCTCTTTGTGCACATTTCCTCAGCGGATGGGGTATATTTAGAGTCTGATACGTTGAATGAGGAATGTAAGCCGGTTATGTAACAGGTTTAGCCATAAACCGGAGGCAGGAGCGAGGGAATATCCATTAAAGATCTTTCCAGTTTTTTTTTTCAAGATGACGGAAAAAATCACTTCCCTCCCCCGGCCGTTTGACGTGGTTTCAGTAGCCTGTGATATGTGGCGATGATCCGCTGTTAGAGAAATGAGGGACATTGTTTCACTTTAACTTGGTGGTTCCCTGCCAGGTCCCGGTTATGTAATAAGCAGGGGCAGGTAGGAATGCGTTCGCTCCCTTGAACATTTTATTTTATTTGATATAGAATTTTTTTTTTTTTTTTGGGTGGGGGGCGCATGTGATCTGGCGCTTGCATGAAAGGCATCTGACTGCAGACACTCCTAACCCGCTGACCCATATTCGCCCCGTTTGCGATCTGGATTAAGGTACCCCAGGAAGCAGAGACAGACAGTCAGAGAAACGCCTTCCCATGTGTTATGTAACTCATTCGGTGGAAAAAAAAATGAGAAGAGAGGCGGCCTCCAGTTGATTCAATCAGAGAATTTTGCGAAAATGTCTAAATACAAAGATCTTGACCCTACAGATAAATATGACCATAGTTTTCAACACCTATGCTTTTTATATTTGTATTTTTTCATAGGGAAAATATTTTACTATCCCTAATCAGCTAAAATCATGTACAGTGATTATTTAGTAATACCCTTGGTCTTAAATTACATGTGATAACCATTGCTGAGATATCTTAAAATGTAGTTTTTACGTATTTTCAGTTTTATTTCAATTTAATTATATACCAACCTCTGGCATTAAGTGTAATCAACTAGCAGGGCTGCTTATTGCGAGAATAGTTTACTGTCATGTAAAAAAGAATTTTAATAGTCTTGTTTGAGCGTCAATATTGTCTCAGTACTGCATCTGTGTGAGTACTTTTGAGGTGTGGTAAAATTATTCTATTCTTAAATTTTGAATAACGCCAGGTGACTCCGCGCGATGGCATATTGACTTTGTGGTGGTCCTGGAAGTTATCAACACAAAGCCAGCATCTCTACTGAATATATTTTCTACATACTTGAAATAAACAAAACAAATACTTAGGAATTTCTATTGCCATCTGCCAGAGAAGAATAGTATTAAAAGTATGTATTGAAGCAATTCTTAATGTTGTCTTTATGGCACTGAGGATATTTATCCTGTATTTGCAAACTTGCGTCACTAGCTGTGTGCTAAAGATCTATGCAAAGCTGCAATATTTACAAATACAAAACAATACTTTGAAGGTGAGATGGTACAATAGAGACCTGTGTTTGAAAGGTATGAATGGTCTTCTCACCTTAAGAAATCGTTCACCAGCTTCTGTAGAATTTTGAGAGGGCAGAGGATTTTGTTGAAATATCCATTTGTATAGCTTTGTTCATAACTATGGTATTTAATTTTGTTGCCAGCTATTATTTCTTGTTCTGTGTTTGTCTTCTTCTTGTCACTTTTCTTTGATCCTCCTTCGAAAAAGTACCCCACAGCTCTGACCTCTGAAACGCCTCGACACCCGACACAAAATTGACATTTGTAATGTTTTTATTATCAGCCCAATTTCAAATTGTTTCTGGTCTCGGTCACTTTAACGGGGGAGGAAGTGAAAAGGGCAGAGAAGAGAGGAGACGAGGCCCAGCAAACACCGTTTAAAGGGGAGTGTCAGGCGGCTCCCTGACGACGGTCTGCCAAACAGAGACGCGTCCCACATTGTTCGTGGAGCGTTGTGACTTCTGATGGAGGCTCGTTCTCTAGAGGACCTGGGTGTTCTGAGGTTAGCTCTGGTCTGTAAAAGCGGTACCGCTTGGATGATGGGCCAGCTCATTAGCAGCAGTGCGAATGGATATTTCTCTGTTTTCCCTGCGTCCCTTAAGCTGTGCGTCCTGAGCTTACCATGTGAGAGGCGGACAGGCTCAGAAGAGCCCAGGTGAGGCCTTCAGCCCGGCTGTGCTCACCTGGGGAGACCCCTGTACCTACAGCCCCCACCCTCCCCGCTGCCACCCTGGCCCATCTGCTCTGGGGGGGTCCCCGGTGACCCCCATAGGTACCCCCCCTCACCCCTTATGCTATCCTGTTGTTATTGGGCTCAGATTTACTGCTTTTTCAGAATCTTAGTTTTTGGTGACATGTTCTGGGAAACACAATGGGGAACAATCCAGGAGACGTGTGTCCAGTGACGTGTGTTCATTGTATTTTAATTAGAGTTATTACTGAATTCCAGTAGTAAACAGTGATGCACCTGTGCTTTTGTTAGATTTGTAAAAGATTCAACCCCCAATTTACTCCCTGTAAGTTGGAGGACCGCCTTATACAGCAGGATGTAGATTAACGTCATACCCAGGATGAAGCAATTGCAGGTTAAGGGCCTTTGCTCAAGGGCCCAACGGAGTAGAATCTCTCTGGGCATTCATGGGATTTGAACCAGCGATCTTCCAGTTCCTGGCACAGAGCCCTAGCATCAGAGCCACCACTCCCTCCAAAAAAAATGTTAAGGTGGGCCAATTAATCGCTGTGGCATGACAGCCTTCGCTGTAATTGCACTGGAAAACATTGTACCTTATGTAAATGCAAAGCTTGCAACAGTACATTGCAATGCAACGGTTAATGCATCATTTCTTAATGGTTTAATGCATCACCTTAACAGACGGAGCATATTGCACTGGCCAATATTGCATTGTAGGGAAATTGCAGCTGTATGACTGAACCTGTTCCAGACATTTCTGGGGCTCCTTTGTCCTTCCAGCTGTGACGTTTACTATTTCCATCAATAACAGAAATTGTCCAGTCGCAAACACTTGAAAATCTTGGGAATGTTCAGTTACCATCAGTCTGAATTGCAGGGAATAGTTCAGGTTGACGAATCATTTGTAACACTCATATGCATGCTTGGTCACACGCTACAGTGACTGTGATGTGACATGAAAAACAAGGGAAGTAAGCCCCAGGATTCCAGTGGGTGCTCTGTGATCTGTCTGGGGTCTTGGGGAGCCACAGGAGCGCTGCTCAGCATCACAAATGTGAATGCCTGCCTGAGATGTTGCACTTTGAGTCATATATGCCATAAGGAAGCACTGCTTCTTGCATCTTCCAAAATGAGAAACGATACGATAAGATAGCGGGAGATGTGGTGTGAAGAAGCATTGAAAAAATATATAAATTCAGCACAAATAAATGTGGACGGATGGATGGATGGATGGATAGATAGATAGATCTATCTTCGTGTTGGCTACAGTATATGGCATTATGCTTGCTTTAAAATTTGTTGTTTTATGAAAAACAAAACCAAAATTGTTGAGCTTACCTAAGCAGGTAATTAGGATCCCTCTGCTGGGGGGTGTGTATTGAAGTTAAAGAATCTCTGACAGTATATATTTGCAGTCTACGGTGTACTGCTGCATGATAAGATTACTGTTTCCTTTTCACCAATTAGATGTCTATGTTTGTGCCTGAGTGAGTTATGTTCAGCCACCTGCCAAATTCACGCTCTCCCAGATGGATTAAGTATAAGAAGGTAAACATCCTATCCTGAGATATCCTTGCTGGCTTCCATGGCCTGACTCACAGAAGATAATCTCCGCACCCCCTGCCACTTGTGGGCATTTGAAGGCCCCGTCAGCATTGCCATTCTGGGCGTCACGGTTCAGCCCCGCAGGTTGGAAAGGGTCGTGTGTGTTTACCCAACACCGACAGGGGAGGGTGGGGGTGGGGGGCAAGCGGGAGGCGTGTGCTGGTGGTTCTCAGACGTGGGGCCTGTGATTCCCCCCTGGTTGCCTGGACAGGTCCCTGACAGACAGGCCATGGCAGGGAGACCCAGGCAGGGAAAACAGCATCCCTCTCGATCTGGCAGCGTTCCCATGACATAACACCCCCCACCCCCCACCTAATCCGCTCAAGTGCGATGTGTCACAAGCCACCCTGCTGGTGCCGTACAGGACCCGGGCCTCGGATCGGGTGTCCCAAGCCTGCGGACTCGAGAGGTTTACGGCATTAAGCGAAGCCCTGTTGTTGTTCCAAATTCAGAAATGACACATAGTTTATTAACATAATCCTGTGTTTTCTGTTAAACAAATACTCAGTTTGGTGCCTTTTTCCCACCTAAACAATTATGAAGATAAATATGTACAGAAATATGTTTTAACAGTTCAGATTTGCATAAGTAAAAATAAATATGTTTTGCATGTTGTTTATTACAAGTTCTTAAGAAGGATTTTGCTCATGGCTTGGGTTGTGTAATCAAAAGCTGGTTTAGCACTGATCTTGGCATTACTGTTGAGGTTGCATACTCTTTGGGAGCATGCAGCACAATATTATTTCCATCCATCCATCCATCCATCCATCCATCCATCCATCCATCCATCCATCCATCCATCCATCCATTCGTCTTCTAATTACTTCTCCCAGTCATAGTTTTGGGGAGTATTGCCTTCAGTTCATTTATGTTATGTCAGACAGTTATGGCTGCTGTCAGTTTACAGCTGGTATTGCTGTTATCTTTCTTTTTATAACATTAAACACACTCAGCGTCCACTTTAACAGGCACCCTTTGTTTATGTCAGTCGCCTGTATGCTGCAGATGGCGAATCATGCAGCTGCAACTCAGACAAGGTCTTGAGGTTCAGCTACTGTTTGACTGAGACTTAGGCCTGTGCATCTGTGTGATGGACGTGATGTACTGTAGCAGGCGTTAGTGCTCTAAAGCTAACAGGGAGGCTTGCAAGTGGAAAAATATGATGGGCCAAATTCCATGAGACCCTGTTCAGTCCCTGCCTCAAAGAGTTCTAGCTGTTCTCTAGGAAAATGGGGATCCTACCCACAGCTAGGCAGGTGGCCACTAAATGTATATTATTAGGAGAAAAACTCTACTGCAATGACCCTATACTGGATGGATGGGTGGATGATTCACCCCCTACAGGGGTTTGTAATATTCATTCACTTCTTGTAAAGGAGTTGCCTATTTTTGTCAAATTCAGACTCATTTTTTTAATACCATTTTTTAAAACCCAGTTTAAAGGTGATCAGGAGGATTGCAGATCCTCCTACTTGGGCAGCGAGATCAGAAACATCTAAGCTACTACTGCTGTGCTCAAGATAGTTTAGATATAGATGGAGCCCAGCCCGCCTCTTCGTATCCAAATTGCACTTTGTTGGAACATCGCTCCGTCTCCCTCAACATTAACATTTTTTTTTAAATGTCTCAATATTTCACAAAATTGAAAGCGAAGAGTTTAATAAAAGGCGAATTTAGCGCTAAAATAATGTTTCGTCATCAGTTAATGTTAATTTTCATTAGTAGCTTTGATCAGACATTCATTTTTCGAACAGATGAGATTCCTACATGACGCCTGGGTTTCTGTCCCGTGTTTTTGTATTTTCATTTGTTTCACTTACCAAACTGCCGCCAAAACTTCACTTAGTAGCCAGACTCTGCTGGAGGTAAGATATGTGTAAGAAGCAGTCCGTGTATAGCTAGATATTTTAATTTATTTCTAGGGAGACATTATAAATGAATTAGCAAAGATTATTCCTTGTAGTGACAGTTCTTTTTAACTATGTGATATATGCAATATTCATATCAAATTAAAATAAATTTTTGATCACATTTTCCAGTTTATTTTGTATTGTTATAAAGTGGTAACTGAACATACAGACAGATGAATGTACTATATCTTTAAGACTGTAATCATAACTGCAAAAGATGTTTAATTAACTAATATACAGAGGTTATTCAGGACCCCCCCCCCCTCCATGCTTAGTACCTGACAGAGCTCCCCCTCCTCCCTGATTCTGGATTTAACCCCTGCACCGGCTAAGCATTTTTCTGGATGTGGTGTAGCAGTGAAACTGCGTAGTAAATTCCACCATAGCCTACCGACAAATGTCACTGATCTCACCTCACTGATCTCACCTCACTGATCTTCCTCGCTTTCTTTAACACTTCTGTTTGATCCTTTTATTTGTTGGGTGTTTACGAATTTGTAAAATAACTAGTAACCTACCCAGAGCAGTTAAACTGTAGAAATAATCCATCCATCTCCTAACCGCTTCTCTTGGTCAATGTCACTGGTGGGGGGCCGAGTCGACCCCAGGCAACGCAGGACACAAAGCAGAGGTACACCCTAGATGAGATGCCAGTCCATATACACGTTCACACAGTATGGGCCATTTAGAGACACCAGATAGTCTAGCTGCATGTCTGTGGAGTGTGTGAAGAAAACCCAGAGAATTTGATGTAAAGCAACACAACGTGGGAAGAACATGCTAACCCTACAGCAGGGGTGGCCAGTCTTATCCGAAAAGGGCCGGTGTGTATGCAGGCTTTTGAGATGTAGGTCAGCTGTTCAAACCCGGGTGTGAGGACTCTTCAGCCAATCAGTCCTCTAATTAGTAATCTAATTAGGAAGTTGCAGCAAAAACCCGCAAACACACCGGCCCTTTGCGGATAAGATTGGCCACCGCTGCCCTACAGGCATAGCAATGGCTGGATTCAAACCCCCAACGCTGTGGATGTCAAACAACAGCACTACCCAATAATCCACTGTATCACCCTGTACTGGAGTTACCGCAATAATTTACTGGAGTTGAATTAATATTTTCCTGCATCCTCCTTATTCTCTCTGTTCTTCCGATCATGCAGCATAACTTTTCACAAAATTTACATAATTCATTGTCCTCCTGAGGATGAGGCTTGTTTGGAAGATTGGTGTTGTGTAAAATAGGAGAGCATTCCCTGTAATAAACCGGTCTCTGTTGTGAAATAGTTGTCTAGGTTGAGGTCAAATTTATAGAACACATAAAAACAAATTCTGGTCCGAAACATTTTTTGTTGTGTCCTGCATCTTGCTCATCATGGCCGCCCCAAAGATAAACAGAAATTTAGAGGGAACAAGGAATTGAGGGGAATTGTGGACAAGCCTAATACTAGTTAAACAAAGTCAGGGCAGATAGAGAGAGAGATAGAGAGAGAGTAAGAGAGAAAGCAGAGATACTCCTCTGGAAGTCAGGAGTAAAGCACGGATATTTAGACCGCTGACCAATGACCTGTTTCTCCTAGACGGGGCTCGAAGTTTTATTCTTGCGGGACGGCTCCTTTTGGATCTCCGTTTGCAGGCTTCTCAACTGGGGCTGGCAGAAGAGAGAGAGAGAGGGAGGGAGGGAGAAAGGGAGGGAAAAAGGGAGGGAGGGAGAACCCCGCTGGCGATGGGGGCCACGTCTGAAGTGGCACACGTCTGCTCAGATGTGTGTCCCATTTACAGAAGTTAGTGTCTCACATAGCTTAAATAGTAATGAAGCCAAATACTCTAGATGCTTAGTGGGGGGTGGGGGGTTGCTTTGGTGAAGTCTTGCTTTAAAGCGAAGTCCCAGTGCCTTATGAAGTCGTTGTCAGCCGCGATTGATGGACTCGGGCTGCGGTGCAGCGACGGTATGAAGTATACCCCTCGCGGAGGGCGCCGGAGATACTCAGTGGCTGCGATATCGGCTTTTCCAGACACGCTGTAATTAAAAAGCATATGTGGGACAGATCGGGTAAATGGAACAAAATCACTAAGTTATACAGGAACACGGCGAATGTCACGATTCAAGATATTCAAGAGTTACAGAAAGCTCGAGCTTCAAATCTTTAACTATTAATAACTTTTTTGGGATTCGCAATATTAATAATGAATAATTTTTTTTTTCCATGGAATTTCATGGTTGGCATTGCATACTGGGCAGAAAAAATTGTTTTAAATGAAATGAATAATCTTAAGGAATAGTCCTTCGTTGTTCACTAGTTGTATGACAAAATATAACATTCCTATGTGTGGTTAAACTGATAAGTAAGTTTTCCTTGTATCTCTTTTCAGCAGACAAAAGGCATTTTTCTATGTTTGACTGTTATAGTTGGCTGTTGGAAAATATATTTTGTTTAAAACCCTTAGTAGACATTCTTAAGTAGTTTTCTGATTTCTTTAGAAACCAATGCTTCTTATAAACTGATCTGAAGGGTTTTATTTTATATAATCCAACGTGAGTTAATTTACTTTAGCTTGTCAAAGAAATCACAGAAAATCTCATTAGCAAAATAATCTAGATGCATCCTACCTGCATCCTACTTTTCATACCCTCACTACCTGGGTTTCCAGAAGCCCTTAAATCATCCCAATGAAGATGGTCAGTTTCAAATATTTACCTTTTGGGTATTAAAACTTATAGAAGTGCTGCTCCTATGTTGTCAGTATGGGGATACTGTACCATTTCCTGGCCATTCCTGAGTACCTTTTATAACCGTGCGTTCAGAGTTGCCATATTCTTAATATTGCTGAAAATGGTTTATTTCACGACATAAGTAGGATACGGAACCAGAAGTGACCATGTCTTGGAGACATGATTTCTGTTTCTGTTGATTTTGCTGCTTTAAAATTTATAACAAAGCATGTTAAACAACTGAGACAATCGATCTTCATTAAGTATTCTGAATATTATTAAATGGATACTTTTCCTTTGATGGTATTTTTGCGTTCCGTGTGATGTGCTTTTCGCCATTCTTTCAGGGAGCTCTTCTGAAATGCATTCTTGAGTTAAAATCACAAAGTCATGTGGTCGCGGAATGTTTGAAGTACTCAATGACCCATTTCCCTAGACCGTAGTAATTAATAATAACATGATGAACTTCTTCAATGAATGGATTGTGGTATAAATTTTCAGTTATGTTGCCTCGCATTTTGAAGCATAAGATCCATACCCCCCCGCCATGCTCTGGGATTTATGTAGCCGAAGGAGAGATTTTTATTTTTCTTTCTTTCAGATGTTACATACCAATGATTCTGAAGGACTTAAAAAGTTGCTCTCAGATTTTCGTTTGCCTCCTAAACCGCCCTCCCCCCTGTTCCCCCCCCCCCCCCCTT
>JAODJU010000018.1:8267732-8279160 GCA_026776725.1 Gnathonemus echidnorhynchus | reverse complement strand
AGGTCCCTTGGCGAAAGGCTTCCCCCTTTATTCCAGCCGTATGAAGAAGCGTGCCCTAAGCCAGCCACACCTAGTGATCGTAATAAGTGCCTGGCCAGAATCTGTGGTAGTCCTCAGCTTCTCCGTGTTCTCCACTGGCTTTTGGAGAACCAGGTTAGCTGACCCCGAGTCCAGCTGGCTGCGAGAAGCTGGGTGCACTCAGGAGCCTGTGGTGGTTCCTTTGAAACGGACTCTTTTTCTGTTCGAAGGCCAGCGACTTTCAGGCCTCTGCAGCCGGGCTTGGCTGCGGTGCTGGCGCGCTCTTCCAGCTTTCCTGTCCTGCCTGCGTTCTGTCCTGCGAGGCAACCAAACATCTGTCATCGATTTAAACAAGCTGCTATTTGGGTATAAATGACAAAAAAATATGTTGACTGTGCAGACGTTAAAAAAGGAAAAAATAGAATGTGATTACTAGAACTCATGTACTTTCTTTCGCAAATTATGGCAGTGATGAAAAATGGGATCAGACTTGAATAACAAATAGGAATGGCTTGTATGAGGTATGATTGATTGTACTGAGTTGCCTCAGTAAATTGGCATGCTGGAATAAATGCCAGCTTTACGTCAAAACACCTCCCATGTCTTTTACTTCTGGCAGCTTTTGTCCACGCGTGAGTGTGTGTGTGAGTCTGTCTGATGGGCTTTGTGCAAACGAATATGTGATAGAGTCCTGTCATCACTGCTAAAAATGCACTGTAAAAAGAAGATAAAAACCGGGAACTAAAAAAATAATTAAGGAGCTGCTTGATAAAACGCTCTTTTTAAATACGCTGTTATTCCCGATGACTCTTTGTCTCGATTTCCGTGGTTTTTTCGGGAGTTCCTTACGTAAGACCTCCATGGAGAGTTAAACGATGAAGTGAACGAAAAATAAGAAATAAATGCAGGGACTGTAGAAACCAGTGTAAATTTGTTAACCCTGTTATAAAAGGTTTGTAATTTTTATTGTGATTCTGGGTTGTTGTTTTTCTTGTCACATTTTACTGATTAGCAGTATAGCGAAACCAGGGTTTGGAGTCAATGTAACGTTCTAGTACTTGTATCCAAAAATTAATCATTTATTGTCTTTTTACTGCTATATCACATAAATTACAGCAATATATGGAACACAGATGTATGCTGAACGTTTTAACAATGTGGCTCTAAGATCCACTAAAATGCTGGTATTATGTTAGAAGTGCCACTGTCATCCTTGGTGTTTCAACCATTTGATGATTTGTTAGGGTCCCTGGTTGAAGACATATCCATGAACACTGTGCGGTCACGAGTTTTGACTTTTGTGGCTGCAAACACTTATAGCTGTCTAAGTTGCGCATGTCATTTTTCCTCCAAATCGCTCACAAGTAAAGATTTGTGAGTGCGTGTGATGTTTTTTAGCTAGTGAAGGCTCTAAGGAACAGCAGACGTTTACCATTGTAGCAGATGGACTCCGAGTAGTAAAAGAACAATCCCATTGCTCGAGCTCAAATGGATCCCTCAGTCGCTGTCATGCACCAGGGGAATGTAGTCATGCACTAGAGCCTTAATAACAGAGTTATGCAAGATAATCCAATCAGCATTCACTATTTCAATCATGTGACACTGTGCAGCTGTAATGGTGGAGGCAGTTGAACTTTGCTAGCAGGTGCCCTAGCGATACAGACCATAATGCTGTGCGATTATTCGAAGATCCATAAACAACATTCCACCCATGGCCTAGGTCCTTGATTTTTTTTATGACTGGAAACGCACATTCTTAAATGGCTAAAATGAGTCCAAAATAACAGATCAGCTCGTAGATCATCTGTCAACAATCCCCCAACTGCAGATGGTGCTTTAGCTTGCTGTTGCCTGGGACGTGTCATGTCTGCCTGCTGTATGTTATGCCAGCAGTTCTGGTTAAAATGTATAAATTTTTGGAACATGTTAGTATTTTACTTGTTAAAAGTTCTGCTTATTCCAGGCCTCGGCTAATTAAGAATAAAGAGATGGTCTGTGTGGGTAAAATAACATCAAAGTAAATTATTTAGCTATTAAAGGCTTGCAGGTGTCAAAATATTAAATTACCTGCAACTAATATAAGCCTGATTAAAGCAAGTAAGTCACCTGTTTTGTATCGGGGAAAAACGATAGTGTTAGAGGGGTAATTATTATTGCTTCTCTTAATGCAGAATTTTGCCTAGAAAACGCTTGTGGCAGATTGTAGGTAAACAGAATTGATACAAGCTTGGGACTGGGTGCAATAAAGCGAAGGATTTATTTATGTTACTTCTAACTATAAACTGTCCCATGGGCCTTTTAAGAAATACCAACATAAAAGTAATGCAACAGTAGCTGGAAGGTGCCTAATATGGAAATGCTCCGCACACACAAATAAATGAGTTTGACATAGTTGGAAAGTTCCCCTAGATTCTCTTTCGGCTCAGCTGGCCCTTCATTTATTCAATGCAATTTTACTTATTTAGTCCACTTAATGGGGCCGACTGGAGTGTCATTAATTAGAAGACTGGTGTTTGAGGCTTTTTGCCGTTAGATTAAAGCTCCCATGTGTTTCACAGGTAAGTGATGAGTAACCTGGGACTGAATGTGTCCTGTATTCATACCTTTGTGGGGACTCTCCATTAATGTCTATGGGCATAACCCTAACCCTAACCCCTACTCAGCCGTAACCTTAACCATCAAAAACCAATCAAAACACAAGGCATTTTTAGTTTTTTGATTGCAGTCACAGATTTTAATAAAATTGAGTTTCCCTTTGTGAGGACCGGAAAATTGATCCCCACAGCGTGCGTGTACCCAGGTGGTACTCCCCGTGCAGAGGAATACATTTGGGTATGGATGATAGGGTCATGTCCCTATCAATATTGTGCAAATACGTTGTGTTTTTTCGGGGGGGTTTGGGGGGGCGCACTGATTTGGTCTCTACCACCAATCCTGCACCTTTATTCCAATGTGTTCATGCATTAGCTATAATGATGCACAGTGCTCAGTGTGTGTATGTGTGTGTGTGTGTGTGTGTGTGTGTGTGTATATATATATATATATATATATATGAAACAACACATACAAACATGTGACAAGCCAGCAATCCCTGGCTGCTTCAAGCCTCCTCCTCTCAGTGGACTGGTTCCAGTTTTGTTACTCCTTCTGGGGCCTCCCGGTTATGATCGGCAAATTATCCGAGCGCCGGTGCTCAGCCTGCTTTTTGGACCCATGCCTTGGCCTGCTGAGCCACTTGGGGGGGGGGAGGGGGGTGGCAGGTAATAAGACTTTGATGAGAAAGATATTTTTTCCAGTTTTCAAAACTGAAAAAAAGCAAATGTGATCTTGTTATACACATCTATAGCTTTTCTTTTTTTTTTCTCTCTGTACTTTGAACATAATGCATGAATCAAAATCAAATCTAATGGATAGTCAAAGAGATCCTCCTTTTTTATCCACGTGAGACTGTAAAGACCCATATTTCAATATCTTTTCAGTATTTTTTCATATAGTGTGTTTTGTTTCTTAATTTCTATATGGGCAGAAACGTAAAACCAAATTCATTCACCTCAGTCCTAGTAAAATGTATAAAATAAGTAATTGAATTTGAATTATGGTTTGTTTGCCAACCATCCATCTTTCTGCTTATTCACTACAGGGTCATGGGATACTGTTTACACTTTTATGCAACTCCCTTTCTGAAGGAAAATATCATATATCTCTTTTCTGTTTTATAATCTACAGTAATATATATAGATGTATTCTGAAACTTGTCATCTGGAATGAAACTAGAAGCAAAATATTTTAATAACTATAATCATTAAGTTGACAAATTAGTTTCCAGAGAGAAGTGTTTGGGTGGATGACACTTTCGTAGCCAGCTGGTGTGGCGTAAAGCGTGGAGTTTCCTTTAAGGCTGTTACCTGCGGGCTGTAGGTAGAGGCCCAGACAGCCTCCTGAAGGAGCCTTTTCTCAGCTAAGGTTGGCTTCATGTGGTTCACCGCTACAACCTGACTTTACAGTGGTGGGGCTGTTACACGTATATGCTTGTCAGGTCACATGTTTCTATATTTATGTTGTGGGGATCTGCGTGTAAGATATGCAAGAGAGGCTGCTAAGTAGAAAATTCCGCCAGGGTATTTCGGCTGGAGAACCTTCCAGAAATAAATGAGCAACTTTATCCTTGTGTTCGGTGAGCTCAGCCTTGGTTAATTATGTTTTTGGCTCCAGAAGCCGTTTCTGTACACTCACCGAGTTTCTCTACACCTCGCCTGAGTGTGCTTACCGGCGACGGCGCGGGGCTGTAAATGAGAAAAGCCGCCTTTGAGAGCAGCCTGACCACCTGTTTGGTGAGGAGCAGCTCATTTGCAGAGCATGTCCAGTTGCCAAGGGGACCAAGTCATTCATATTTCTCAATGACATTAGTAGCGGCTTATACTGTGTTATTTAGCAATCAAAGCATGGCATGAAGCACTCTAAACGCAAGTGTGTGGTCTACAAAATACCCTCTAGGCTAAAGGACACAAGACAGCATCAAAAGGAAATTTGCACAGTTTGAATAGCAGCTGTATTACAGAATACGGATGTCCTGTATCTTTATTTCGACAACACAGGACATGTTCTGGTCGGCCAACAGCTATTCTTTCAGTGTTATTCTGCAAAAACAACACAGCTAATGCAGTGTCTCTCAGCCCACTTCGTATGGAATTGCAGAATAACTGACAGCAACAACAACAAAAAATGACCATTAATGAAAATTAACCTTTCTGTGTTTTGTGCTATTATATGAAGAAGAATCTGGTCTCTTCTTGGCTTTGGTCTTTCCTAAGTGGCCATTGTGTTCTGTATAATTATTTTTTTTTTCACGTGTCATGTGAGGAGGAGAATTTCCCCAGTGCTTGTCACATCTTCTGTGCTGTGGAAGCTGTTGGAAGCCACAGGCTACTGTGCTAATTTTGGTTGACATCACCTAAGTGGCTTAGTTAATTTTCTGTTTGCCTTTACTCTGCTGGACCATTCACCTAAGCTGACAACAGGGACAGAAGGGTATTTGATGATGAGAACGACTGGTATTTAAAAGAGGAGACTCTGGCCCGTATGCCCCTTCGAGCGAGGGGGGGGGGGGGGGTCAGTGAACTCGACGGAGAGGTCTCCTCAAGGGGAGCCATTGGAGCTCAGGAGTGGACTTCAAAGGTAGAGTGCCTTTGCGTCAACAAAGTGGAAAAGCTTGGTTAAAACAGCTTAAGGAGGGAGCCCAGGCCGTAAGCACCAAGTGTGAGAAGGATGTCACATCCAGAAAGCGACACATCCCTGGGCCAGCTCTCCGGCTGTCTCGCGTGCTCTTCCAGTCAAAAAGTGCGTCTGGGCCCTCAGTCTCATTGGGTTCAGGCTGCTGCCAAGCCTTTGAATGGCGTCTTATCAAGACATTTAACAGTCATGAGAGAGAAAGGTCACCACTGATTACAAAGTCATTAATTCACATTAGATTAGGAGGCTTTGAAGCGGTTGCTATTCATTCGCAGCGTATACCGTTTTGAGGATGGTGGAGTTAACTTGTGAATCTGACCATCACAAACCTCTTCTGTAATCTGTGGTGCTGGCTCACAGAACCACTTTCATTGGGTCACGGATTGTGTAGTAAAGAAATATATGTATATTTTGAAAATGTTTTGAAATGTTGGACTTTTGTGGTCGAGAGTGATGTGCAATGTCGTGCTGGATATCTCTGTTTTTGTTTGTTGTTTACCACCAGCCCCCCCCCACCCCCCCACCCTCATTTTTGGTGAAACAAACAAATAAATACATAAATAAACAAACACAAACAAAAAACTTGACAGAGGAATAATGTCGGTTCTGAGGCTAAACTAGTTTGATCCAATCCGATCTAGATAGCAGAGGTGGGACTTTTTAAAGTAAAGTAGATTCAGCGGAATCGGATTTTTAAATGGGCTGGCATGGTGGCTCTTGTCTTGTTAAACTTGGGGGGGGGGCAGGGTCTGAATCCCGCCCCCATCATGTGTTCTTATGAGTACTCCAGTTTCCTCCTGCCGTCTAAAGACAAGTAGAGTTAAATGAATTGCCCCTATATCGGCTGTAGCGTGTGAGTGCATCTCTGTGCCCTGTGATGGACTGCCATCCCATCCAGGGTCTATTCCCAGCCTTGTCCCCTATGCTGACTGGGACTGACATCATGCTCTCCCATGACCTCATCCAGTTAAGAAGTTGGACGGTGAATGGTTGACGAACTGAACTGGCATCTTTTGCGGTTACAGGTCCATAGTCTCCCAGCACTACCTGCTCTTCTGCTTCTTGTTACATGAGACAAGGTCCAGGAATCAGCAGAAGCAACAACAGAGATGAAGGACAAACCCGAGTGAATATTTTACCTGAATGTGATAACCAGATGTAGAGTATCTTCTGTCTTTTATTTAAAAACCAGAGTGCTGATATCTGCTTGTGATTGAACAAGCCTGGAGTGTGTTAATGTTAGCCAGAGTGCTGTTCTCTGTCCTCTGTGGTCAGAAAATAGCATAAACCACCTGATACTGACCTTTATTTAGTAAATTTGGTATAAATCTTAGGTCTGTGTGGCGGTATTGCAAACAGTCAGGCCATTTTTAGTTGAACTTGGCAAACATAGAGGATGACCTGACAGATCTTTCTAGAGGAAAAAAGCAGGAGTACATGTAAAGAGCCGACCCAAAGACCTGTCATTTATGCCCTTTTCTTTATTAAAGAATGAAACTGCTCCAAATTTTATTTAATGTAATTCATATTTGTTCTCCCTGTCTTGCGTGGGTTTCTTCTAGATTAGCCGATTCTGCTGAAGACATTCTCTTAGGTGTGCGTGTGTGTGTGCGCGCGTGTGTGTGTGTGCCGTCTGGGCATGTATCTCGGCTTCTCACTCTGTATCCACACACACACACACACACACACACACACACACACACACCTCTCCTAATCCTCCCCATCGTAGAACAACTCAAGGTAACTGCTCCTGACCTGTCCACCCCTGCCCACTATGAATATCTGGTCCCTTTGTGTGCTCCTTCTACTAGTCTTTGCTCATCGTCTCTGTGCCCCCATTGCCTGGCCAAGCCCGCATTTTTAATCTATCACTCCCAGTTTGTGGAAGGGGTGACCAGAGAACATCACAACTGTACACAGTGATGGTCTTCAGGTGGAACGTCAAGATGCACCCACTCAGTCAGCTATGTGCAGGTGTAGTCCGTAGTGATCACCGTCGTATTTGTTTGATCGATTTAAACTGCTGCTGACATCTAGAGATTCAAGACTCCAGTAATTCACAGTGGGTGGGACATCGTAGGCTGTCAGTAGCAGACTGGTTTAACCCAAGGCGTTAAAAATGAGAAGGGTATTGGTTCCCTCAGGATTAAAATCGACGGTGATTGACACCACGCTATAATCCCATCTATCTTGACTTTCAAAGCCTTATTTCTCTCTTTACAAGAAGACAGCAGTACTGTGATTCAGCCACCATCTAGTTTTATGGTTGAGTCAGTGAATTATGTTTATGGTGAAACATTTTGGGGTTTCTTTGTACTTAAGCTGTCGTCATGCTACCCTCAGCCATCGTGTGGTCGCTTGTGCACTTTGACGACTTCCTTAGTGTAACTCAGAAGTCAAATGGTGGTTAGGATGAAGGTAGAAGCTTAATTAAAAAAATAACAGAGGTTCATTGATGTGCTCAAAAAAGCTGTGGATTTCATCCCTGCTCCTTGTGGGCTTCCACCCACAAACGTTTACTTTAGATGAACTGGTGTCTCTAGATGACCTCTGGCGTGGGATTCGGTGACTGCCCAGCGATGGGCCGGCCTCGGGTCTGGAATGTCTCATGGTCCTGAAGCAGACGAGCAGGTTATGAGAAATGGATCAATGTTAAAATGAACATGTAATGCAATATTCTGCAAGAGCACATGAAAATTAGACACTATGACTTTGCTGTAAAATTATACATAAGTGTTTTACATGAATAGAAGCTAGAACATTAGTCATTCATTACATGCATTCGACATACAGTTTTTAAATTATTATTTAAAAGTCTAAGTCATGGAAATCTATACTTCATATGTGATCCACGAGTTAGGAATTATAATGACAAGGGGGAAAAATACTGAAAGATTAAATTTACTGCAGCCTTGATTTATGCTGTGATAAACAGGAGAATCAAATATTAAATTATTGAATGGAATTCCCCCTTGGGTATTTAATTTGATGACCCTTGATCTCCACTCTGATGCCGGCTTTGCGGAGTTTCTCAGTTTCCATCGACTCATCCCGAAAGACGGAGGATCAATTAGCTGTTGTGAGAATCGCTCGATGCATCGTGGTTGCCATCTTGTACTGGAGCCAGCCGCCTTTGGCAGCGTGAGGTTCACTTAGCCATGCCAAGCACCTGGTTACACTAAAACAGAGACTAATGGATTTTGTTTAAACATAAGAGTATGATGTATCAAATGTTGAACATTTGCGAGGGGCAGGCTAATATCTATCTTCTTGCGTGTGATCTGTCCCGACAGCAGAGGAGAGGGAAAGTCATGCGAGTTCGGATTGTAAATGACACGCTCTTCATTGTTAAACAGCTACGGGTACCACGTATTCACAGATTCTTCTGCTTTATTTATTTGCGGGAAACGAGTCGTTATAAACTCCTGTCAAAAACTTCCAGCTGAAAAGGCATAGTTGTTCCTGCTGTACTCTTGCAACAACCGCGGTATGATGTCGGCTCGAGGAAGGATCTCTGTTTAATGGCCGACCTCCCGATTTTTGGTAGAGTGAATTTCTGTCGTGTATATAAAGGCCAGGCAGAGTCCAGTAGCTAAGCAAGAGATGCAAGTGTTTGGTGGTTTGGTGCTGACACATGGTTACATTTTAAAATAAACATGTGCTGTTATAAACACATCTGTCGTTTCATTTTGCCCCTGCCATCTTTGCGATCTTTGTTATCTGATTCTTCTCTCGACTTTAATTCTTATTTGGTGCAGGAGCCTGTTGTGTGATATAAAGTCGGTCAGTTATGAATCGTAGGGACGAGAGAGAACAGGGCTAATTCCCAGGATTCTGTGGAGTCTTCAGCATCAGTCTGCCAGGGACGGCGCCGGAGCTGGACTTCAGGCATCGGGAATCTGTCTCTCCCGGCAGCTGTTGATTCCAGGCTCTGCCCTTCCGCTGTTACCTGCACTCAAGCGCAACCAGGATTAATTATATTCAGCCACCGGGGCCTTGTGCCTCTGAGGGTAGGGGCTTGCGGGGGGAAGCAGGAAGAGCAGACTCCCCTGCCAGGCCTGCTCCCGCTGCGAGATCTTCTCCTTCGTATCTCCTCATCCTGAATCTGAAGTTTGGAAAACTTCCATCCAGCATTTCTTAAACAACAGTCGTGTTTGGTTGGTGTCATGAGAGCTAATAGGAAAACAGGTGAGCACATTTCCTGTGGACGTTTAAAAATGACATTTACATTAGCAGTATATCAAGATCAAATGTGTCAAAGAGATCCCGGAACATGTGGCACTTGTTTGAAATGGTGATGGGAGAAATGACAGCGATTACTGGGTCTTGTCAGTCTTTGGCCTGTTGACCCAGTGAGAACCAATAAAACTGGGAATAGGTTAAAAAGCTGGTGATTGGCTGCCCATGATATTCCCGCCCACTGTTCGAGGTCTTATTTTCCCTTATTTCTTTCATCACTGGTATATAACTGCCCCAAAATTGTATAGTCTTCTATTTAGTTATTTTTAAAATGTCCCATTTCCGCTGTTGTTGTGGCATTATTACTGACCTTGTCCAGAGCAATTTTCCGAGCCAAATTAGCTTTCGCCTTTCGCAGAAGTGCAGCAGTTTGACAGTTGGCTGGTGAGAAATGAAGAAATGTAAGGATGTGCTATTGGGGCGTTTCACTGCCCCCCATTCTTCCTGATGCCCTTGAGACAGTCTGAGCCTTAGTCTGACCGCATCGTCCATGTGATGTCGCAAGACGTTGTGGGTTAACCCGGTCTGCGTTCTCATTTGGTGTGTGAAATTGATACTCTTTGTGGATAATCCTCATGCCATAGAATGGAACTGCATATTTTAAATATACACACAGCTTTACATCATTATGAAATGATGTAATATTTCATAACTAATATAATATATGGTAGGACACATGTATAATAAAAGCATTGTTCTACTTATGTCAAAATAATTAAAGATGTTTGAATTTTCATCTACTTTTTAATATTAATATTAAAGTTGATATTAATACTTTTTATTTTCAAATTCACCTTGCTCAGTTATTCGGCTCGTGTGTTATTATTTTTCGTTTCTTTTCTTACAGTGTAAATATTTTGGAGATGTAGTGTGAATCAATAATGTATTCACAGCAGACATTTTGCATGTTGATTAAAAAAAGAGTCTGTCTCCCCAATGCATTCCGCTGTTACTGAATGTTAATGTAACCCAGTGGCACCATCGCTGTGACAGTGACGCAGATAAACAGGAACTGTATCGCGTCGACATCAGTTCATGGGTGGTGCATTCAGTCGCATGCAGACTACAAGGAGGCCTCATGCAAGTTAATGAGCAGCTGGAGTCAAAGTCTCCGGAGCAGGGGATGGGGAGGTGTGTGTGGGGGTGTGGGTGTGTGGGGGTGGGTGGGAGGGTGTTTGGCACCACTAGGCAAGACGGGCCACCCAAAACCTGCCCACATGGTCGCTCCGCTTGAATCGGTCTTTCTCCCGCAGAGCCACAAATCGCCCCCTCCCTTGGGCTTTGAACCGTCTATTTGTTTTTACTTTGGGGATGCCAAGGTCTAAAACGGCGTCCCCGCGCCCCGCCCCCCAGAGACGGGGGGGTGTGGCGTCTGACAGGAAAGGTGACGCAGGAGCTGCGGTTTGCTACGGCGACCTGGGGATTATGATTTATTAATCTGCACTCTTTCAAATTGAAGGGAAGCGTTTGAGGTTACAGCCACCCAACGGGGAATAATCACGCAGGAATCAATCGGGAGTCATCACACTCCTGAAGCGGGCGGGAGCCACGTTAGCGCCATACGCGGCGATCGGACACGAGACGCTCTGTGGGAAGTGCGATGGGCGGGGGGGGGGGGGGGGGGGGGGGTGTGCATCGGTGTTTGGTACACGAAGGTTCGTTATCCAAATGAGGGCTTTATTTTTATCCTCTTACAAAACTTCTCTTTTTTAGTGTTATTAAAACACAGTTCAGCATAAAATGCTGATTAATTTTGCTAAATTATCCTCTCCTTTTTTGCCGTGCCCCTGCTCTTTCGCCAGTCTTTTCATTGTCCTTTAATCATTTTGATATGAGTTTGCTTAAATGTAGGAAGATTAACTGAAATATTTAAGTCCAGCAGGACCATCATGTCCTGGCACTGGGGTTGTAGTGGGTAGCTGTCCCCCCCCCCCCCCCCCCC
>JAODJU010000018.1:8245144-8267632 GCA_026776725.1 Gnathonemus echidnorhynchus | reverse complement strand
CCCCCCCCCCCCCCCCCCCCCAAGGGGCTTAGAAGCTCCTTGCTGCCCCCTGTCTGTATGTGGAATTTGGTTCATAAATTTTGCATAGTGTGAGTGTCCTACAATCGACTGGCATATGGTCCAGGTTTGGTTTTCCCTGCCTTATGTCCCAAATGTCACTGAGACTGAACCCCAGGTGCCCTGTCAGTTTATAGGTGAGCAGAAGAAGGATTTGGATGGATGGATGGATGGATGCATAGCTGTCGAGTCTTTTTTTGTAGTATAATATCTTTATAGAGCATTTATTTAGTTGACTGTGACTTCAGTTGGGGTTTGAACATGTCTTCATGTGAGTCTCTGCCTCTGCTTCTGGACCTAGAAGCCATCGTCTGAGTCCCTCTGCTCTGTGGAGCAGTTGCTGGGTGCAGGGAATGGTGACATGGTCTCAACCCGTCTCAGAATGTCTAGAAGGAACTACGGAAAATGGGATGCATGATGCGAGACATCATATTCTACATCTATAACATGTAAATGATGATCCCACAACAAGCCAAGGAATTTTGTCAGCATACAGCATGCCACCATATCCCCTTGGTATGCACATTTGTTAACGTAGAAAGATATATTGAATCAAAATGAACAGTCACGTCTCGAATTTGTAATATCTGACCGTCCAATGTATTGTACAGAGGAAAGATCTTTGTGATAAAAACCTTGTAAAAGAATTTGTCTGAGCATAGACTACAGAATGTTTAAGAATAGTTAGCTAATTGGCAGCATTTAACAATATATCCTTAGGCATTGGCGATGAAAAGGATAGTTATCCAATCAAATCATAAGCAAGTCAAAGAATAATCTGCGAAGCAAATACCTAGCAGGCAGATAGCTATCAGCTGACCTCTCGGCTGCTGTTCTGTTTTACTGCATTTTTGTGAAAGATTGTGAGTAATTTGCAACAGCTGCGAGCCATATCTTTCCCATTGTACACTGACAGTCAATTATGATGTAACACTTCCGATTGACAATGCATGCATGTGGCTTGCAAGCACCCGCGGGTCTGTGGGAATATCTCTAATTAGATATCACCATTTATTAAAGGGGAGCCTATTGCTTGTTCGGTGGCAGAGGACTGTCTGTTAACACCTACATAAAGTACCTTTTTGCAGTGCTCACTGGGTTGTTATTCTTCTGTTTTTTTCACTGTGGCTCTTCATTGGTTCAGTTGCGTGACCCCAAGGTGCAGAAAACTGTCAGTCTTGTTTTATACTTAGGCACCTTGTAGTTGGTAATTCGTTATGATTTTTTTAAATGCTAACTGCACATTATCTTAGTCTGCCGAGGAGAGTCACAAAAATCCAATATCATCCAAAATCATTGGATGAAGACAAACATTGGCAATGTCTATTCCTTTTCCAATCAGAATCATAGGGGGTCTTGGTCCTTAACTCCGGCATTCAGGGGCATAAGACAGAGGTATACCCTGAGTAGGATGCCACGTTGGAAATGCAATTTCAACTCATTTTATGTCCTTAGACTACAGGAGGAACATGACACAGGTAGAACACATGAACTAAACTCATGCCCAGAGGATAGTGATGGGATTTGTTCCTCACACCAGACAGGTGTGAGTTCACAGACTTTCCCACCGATACACTGTGGTGCCCTGCTTTTAATCCCCAAAATAAAAAATCCTCAGTCTTCTCGTGCTTCATGTAGAAATTGTCCCTCTGTTTGTTCTATTTGTCAGTGAGGCATCTGTGTTTAGGTAGAATCCATTCACTTCATTTGATGACTTGCTTGTTTTGGCTCTGTCTGGCTGTGTTGCTGTTTCACCTCGAAATAAACCACCCACTTGTGGCTTAGCATGCATTAACTCTTCTGATGTCAAAGACCTAGTTGGAGAAGAAGGTTATTTTGGCCTTTGAGGTGAATAAATACGTCATGCATTACAGTGCTGTGAGATGCCTGGCCTGATCTTCTAGAAATGTGCTGAAAATGGCAAGAGAGGAGTTCTTCTTATCCGCCAGGCCAACCGGACGTCCTTCACCAGGCGACGAGGGAGAGACCAGCTGCAGTGGCCAAGGTGGTGGGGACGGGGGTGGCGGAGCTGGCGGGGGCAGGCAGCTATAATAAGGAGCCACCCAGGCGGGAGCAGTGGCAGATGAGGGTTTGCGAAGGGGTGCCTACCGGAACTGGCGCACTGCACCCAGGCCGGAAACACAGCTGCTCCATCGTGTTGCGTAACGGGAACCAGGTCAGGTTAGGCAGTGGCACCGTTTGCAAAGCCCAGGTGTCTCAGACTCAACAAAGTTGGTACAAAAAGTTATTATTGAACTGCTTAGCTAGTGGTCATTTCCAAAGCTGTTTGTACAGGGCTCTGGTTTGCTTTTGGTTACACAGGAGAACAGAAAATGAAACATAAATTAGTCAACGCATAGTCGCTGTTCAGAGCTTATTGTTTTTCAGTAGAAATTCAAATAGGTGGATGAACATCATCAAAGAACCATCTCCTAACCACTTATCCAGGTTAGGGTCTCAAAATTATCATTGATATAACACTGGTCCTTTGACAAACTCATAACAGACTTGTAAATAATGTCATTACATGCGTTTTCTGAAACGATGGCGACTGGGATATGGTGAATGTGTATAGAACGTTCTCAGTATACAGGGTCCCTTGGCACCACTGTTGTAGGATGCATATTCTCCTTGGGGTTTTGGAGAGAGAGGAGAGAGAGGATGAACACACACAGTGTATCTTTGTAGCTTCAGCGAAAGTGGCCCAGGTATGGAGACAATGTGGGGGTGCAGGTCTGCCTGGCGCTCTTCACTGAGCGGCAAAACGCCGCTGTGAATGTTGGATCACAAAGCTTACACAAACAGACTGATAAGTACAGATATTCACAGGTGGAGATATAAATTCAGTCAACCTACATGAATAAATTCATTGCTTCTGTGTCTGAGTAAATTTAAATGTCATTTTGGTTTTATTGTCATCATACAAAACAACTTTTACTATCCAGTGAGCACAACTTATACAAACTTTGCTTCTCAAGTGATTTGATCAGTATGAGGTCAATGAAAGGATTCTTATGGAAATCCCAAGGAGCGGAGAAGCAGGCCACCACTACCGTGGAGAGGGTCCAGTGGAGAGGGTCCAGTGGAGAGGGCTACTCGCAGCGCAGAGCCTCAGAGGCAGTCCAGGGGGCGCTGTCCCTCAGCTGATGAAACCTGGTGGAAACTGAACGAAATCAACAGAAGCGATAGAGTTTAAAACCGAAGGGACATCAGACGTTTAATGTCTATATGCAGCAGATGTAAATACGCGAAATATATTATGATAAATATAAATGTAGATTAACATGAAATGATTGAATTAAACAGACTGAATTTGTGATAATACTGTTGAGATGGAGTATTTCCTGGTCATGCAATTTTTATGCTAAATTCAGGCAGAGACTCAGCGTTTCTTCCATCAGATTAGAACGATCTCTTTGTCTCATCTGAAAAGTACTTTCTTAGAACATCCAAACAGGAGTGATAAAGGAGGCCCTGTCACACGGATGTCGCCCTGGGCTGGATTTCGTGACGGTGCACTGCAAGGTTATGGAGTTTAATTATGGACAGATTGTCAGGTCATGTTTTTACCATTTAGTTAAAGACATCAAGGGGACCTTAGGGTGCCTGCAGAGGTACTGTAGCCTGACCCCAAACAGTATCTTCTGACTGCAGAGTCCGGACCGGACGACGGCAAAGTCGTGCGAATTCCAGCCCAAACATGGGAAGCTGCATGGTTCTATTCACCTTTTAAAAGCAGATTCCCAAACTCTGACTTTTGTGGCCACTGCTGCCGTCACATATCATCTTTACTGCTTATTTCACTCCTTCGCCAGAAATAACTGTGGTAGTGTGATTTTTTTTTTTTTACTCGGTTATCCTCTGGAGCAAGCAGGGTACCCACGGTCCATGCTGTGAAGTGAGCTCTCAGACATGAGCTCGGCTCTGCGGATATTTATTATGCTTAAAAATCTGCCATTAATTCAGTCTGACGGCCGCTGTTCGGCGGACACTTTCGACTGAGCGGTGGAGAAGCTTGGGCACAGGGAAGATCGGAGTTTCCTCACAGCGCCGCCATGGCTCCTCTCCGTCTGCCGAGTGCAGATAATGCCAACGTCGTCTTTTTTTGGGAATTTACACTCAGGACTGGAGGCCCTGAAGGTGACTCACTGAATACTTACCCAGCTGTTATTTTTTTTTAACATTGTTTGTATATAGTAGTCATACAGTGGGGAAAAAAGAAAACAAAAATATGTATGTGTGTGTGTATTTGTTATGTTATATATGATTTGTCACTATTATTTTAATCCTTTCGAAACCTAAACATATGTATATAAGCGAAATCGAATTTTTAAATTTCCCATAGTCTGTGATCATACACGTGACTGCATGCCTGTAATGGCCTTGTATCCAATCCACGGTGTCCCCCTGCCTTATGTGGTGGGAAGGGCTCCTACCTCACTGGGATTTGCTATTGCATAAGGAAAATGATGGACAGATGGAACAAATCCGGCTATATATTTATATGTAATGCAGAATCGCTGTTTTGGGCTAGAGGAGCACCTCCAGTGCATTCCCCTCAGACACCCTTGACCTACTGACAGTTTTGCAGGACCTGGGCAGTGTGGCGCTTTCCACCAGCCCCCCACGCAGCCCCCCATGCAGCCCGAGATGATGGCTGGCAGGGGCCCCAGCACTCTTCACAATGACTTTGAAGCTGAGGATGAACCTTCCATTTCTCATGTGCCCCTGTGGTTTTACTCGAATGGAATTTCACATAATTGGAATTTCAGGTAATGACTTGAGAGGACAGGCCTCCAGTCTCCCAACATCCTCCCTTCTGTATTTTTAGCTGTGGTCAGCGTGAGGCTGTCTTACTGGGACCATTCCTCATTATACCGGATGTCAGATTGAAGCTCCGTGGCTTCAGGGAAAGACTGGCCACATCACAATTAAGGTATATTGGCCTCCAGTAAAGCCAAAATAGAGATCCCTCTAAGGTTTCATTCTCTTTTCTTTTCAGCCTTGATCTCAGTACAAATGATTGGGCCGCGCTGGATTAGCAGGGGGACGCGCCCTGTGTCTCTGGGAATTGGCTATGGGTGACACCCCAGCGTGTCTGTTGAGCTAAAGAAGCTGGGAAACCCCAGTGTTTGTCCCCCCCCCCCAGCTCACCGTTACCTTCAAAGCCAGTTTTAATACTTCCTCGGCTGTGAGTGACTCCCTCCACATGAATTCCCCGGCTCCCCGAGCACCAAGATGGCGATCGATTGAAGGTTCACGGCCTTGTCTCTCCTCTCATGAATGCAAACCTCTCTGGTTTCATCTGACCCTCTCCAGTGGCTAAATGATGGCCCTGCTCCAGAAACAGGGCTTCCCCTCCGGAAGGGCAGTGCTGGAGATAACCAGGCTCTGTTGAAGAGTTTTCATTGTTCAGAATGGGTTTCTGGTCCTACTCAAGGAACACCGAGCCAGTTAAGTCGGTCAGACCTGCAGTGTTTCGGGTTCGGAAGTTTGCGTTTATATGTGGACCATAGTCATACATATGAATGTTGATGCATTTTCAAATACAAATTATCTCTGCGGGGTATGAAGAAGCTTCAAAGGCTATGAATCTGAATTGCAGGGACATGGATTTGTATCAACATAATGAGAATTTTACTTAAAAAAAAACATGGATGAAGATGCGTTTTCCAGGCAAGCTTATCAATGGGAAAATAAGGCCATGTTTCTATATATTTGTACTCATTTATGATGTTACACAATTATGGGTTACCTCAGAAAAAAATGTTATTTTATTGGTGGTCCTCTGTAGTGTTTTTTCCAGTAGTTATACCATTTAAGAAGTTTCCTGTCAGTACCTGATTACTTAAAAGAGAGTATTTATTCTCATTTCTTTTAATTGCACCATTTAATAAAGGGGCGGAGCATCTTTAATGGTTGTCAAATGTCCGCAGAATCATGCAGGATGCCAGATGAACCACAGCTGTGCATTAACAGCACTGTGGACGTAACTCCACCACATAGGACCTCAATATAACTGAATCTTAGTGGTTTTTCCAGTGTCTGGGGTTTCAGACTCTGTGCACAAACAGCCCTGTCTCAAGCCCTAATTGGCTCAGTTATTAGTTAATCATGTTATTCTTACCTATTTTTCCAAAATCACTGTAGTAAAACACATTATTGACAACACATGAGATACGAAGACCTGAAATGATCAGATGTATTTATAATTTGAGAAAACATGTAAAATATTTAATTGATTGGACCTGTTAAGTTATTAATGAGGAGCAACAAAAACAGGCTACACATGGCCTTGTGTTGACTCTGTGGAGTTTGTAACCCCTCTATTAAAGCCACGGAGAACCTGCTATACTGGCGTTTGAGAGCCGTCCGCGGTGCCTTTGTTGTGTACTGTACATGGATGGCTGCGCTAGTAGGTAAATAAATAAACAAGAACTTCTATTTTTTACACTCTGGTAATGAGATGAAGAAGAGTGAGGACTGGGATCTCAGGGCGATTTGATGCCACCAGGATGTGGAGCATTTGGAGTAAAATGTTTATGGTGCCAAAGACCAGGGCAGGGTTCTCATTAAGAGATCCGCTGGTTGCAAGATTCATCAGTGTTCTCAGCCTTGTGGGTACATCATCAAAAGCCCCCGTATTTATAACCATCAAACAGCAGCGACTGCCATCCAGACCCAAGTGTCTGTGCATTCAGGGGACTTAGCAGAACGCCACAAAAATGCACAGTAAATTTGATGAGATCAAAAACCTTTTTTTTTTAATGCACGCTCTGGCCAGTGTTCTCGATGTTGCATAATTCATGTTCTTGGGCCGGGTGCCTAATGAGAGTCTGATGGCTTGTTTTATTTTTTTTTTTATTTTGAGCAGTGGAAATCTCTGGGTGACCCCACTCTTTTTGGATGCAGCCCTAGATTACTGTCAGACTGGATGTACTGCAGAATTCACATTCGCTCTCGCTGTGCCGTTAAACTGTCCTTTTGTTATAGGTAAATGGTGTGCTGGCAATTAATTGGGGGTGGAAACACTAAAATGATTTGAGTAGCTTAAGAATGCAAATGGATTGCATCAAAAAAAAAAAAGAAACGTGATGTTCATCACACACTTACAAACACACGGCTGTCCAAAAGCGAACGCACTCTCCCAGATTGTGTCTGCGTACCAAAGCTTGTCGCTTAACATTCGTTTCTGCCGCACTGCAAACTGTATTCCATGGCACCATGTCAAGGTATCCATTTTTCCTCGCGTGTGATTGGCAGTCGGCGTCGGGCCATAAACAAACAGCAGAGCGTTTGCTCACTTGAAACCCGCTGCCTCTTTAATATGGTCTGCGGGACCGTAATCAGTTACCACTGAAGATTAGCCACAGACTCCCACAGGCGCCGGAGATTCAGCGGAAATTTCCTGAATCCACTGCCTGCGCTTTCAGCTCCTTTATCATCTTGCCATCAAACCTTCTAAGACTTTGCATCAAACAGCAAGCATGCTTTCTTCATTTGACTATTAGAAGCACCACTCAGACCTGTATGCACCGAAGGCCTCCAGTTATGGACTGCGAAACACTGCCTAATTGGTGTCACGCACTGCCTCCAGTGGTCCCAGACTCACATTCATTTGTGTGGCGATGTGGTCGTCAAGGATAAGGAGCAGGAGTTCAAAGTCAGTTTAATGTTTCAGTTTAATTCCACCTTCCCTTGGCTGGCGCCTTTCCCACATTGAGGGATGTGCTGTGGGCAGAGCTGCCGAATCCAGCAGAGCAGATTCACTGATTCATTTAACGGGACACGGCGGAGAAGACCATACATCTTACAGCAGAGCCAAAGCGCTGATGCATCGGGCGGAATTCTCTATTTCAGAGACACTGATACATTTAACAGAATTTGGCAGAGCAGAGATACTGGTGTCTTCAATGTAATATAGTGCTGCACTCGATAGAATGTGAGCACCAGCAGTAATACACACTCAGGAGAATGTGGTAGAATGGGAAAGAACACAGGCAGTAACACACTCAGTGGAATATGATGGAGTGTGATAGAACACAGGCAGTAACACACTCAGTGGAATGTGATGGAGTGTGATAGAACACAGGCAGTAACACACTCAGTGGAATGTGATGGAGTGTGATAGAACACAGGACATGATACCCATGATACAGAGTAACATCATAGGATGTGGTAGAACACAGGCAGTAATACACACAGGGGAATATTATAGGATGTGACAGAACACAGGCAATAATACCCTTAGTGGAACATGATAGGATGTGGTAGAACACAGGCAGTAATATCCTCAGTGGAACATTATAGGACGAGCTAGAACACAGACATTAATGCACTCATTAAAATCTAGTACAGCATGGGCAGTAATTCTCTCAACAGGACCTGGCTGAAGATTATCCTATTCCAACTTAGTCTCACAGACTCTGTCACCATCTCAGCCCCCCCCCACCCCTCCCAGCAACATAAAAATTGGATACAGACACACACAATGAAGCCTGTCACCTACACACGCAGGCGCTGAGACACACGCCTCTGTCACGAGGAAAGCCACACTCGCATCCCCTGTTGGCTCGGCACGTCTCTCATTACACTGATGATTTAATAAGCCTCAAACCGACGCTTGTCTTTGCCGCTAAATTCGTTCAGGTGGCCCTACTGCAGACAGGCCTGGAAACAGCCTTATTTCAGTCCGTTTAGTCACAGACAGAGCTGCTCCCAAGGAGATGACAGAACACGCACTTTGATTTAGTGCGGGAACGTGGTTTTGACTGATGCCTGAAGAGAGCGATGATAATCTAGTAGAAGCCACTGTGCAAGTCGGGCTGTTGAGATTTGAAAATCTGCTCGATGTGTCAGTGATACCAGCAGTTGCTGGATGAGTCATTTTAAAACGACAGGCTTTCTGACATGTTTTTTCCCCCCCTCCCCGGTTTTCAGGTAAATTCTGTTAATTGGAGTGAAACAAAGCTAAGATTTGTCTTGGAGACTCCCATCATTTTGATAGCCTTTCAGGGGAAGACGTTTGCGCTGCGTCGACGTTGTGGATCGTCGCAAAGGTTGCCCACCTGTGAGTGACAAGTGAATCACAGATTTAGATGTCACTGCTGAAGAGCGTGGCTCCTTCGTCTGTAAATGCCGAGCTGTCGCTCGAGATGCTTTTCCGGCGATATGGGTGCTGCCGGAATCTGCCTGCTGCATCGGTGACGTTCTCGTATCAGCTGCACTTCTCACGGGAAGGTTCTGGATCCACCTTGACCATGGCAGGAAAACCTGGAGCTTGGGCCTAGCTCCAGAGAGCCTGATGGCGGTGACACCAGAATTGTGGTTCTTTGTGTGGTGAAGTGCTGTAAGAATGTTCATCCACCCATCCTGGCACACTGGATGGGGCACTGTACACACTGGATAGGGCACTGTACACACTGGATGGGGCGCTGTACACACTGGATGGGGCACTGTAATATTACTACAGCACTGATGCTGAAATTGTGACTGATACAGATAACGATACATTTTTGTTTAATATCACCGATAGCAGTAACCGGCTGATCCGAGCCCCTTGCTAAGGGGGGTTGAGGAGGGGATTGTCGGAGGTGAAATTGGGATAAGCTTGTCGGGGCAGATTAGGGGAATGGATCTACGGGCCAGATTCAATAATGATTTATGTACGTGGCGCGGGCCAGTACTTTGAGACGTCTTATATGTGGTGAAAGTGCAGACGAAATCCATTGTCTTCCACTACAGGAAATGGCTTATCGTCCAGTGCAATCATCTCCATTATTTTTTGTAGTTCTGGTGCTGCTAACTGTGAATATTGTTAAAGTCTAAATATCGGCCAGCAATACGGGCCAAGATTGACACATCATACCGATGCCAATATCATGATTTTTAACAAGTATCAATAGTCAATTTTAACAAATATCAACGGAATAGTAACGGTCAGTGCTGATACGTTAGCAGATAAATTGTGCATTCGGATACAAGAATGCAATTAGTGGGCTTTTAATTACATAATAATCCAGGTGGTTCTAATCACTGTTCTAGGTTATAGGAGTCAAACCTGATATAAGATGATAACGTTGGTGCCCGAAAGCTGTAATAAAATGTGGGCGGGGGCATCAGGTCCTCACCATTAAGGGCTGTACATCTCATCTTACTCCACGCTGCTGACATGGGTCTCCAAGCCACATGTGGACACGTGTGCACTGGGGTCCTGGCTGTGTTTCACACCATAGGCATGTATCTGGAAGAGGCTGCCTGCTGCCCCCCCCCCCCCCCCCGTGTAGATGAGGGCCTGATTCCAGTAATCAGCCGCAGCGAGAGAGAGAGAGAGAGAGGGAGGCAGGCATCTTGGCTGTTTAGATACCCTGCTGAAAGCCTAGGTCACTGCCCATTCACTAACTCAGCAAATGCTGCATTTGCATAATTGTCTGTTTAATTGGCAAGACGGAGCTGAGCAGTGTGGTTCTACAGCGAGCCTGGGCCGGCGCCCCGCATGGGGATCGCAGAGGATCCGGCGCGAGGATTACCGTGCGAGCAAATCAAATCGCTGGCTCGCTGTTTTTCCCTCCGTCCTCGTAACTTAATAATTACACATTTATGAACCATTTGGCACGCAAAAATGCATTTTAATTTCCGAGCAAATGTGTGCTGTGATAAAAAGATGAGGCAATATTGAAATAATTGGATTTGTTGTAGTGCCACAGATGTGTTTACTTTATAATTAGCTAATTAGGTATTAACATGCAAAGATTATACATCAGACCTCGCATTTATATCATTTAAATATCAATTTCTGCAGGATTTCAGTGGGACACTGTCAGGTGCCCCCCCCCCCCCCCATTACATAGCAAATAGAATAATGGGGCCCTACCAGTGCCTGAATGTACTTAAGGTTCCAAAGCCTGCCATCATGAATGTTAATTTTTTGCCGTAGCTTCACAGGATGGATAATGGGTCATTGATGATCCTCCTGCCTGGTGTAATGTTCTTCTGCTTGGATTCTTACTGTCATCACACTTCTGGAGGAAATGCACTGGAGCCACCTCCGATGGAGTGACATCTGCTTCCGTGTTGCACAGCCTAGCCTCGCGGATAGCATGGAGCCCTGTGAAAATCACCTGCGACCGCTACACCTGCAGTCGGCACCCTGAGAAAGAAGGGAACCGTAGGCTCGCATCCAAGTTTTGTCGTTATTTTTGCTGCCTGCGTAACTGCCTGATGCCATCGAGGTTGGAGACCCCAGCCGGCAAACCATTGGTAGAGGAGCCACCCCTGGCCCGTCTTTATAAAAAGAACCAGGCCAATTCTCGGTATCTTTAGCGGACCCAGATTGCCCGGAGAACGATGGCGTCCTTCCACACGAGGAACTGTTCTCCTTGTGCCGCTCAGCTCCAAAGGTGGCTCTCACTTAAATGCTTAAACGGGCCCAAATTAACTCGCTTTATTTATAAATGCCGAGATTTATGCTGGCTGTCTCAGCAAGAATGCAGGCATATCAATTAAGGAAGAAAAAAGTTGCAGCCACATGTAGAAAAGGAGGTTGTGTGAAACGTAGGTGCTGGCTGGGTGTTGGCAGCGTTTCCTGGGACCTGGATGGAGGTGGGCTTGGGATCGTCTCCGTCTCTGGAGAGGGAATTGCAGTGAGCTACACACTGTGCTACTTTGAGGCTGCGTGCCATGGAGAAACAGACTCATGAGGATTCAGCTTTATGTGTGTGGGGTCCCCCACTCGTCCTGATACCGCCCTCCACGGTGTAGGAATCTTGACAGTTTAATTCTTCACAGTTAATGAACATCTCACAGTCATACAGAGAGATTGGAGAAAAGGAAGGTGAAATGCCAAAGGATTCATGCAGTCCAAAACTCTCCTTTGCAGGCTTTTTTGTTTAACTTTAGTCGTTCTGAGAAGCAGCCAAGAACTGCACTACTGATAAATACAGCTTGATGTGTTGATATGTAAAAACGACAGAAAAAAGAACCTTAAAACAAGGAAATCATCCATCTACTTTTATTTCGTCATTTAAAATTTTTTTCAGATTTCTTCCCCCGATTTACATTTTGGTACGTTCTAAACTTAGAGGAAAAAAAGTAGTAAATAGTTTAATAAATAAATTAATAGGTGGCATAAATCTGTGATAATTGTCAAGCCTTTTCATAGTATGCAGGTGTGAAGCAGGACATTGTGTTTCTGCACGCACACTGTCAGCTTAAAAGAGAACGAGGCTGGCCCACAGCGTCGAGGGGCAGTGAAGGACCAATCCCCACAGCACAGACAGCCGTCATCACCCTGCTCCACCCTGTTCCTGTCTCACCAGTACTGCCTTCCGGCTCAGTTAAAGATGGTCTCGTCTTTGGTGTATGTGTCGACCTCTTAGAATGACGTGCCGCTTTATTCAAAGAAATCATTGGGCAATTAAACAAAGTTGCTCTGCCCTGAAGTGACTGCCGCCTCGGCTTTGCCAGGCTTGTTCTTGCAAGTCGCTTGGGTTTTCCTGACATTTCCGCTGTCTAGCTAGGGGCTCATGAAACCTGATGCACAGTAGATGATACTTTGACGTGTCAAGACCATTTTTGCACCTGTTTGGAAGACGAGAATATTTTGTCTGATCATATGAACAAAGCAAAACCGATCGTTCGAGCTCATGAATCTAAATTAGCGTTTTTGTAAAAAAAAAAAAAAAATGTAAACAAGCTGCGGCAACCAATGGGCTGAAGTCTGGGGTGGCACCTGGTATTGGAGTTTCATTTAAAAATCTAAGTCTTGAAAGAAAAACAAGGAGTGGTGCAGCATAGCCAGGTAGGGGGCCAAGAATGTGGAATGGGGGCGTAGCCAGGAGTCACGCTGGCATGTGCTAATACTTCGGTTCGACTGTTTGACTCTACTTCTTGCAAAATTAATGTTTGCCAGAACAAAAAGAGACAGAGAGCAAGTGAAATCAAGCGGCTACCAGCTGACGTGTCTGACTGCCTTATTACCTCAAAGGAGAAGGCTGTCTTATTGATTTATACCCCATGGAGGCCTTTGGGCATTAGCATTTGAGGGCAAGGTGGGTGTGGTCAATGATGTCATCTACTCGGTGTAGAGGGAGCCTGTTTTCGGCGATGAGCATCTTCTCTTATTTTATGTTGGGGGCATATGAAGTGATTGTCATGTGGCACGCATTCAGCCTCCAGTTCTGTAGCCGTCACAGAAAAGCTACTGTAGTGGGATGTGGATGAAGGTGGTCGGTGAGGATGTTTGTCGGAGGGGGTGCAAATAAGCTGTTTTTGCAGAAAGAGAGCAGCTGTGTGTGTGGCAGAGCACAGTCCCCTGGGCATAAGGCATGCATCGGACCCAGGGGATCTGCAGGTCGGTAGTCATTAGAGGGGACAGGGCTCTGGGGGGGTCCCACCAGGCTGAAAGCCCACCCCCTCCGGCCCCCCCAGTGCACATGGCAGACACCTTAACGACGGGATTACCCTACAGTCACGGAAACAAATAAAACACAATTCACAAAAAAAAATATAACACGCAGCGTCCTTCTGTCGGTGATTCAGCGCTCGGATTGTTTTATTTGTGAATGGTTGCCAGGAAAACATGAGTTGCTATTGAAGTAGGAACACACCCACTTTACTTGTGGAGATGCGTGACCCATTTTCCTTCCCCGTCGAGTAGCAGACTCTCTCAAGTGAGTCAGTCGGAGTGGAGTTGTTTGGGAAGACGCGTGCTGTGCTTTCTTGGACCAAGTGATCACTGTTGACAATGATGCCACCAGGGGAGTGACAGAAGCTGAAGATCATTTTTTTCTTTTTTTCGCTCAAGAGACACAAGTACAACATGATTGTAGATGTAGAGATGACTGGGAGGCAGAGGGAAGTGCCTGAGGAGAAGGTGCTCAGTGCCAAGTTTCTGCTGAGCTCAGCGGCTTCTCTCGGACCTTCACCTGGGAGACACCGATCAAGGTTCACGCCGTGGATGCTGTCTACAGCAGCTTCAGCTAAAACAGTTAGGAAGCCTCGTAATTGAATCGCAGCACACAAGAAATTAAGTTTATGCCCTCCGTTGTTAACGTGATAAATCTCCTTTTCAGCGCAGGAAGCATCACTCTTGATGGAGTTATGTTTCTCGTACCTAATCAAAGCTACCCGAGACTGTGGAAAGAGGCTTTCAGCTGTCCCTCTCACCGCAGAGCAGGTCATATCTTCACTTCTGAGGCTGTTTGAATCATACGAAATCAAAAATGAGCCTCCGTTGTAAATATTTGATAGTCGTCAAGCAGTCGTTACCAAAAACTCTACCTCACAGGCATTTTCATCCAGTAATTATCAGTATATTAAAATTAGAGTCCCAGGCAGCACAGGGCACCAGGCTGGGGTCCACCGCGGACATAATGGTAGTCTATCACAGGGCACATGCACACATACACGCAATAGGTGATTTAGAGACACCAGTTAGCCCAACAGCACGTCTTTGATCTGCAGAGGTAAACACACACACACAGAGTGGGGGCGAGAGCCAACACTGCTACCCACTGTGCCACCTTCAGTCCAGTTCAGTTCTAACTCCATTCAAATAATCCATCCATCCATCCATTTTCCAAGCCGCTTATCCTACTGGGTCGCGGGGGGTCCGGAGCCCATCCCGGAACCAACGGGCACGAGGCAGGAAACAACCCTGGACGGGGGGCCAGCCCATCGCAGCCATTCAAATAATTTCAAAGTAAATTGTGTCTGGGCTGTAACAGCACATATAAAAGCAGGGGTGTTTCGATGAGTGTTTTCTGGGGGGTGTGTTATTCTGAACCGTGTTTCTGTGCCCCCGTCAGGGTTGCTGACTTTTGTCAGCTGGCTGTAGTGAGATTTTCAGTTCGAGACAAGTCTGCACACACACGCACATACATTTATAATAATAGTTTTATTACCTTGTAAGTAGTCTGTAGGGTTTGCAAGATAATTTTAGGTTTGTAATGGAATGATATAGATTTGACGTAAGATATTTTTTTTTTTTGCGTGTGAGAGTCTGAAAGTACGAGTGTCACGCCAGATGCCTGAAAGCTGGCTACGCTGCCCTGCGTCTGTGTGATCCTCATGTTTGTGTGGCCTCGTCTGTGCCCCTGTGCCTGTGTCACCCTGTATGTGTTACCCTGTGCTGCCCCATTTAGCTATGAGACGACCTGTGTCTGTGACCTGTGTGCGTCCAGTACACCTCCAGATTAGATTAAATTATATTACATACATTTTATTGATCCAAGGGGGAAATTCTTGTGCAGACAGCAGCAAGGTACATAGAGCACAGAAGAACATATATTTCGTGTAAAACGAAGTGCAAGGAAGGTGCAAATAACTGATGTAGCTCTATAATGATACAGCTAATGTTTGCAAAGGGGAGACTGCCTTCATTTTCCTGTAAACTACCTTTCACTCATCAGTTTTTTTGTTTCATGTGGGATCCTTCACTGAACACAGTACTGATTGCCTTTTGATGTCATTGCCCTGCTGGTCCATTTCAGTATTGCGATAACATACTTTTTTTGCAAAAACATTAACTGTCCATTTTTTATTGTCTTGTATTCCCTTGCAAGCAGCATACCTGCAACACCCTGAATGTAAATATAGTGCTTACTGCGTAACACACCTGTGTCTGTTCAGTTTGTTTGGAGAATTCCCAGCATGCTGTGCACACGGCCCCGCCCAGCTTGACGGCGTGGGTCCCTCCGCAGCATGCATGAGTGCAAGTACGGCTGTATACACAGACATTCACGGAGCACGGTGTCTCCTCCCCTCATAAATCAGCCGGTTGACGCTCACTCACTGCCAGTTAAATTATTCAGCAGCTGGGTATGACAACAGAGTGCCCTGAATGACATCCTTCAGATGGGAGGGTTTGTTTTTATAGGTTGTGGACCTTATGACACCTGAGAGCTGTCTTTGTTATTGAGGAAGGAACCGGATGTGTGCTGTGGCCCAGCATACAGATACCCACAATGCCGTTCTGTAGATACTTCTCGCAAGTGACCACTGCCGGTCTTGGGCCTTTAGAAGCATTTTCACCATAAATCACGATCCTTGCAGCAAATTCATAAACATATTGGGTATAACAGTATTTGTGTTGGATGTTCCTAAAGCAGGAAGAATACATTCGTTTCAGTTTTAGTTTATTCATTTTCCTAATTTATTTCTGTTTTTTTTTTTTCCTATTGTCGTACTTTCTGTGTGTCTGAAGGGACAGTTGGTTTTGGAAAAAACTCACTGACCACACACCGAGGTTCACGGAGATCAGGCCTGTCTGCTTTCGGAGTGACGTCGGCACGCGATGAACGCTCCGGCTTCCCTTCCCACTGTCATGGCCGCTCTCTCCGGCTTTCCTGCGGAAACATGTCACTCAGCCAGCAAGACACCCTGCCGGGTCGTATCAAGTTCAGCCTCAGCCTGCCAGAGAGCTCATAAAGCACGGTGGTGCGTTTCGTAGATGTAAGCACTCTTCTGACGCTGTCCTCTATGAACTGCACGTTAGTCACTCCCAGACTTGTAGCAAGAACAAATTCGGGAAGGTTTCTGCTCTTTCGCACCTTGCCCCATGCAATCTGATTGGTGGAGTGCCACCTGGGCAGAAGAGGTTGACCCGCTCAGACTTGAACTGGCCCTTTACTGGTTGAAGCAGGTCCATGGGCAGATCAAACACCCCCCCCCCCCCCAGATTAAAACAATATAAGCAAATGATGTCGATGAAAACATGGAATGTGAAAAATGCAGACGTTTATCATCACTGTCATCTTATTCTCATCTTACTGTTAAGCATAAACGCAAACAAAGAAGCTGATTGGATCAATAAGCAATGCTTTCCTTTGAAAAGCCTTTTCATTAGTGTTTCGTTATGCTGTGGGCACATTTCTGTCCTTCAGAGCCCCATCTCAGCCTTCCTACTGGGTGTGGTACTGCCCTTTCCACTTACATCCTCCTCACCAGGTCCACACAAGCCGCTGTGAGACAAAGGCCCTTTTTGATAAATGATAAATCCTTTATTTGCCGTTTGCACAAGTACAGGTACACTGGAATTCTCCTCTTTGCCTACCCCAGCTTGCTCTCCATAGCTTGGGGGTCACAGCACAGCGTCAGCCAACATGCGGCACCCCTGGAGCTGGGGGTTAAGGGCCTTACTCATGGGCACACGGACATGTGACTGTTCTGCTGAGGCCGGGACTCGAACCGGCACTCTTCCGGCACAGACAGAGGTAGCCGCTGAGTACGTGGACAAGGGAGGCTTTGCCTCAAATATATTGTGCTCCGTCCCCCAGTGGCCAAATGCAGATTTCTTGTAAAAATATAAAATCTCAATGTCCAGATATTAAAACAGAAGGAAAAATCTTATTAAAGTGAAGGTAGGAATACCCAACTGGTTTTCAGTCCTGTCCTGTATACATCAGCAGGTTTAGCAGTCCAGGCGCTTAAGTAGAGTCGTTATGCAAAATGTATTGTGACTATACTCACATATTACCTTGTTGTTCCCTTTGCTGGGCTGGCTGGCTCTACGTCGTGTGCAGGGAATTGGAGGCTTTCCTCCCCGGAAAGTGCCTCACAAGCCGGGCCGACGCGAGAATGGACCTCAGCTGAAATGTGGTCGATTTCATTTTTTCCTGAGCACTGTGTTAGTCGTTCGTAGTCTCTCTATATAAATATACGGAAGGGAAAGTTTTGCTGGAAGTGTAAGCGTGCTTGGGGAGCGGAGTATTATATTTTGTGGTGCGCTTAATTTAGCTGATGCGTCTGAAAGTGATTAATGTCGGCTGTCATGGGGCGGACGCTTGGAGTGAGCATGTCTGGGTTTTATGGTCACTGCTGGAAAATATGAAACAGGAAGCTCTCAGACAGCAGTCCCAGTCGCCGCGATTGCCCTGACGGAGTGTTTAGCGCCAGCTTAGGGAATAAACATCGTTCGCCAGATGCTCCCGACAGGTAAGGGGTGATTCTATAACCTCACACCCCAAGAGAGACAGGCGTACACACACAAAGATGGCACCGACCTCCATTTTTATGCTAATAATTTTAAACTCCATTCCAAAGAAAGTGTTTTTTTGGCACTTTGTTTTTTTTTTGGGCAGTCAGAAAGGAGAAAAGGCGTCTTGTCAGACATTCCCACAAAGTCTGTTTTTCAGTTGTGCTGTCTTTCTGGGGACATTCGCTCAAAATCTGTCCCCACAAAATACAAGACTTTTGGCATTTTTAGCTTTTTGATTGCATTTGCAGATCTTTGTGGGGACCTGAAAAATGCTCCCCACGATGTCAAAATAACAGGTTTTTATCACATTGTGGTAAATCACAATATAATATAAACCTAATCCGAACACACAGATTAGGCACCTACATCTTTGTGGGGACTCCTATTAATTTGTATGGACATAACTCTAATCCTAATTATGACAATTTACCTTATCCCCTACGCAGTACTATTCTTCACCATAAATAACCAAAAAAATATATGTCTTTTTGCACTTTTGGTTTTTTCATTGCACTGACAGATTTTTATAAAATTGAGTTTCCCCTTGTGGGGACTGAAACAAATTTTTAACACATTATGGGGACATTTGGTCCTCATAATGTAATACATACGTGACTACACGCACAGATCTTTGCAGGGTCTCCCAGAAGCCATCAGTCCTCCCTTCTACAGCAGCTGCTTGTAAGGGATGCTTAATGGAAGCTAGAGAAGAGTGTGTACACTAAGCCAGCTGTGGATCTCCATAAACACATCTGACAGAAGTCACCCCCATTCAGCCACAATGTCCGGTTTTCTTAATTGTGAATTACGTCCACATGTTGTTTCATTGGTTTATAAAATCTTTTCTCATAAACCAAAATATGTTGATTACAAGAGTATTAACCCTTCTTCACAGGGTTGCTCACGCTCTGCGAGGCTGTTTGGCACTTGTTGACGGAGTGCGGTCTTGAAGTCTGCAGGAGATCTTCAGCTGTCAGATTTATGCAGCACTTTTACTGGGTCACTCAAGGACTTTCAGTTTCTTCACTCGGAGCCCTTCCGGTGCAGCTCTGTCCTTGTGCTTTGGATCACTTTTCTGCTGAAAGGTGAATTTTCATCCCAGTTTTAGATGTTTAACAGACTGAAACAGCTTCTCCCTGTAGGATTCGCCCGTGCTTTCCTCATTTGATTTCCCCCTCGGTCCTTGACGAGCTTCCTGGTCCCTGCTGATGAGAAGCAGCGCTGTAATTTCATGCTTCTGCCGTTGTGTTTGACAGTGGGGAGGTGTTGACCGGCTGGTGTGCCATGTTGTGATGTCTTCGGGTTCACACCCACACCAGACGTAACGCTTTCAGTTTTCATCCCGTATGAACAAAAAAAAAAAATATATATATATCATATTCTTGTCATTTGGCCATGACGAATTGCTGAGTGATTGTAAGATCTATAAATTAATTTTTCATAAATGACGCAAGGTGTGATGGGTTGGTGCTTCATCCTGGGGTAATAGGCTCCTGACCCCCACAACCCTGCATAGGACATACAGGTATAGAAAATGGGTGGGTGGATGGATGGATGGATGGATGATCCCCTGCGGCTTTGCTAACATGCTCCCTCCTTTCCCATCTACCCGCTTCATTTGCATTAGCTGATTTAGACGCCATGCTAGAGGTGTGATATACATTCTGTTGCTTAATGATCAACCTGACTAATGGTCCTTATGTATTTTTTTCCTTCAGCTCTTTCTGTTTTTTGGAAGCTGCTTTAAATTCCCTGCCTCATTCAGGAACCGCTATCAGGGCACGTGCACAGAACTAATTGTGGGACTCATTTTGCAGATTCTAAGTAATGTTTTGAGCTATTTTCGGTGTTCAGCAGTAAATGGGTTTGGTAATTTGCAGAGAATTATTACATTTTTCTCCTTTTAAATGTGTTGTGAAGGTAAAACTTAATTAGAAATATTAAATATTATTGTAATTTTAAGTTAGTGATGAATGCAAGCTGGGAGGAAAAAGAATGTTAATCGTCCTATAATCTGTCTGTATCATGTTGCTCACGTTTAATGTTTTTTTCAAAAGGGGCAAATAAAATTACATCTCTGAAATTACAGTGATGCTATTTGCACACGACACTTTATAGCTTAGGCTACTTCCTAACAGAGGCTCTTATTTAGAATCAAGTACTGACCTACACACACAGCATGAAGTATAATCCATGTGAGGCCTAAATCACCGATTGTCACATAACTGCTTTATGCTTTTGGCATATTTAACCTCACATTTCTGCCCCAACAGAACAGACGAGTTTGACATTAAAATCATCATGCTGCTTCTGTGATGTTTCCAGTTTGCTAAGAGGTAATTAATGTATTGTGTTGGTAAAGTCAAACGTTAGAGTGTACTGGGAGACACGAGTAATTATAATTATATAATAGTTTATAAGCCTTTGCATTGCCAGTTCCCTCTGATATCTTTTCTAATTATCATTTTGTGTCAGTGTGTATCGCCTCTTTGTGCATTGCATACATGGGCATGACAGAAAAGGTATGGGTTGGGTTTATAACCCAGGATCGTGGGGTCACAGTCCTCTCCTCACTCCCAGATGCCGTGAAATCCACCGAGATCCCTCTCATCTAGCGGATGCAGAAACTGCAGCTTTACCGTACCTGGAACCCTGGTGCTTTCCGAGTGGCTGGGTCAAAGCAGATATCAGGAGCTCTTCCGATGCCCTTATCAGCTGTCTGGCAGTACGTACGATGCCGGAAATTAACAAAGGAAATAATGTTTTAAAAAAAAGCTAATGTTTTAATTCGGCACTAGAGGTACAGCCAATTGAATTCATTACGCCGCTGAAAAAAAAAACCCAGCGGGATTAAACAGTAATTACGGCCCTCTCCTTAAATAAAGGGGTACGTTAAAAAGTGTGTCTGTGTTCATTAGGTGCCCGTCATGTTTGCCTGCTTTCCGCTGACGCGCAGGCCAACACGATAAAAAAACAATCGTGTCACAGCGGCTTCTGCAGATTCTCTGGTGTTTATTCGAGACGCCGACCTGTTTCTGTGGGCCGCCGGGGCTTTGGTGCATCTACTGATGTCCTCCAGTTTTTCTTCTGTTGCTGAGACTGATTCCTCTGCTCCTTGCATGGAAAGGAACCACATCTTGGCCATTCAAGGCGGCCAGGAATGTCGCAGCGTGAAGGGGTGAGACTGGGGGACATCTAACAAGGATTAATGCTGTTTATTACATCATAAATAATTGCCTTGTCTATTCCCATTAGGCTGTCAGCTCACAGTTTATTGTTTCTAGCCTTAAAATGGCATGTTATTGGTAGGCTGATTTCTAACTCTTGTTTGACTCGTTAGTGTAATCCCACTAGGGAAGTTCTTCGAGACTGCCTGATTTTAATTATTGTTAATTAGTGTGTGTTTAACAATGCAGGGCGGACGCAGTGGAATTACAGGCCATTGGTCTCGCGAAGTCAGTTCTGTTTGCAGAATGCGTGATTCTTTTCCCCCCCATTGATTGTTTTCGTGGAGTTTTGCTTGGCAGTGAGGAGCGGGAGGCTTGGAGGTGCGGCACTGCTGGAGCCGCACGGCGTCGTTGCTGCGCAGTGACGCCAGTGGGCCGGCCGGGCGCGCAGTGGATTTTTGAGACAGGAACAAACGCTGGGTTGGATCTTCCGGCTGAAAGACGAATGTCAGTTGCTCCCAGTGACTGTCGAGTTTTCCGGGGTTTTAAGGAGCATGAAAGATGGCAGATTAAAAGCAGCTTGGTTTTTAGGAGGACTGGCATGTAGAAGGTATGGGAATGCCAGGCTGGCAGCCCGTGTGCCCACTGCATTACTAACTTAGTTATTTATTTAGATGGGTATTTACTTAAGAAATTCAGAATGACTATCTAGAGTTTGGTCGAACAGGACCCCTGTTTGAATATGTATCAGTAATTCTCAAGTTAAACCTCTTTAACCCCAAAGCAACCTACTGGCCAGAGCTATCTGGCTGAAATATGTTTGCAATTAAAACTTTTTTTGGCTGTATGCTGTTGCACTGATGCAGTGCTTTAGGTGCCTGATGTTGGGCAGTTCTGTTCATGCCACGTCTGGCCAAGTTTACCTCAGGCAGGTGTCCTCTGAGAGAAATGAGCAGCATCCTCTACTGATGTCAGAGCATCTTATTCTGAAATAAAGGGGATAATTCACTGGTGGTGTCAGAATGTGTGTGTGTGTGTGTGTATTGGATCTATGTTATCTGTGTGTTTTTTTTTTTTTTTTTAAATAAATTTTTTTTTTTTTTCTGAAAATCAATGGGCCAGTTCACGTAAATGTCAAATGTCTTATGAGGAGAGGTTAGCTGAGCTGAATCTGTTTAGCCTTGAGCAAAGGAGACTAAGGGGGAACATGTCCAGGTCTATAAGATTCTAACAGGTCTGGATGCTGTTCAGCCAAATGGCTATTTCAATATTAGTTTAAATACTAGA
>JAODJU010000018.1:8201311-8227600 GCA_026776725.1 Gnathonemus echidnorhynchus | reverse complement strand
TTGAACAGCTGACCTAAAGGTTACCCCAAAAACCTGCATACACACCGGCCCTTTGCGGATAAGATTGGCCACTGCTGGATTAAGTGTTCAGTTTTTCACCTAATTTTTGTATAGTTTCTTGTGTAAACACAGACAATGTGCGTACAGGTTGAGATCCCTTTTATATGGAATGGTTTATGGTCAACTCATTCTAAACTGCCAGTTCAATATCAGACTCAGCTATGAGAATGGTATGATGATATTCCTTTGGGGCTGCCGTAAGCTAGGGGTTTTTGACCCGCTTTGAACGAGGGGCCCCCTGCTGGAGATAAGCTAAAACCCATAGTGTAGCTAAGAAACTAGGACTGGGGAGGGGGGGGGGGGTGGTGTTAATACTTTTCTTTCCTCTTGAATATTTTTAACTCTGCATTGTGTGAATAAGACGATAATACCAGTATTTCATCAGTTTACAAAAGGTATCTGCGGACTTCCTGCACCTGCTCTATAGATCCCCAGAGGACACAGATCCCAGGATGAAAACCCCAGTTCTAAGTTCTAGAAGGAAGTAATGTTCCAAAGTCTTTTGGTCTTGCTATTGCTATAGGGAGGTAACCTCCACTACAGAGATTTGGGGTAGGGGTCTATTGAAAATGATGTGTAGCATGAAACAAAGAGTCTTTCCTTTTTTCATACACACACGAGCTGCTGCACCTGATGCGATGCTCGGGTTTTGTGGAGCGTGGAGCCGTACTTATCAGATGTAAAAATATCACTCAGCTATCAAGTCGACAGCAAATTTAAATGTAAGTCAACTGTAGAAATAAAACCTCATTGGAGTTTGATTTATGGAACTCGCCCTTCAGATGGGCTCACAATAGATTCCTCTTTCAGAAGTCACTTTCATGATCTACATGATATTTAGTTTGATTGTTGCCTGAATTACTGCAAAATGTATGAGCAATGTACACAAATTGTTTTGTTCATTAATCAAAGGCAAACAATTGACAAACCATCTTGATGGTGAAAACACCATAATAAAAACGAAGCCTCAGACAGACTGATTATGTGGCAAAGCCCGAGTGTATGGAGTGAGTCCTTTGGAAGGTACATTGTAGAGAGAAAAGGCAGCACACTGTGGAATATGCAGCTTGCAGTACTGGCCCACTTGTATTGTATTGTGATCAGAGGGGCATATTTAAGATCCAGAAAGTACAAATCCAGACCAAGATTTTGTTTCAACTAACAAGTTGCGTACTCTGTTATTGTGACTATTTATACTCAACTGTTTGGTTGAAAGAAGATCTTGGTCTGAATTTTTACTTTCTGGACCTGAAATACCCCCTGTGATTGTAAACTAAGGGAGCCTTGCGTCTTTGAGACACACACGGCGGGGGAATTTGCATTGGGATGGGGTGGAAGCTGGTCTTATGGTGTTATAATATTCATATTGTGCAGTTAATTTGATATTTATACTGAACAGAATAAGGTATAAGGGTTAATCAAGTTTATAGGATATTTTATAACTTTTCTGAATTATTGTTTAATTCCTTAGTTTGCTTCTGCACAGTGTTGCTTTTACAGAAATGCTCATTTAAAATAATAATAATATTGTTTAATATGATATTATACTTGTTATTTTGTAATAATGTTCCTTGTAGTTTGTCATCAGTAGCATTTATTTAAATGACATGAGAAGTTTTATGATTTTTTTGTGTAGCTTTGATTGATATTTTCTCCTGTATTTTAATGTATAAGTCCACTTCTGAGTTACTATGTTAGGCGACCATCAAGCATGAGGTTTTTCTTTCATTGTCAAATATCATATTAAATGTAACATTTGTTAATCCATCTTTTGCTGTCAAGCCTAGTTGGTGACTTTGCTGTGACAGTATGAAGGTATAATATTGAATACTGTGATTACAGTGATGATAATGTTTTCCTAGGTTCTGTGGTGTAGATGCTCTTCATCACTGGTGAAGGTGATCCTTATACCCATGTGTTTTAGGTATTCCACAGTGTAAATATTCTTCATGGCTCTGTGATGTAGGTGTTTTTCATTGCCCTGTCATGTAGCTGCTACCCGAGCTCTTTGAGGTAGATATTCTTCATGGCTTTGTGAAGTAGGTGTTCTCCATCACTCTTTGATGTAGATATTCTTCGTAGGTATGTGATGTACGTGTTTTTTGTAGGTGTTCTTCATGGCTCTGTGATGTAGGTGTTCCCTGTCACTCTTTGATGTAGATATTCTTCATAGCTCTGTGATATGTGTTCTTCATAGCTCTGTGATATAGGCGTTCTTCGTGGCTCTGTGATGTAGGTGTTCTCCGTCAGTCTTTGATGCAGATATTCTTTATGGTTCTGTGATATAGGCGTTCTTCATGGCACTGTGATGTAGGTGTTCTCCGTTAGTCTTTGATGCAGATATTCTTCATAGGTCTGTGATACAAGTATTCTTCATGGCTCTGTGATGTAGGCATTCTTCATGGTTCTGTGATGTAGGTGTTTTCAGTCACTCTTTGATGTAAATATTATTCGTAGCTCTGTGATATAGGCGTTCTTCATGGCACTGTGATGTAGGTGTTCTCCATTAGTCTTTGATGCAGATGTTCTTCATAGGTCTGTGATGTAGACATTCTTCATGGTTCTGTGATGTAGGTGTTTTCAGTCACTCTTTGATGTAGATATTCTTTGTAGCTCTGTGATATAGGTGTTCTTCGTGGCTCTGTGATGTAGGTGTTCTCCGTTAGTCTTTGATGCAGATATTCTTTATGGCTTTGTGATATAGGCGTTCTTCATGGCACTGTGATGTAGGTGTTCTCTGTTAGTCTTTGATGCAGATATTCTTTGTGGCTCTGTGATATAGGCGTTCTTCATAGCACTGTGGTGTAGGTGTTCTCCGTTAGTCTTTGATGCAGATATTCTTCATAGGTCTGTGATGTAAGTGTTCTTCATGGCTCTGTGATGTAGGTATTCTTCATAGTTCTGTGATATAGGTGTTTCAGTCACTCTTTGATGTAGATATTCTTTGTAGCTCTGTGATATAGGCATTCTTTGTGGCTCTGTGATGTAGCTGTTCTCCGTTAGTCTTTGATGTAGATATTCTTTATGGCTCTGTGATGTAGGTGTTCTCCGTTAGTCTTTGATGTAGATATTCTTTATGGCTCTGTGATGTAGGTGTTCTTCATGGCTTTGTGATGTCGGTGTTCTACTGTCTATCTTTGATGTAGGTGTTCTTCATGGCTCTATGATGTAGGTATTCTCCGTCAGTCTTTGATGCAGATATTCTTCATGACTCTGTGATGTAGGCGTTCTTCATGGCTCTGTGCTGTCTGGAAGCTGTACTGAAGCTGCCACCTCCTTTTCAGTTCCTGATGACAGAGGCATAGAGGAAAGCGTCAATTAGCCATGCTCAGAGAGGTATAAAAAACATCAAAAACTAATGAGTGTTTTGGGCTTTACCTGCTGTTATGTAATTTATATCTTGTTAAGTCGTCCATCACTTCTTAGCAAAACTGCAAATGAAGTATAGTGTTGTTAATGCTGACTGAAACGAAAGAATAAAAATACATTGAGACGTGAAGACGTTTTACTGTATACGCCATTAAAATAGTAATTGTAATTACAAGCAGTTCTCATTACACATATTCATGCGGCATGTATAGTAATATTTCTAGAGGACACTGATTCCTAATTGCTTCACTAATCACATGTTTATATTAACCTTTAAACAGTTCATTTACATTTATTTTAGTTTAAAACTATGATGCTGAAACCGCTGCATTAAATAGTACAGCAGAAGCATTAATCCGCATTGTATGAGATGTACTGTGCTGATCTATCCAGTATTAGGACAGGATTTAGAGATTAACCAGTTTCGCTGTACTAAAGGTTTTGAGTAATTGTACCCCGTCTGACTGGCTGCAAGTTTACTGTTTTTTTGTAACAATTGAGTTCCTCAGAACGGAGAGTTTTTGTGGAAGCCTTCCTATGAGAAGCCAGTGTATCATGCTTTCTGGGCAATTGTGGTACATGCCTGTCATACATCCAAGGTGAAAGCATCAGTAATGTGTTATGCACCCAGACATGCCACGTTGGCATCCCTTCAGAGATGCTGGTTTACATAATGGTCCACAGATGCATGTGTGCATATGAACAATGCATTAAGCCTGTTCATTTGCTTGTCCCTAATTCCTGCAGCTAGTTTCATACTTGCCTGTTTGTCAAATTGCAGGCTGGAGTTTAAAAATGATCAGATGGTTTTACACATTGTCAGTCATGACATTAAATTTGTATCGGGCAAAACACACCTGTGATTTAAGGGGTGACTCCTGCCCAGCAGCATCTATATAAAGCATTAAACTCATTTTCCACTTTGTGCAATGGTTGAGAAATAACTGAGGTCTGGTATCTCTTATGTTGGGTGGGGGGGGGGACCTCTCTCAGACAGATAGATGACAGAGGATTGTGTTTGCTCTCCATTTCATCTCGCAGAGGGGGGAGTCCTGCTCTTCGACACACTTCCGCGTGGAGTCCTGGCCCCCCCAGCGTGTTCCTCTGAACAGGGGATCGGAAGCAGCCAAAGACCTCATTAAGAACTCCACCATATCTTAATGCTCTCCCAGATCTTTCCCGGAGTGTACAGAGACTAACGTTATGTTCCATGAATTTGTCATTCTCTGCTTGGCGCCGAATCTCACAGCAGGCTGCACCTACTGGCTGACCGTTTTTTTTTTTCTGCGAGGAGAAAGGAGGCTGTCTACGTGCCCTGGCCAACTGCTGAATTTAGATGCTGAAGTTTATCAGTGATTTCTTTTATACTTAGCATAGCCCACTTGAGGCCAGATGAAGTTCAGTTTTAATACATTCAAAATCTATTTCATACTTACAAAAACCACATAGCCAAGTCTATAGCTTACCTCTTTTATCTTTGAAACATTAGCTGACATTAATAACTATAAAGGTCTTGTTGGGTCTAGTTTCAGGTTGAACGTTCAGCGATGCTCCTGTGATACTGGAAGACTCACGTTTACGTTTCAGCCATGGAAACGACTTACTGGATCCCTTTATCTCAAGTTAAATTTTATTGTATGCTGATCCAATCACATCTTCATCTACGTCTGATGATCCAGCCATAATGAACTGATCGTGCTGATAGCGCCGATAGTATTCGTGACTTGTGTCTTCTAAGGACTAGGTTCATCTGGCCAGATTTATGCTGCCAGAGCCCAGAGGCAGTGCTAAGTGGCCCGAGAAACTACCACTTAAACTTTTCAACACAACATGCCTGGGTGCCTTATAGTTCACCAAATTTTGAGGTGTGTGATCACTCAACTGAGGGGCCTGGTGTTTGGCAACAGTAATAGACTAGCTTGGTGTTCCTCTTCTAGTTGACGCTCTAACACTGTTGTTTGACAGTTTGATGACCATATGTCCCACGCCCACACTTCTGTTACCTGGTACATGTTCCTCAGCTGTTTAGCATAAATTCCTAATATCCGCAAGCCCGATGCATATTCCTCGGCCTATGGCCTAGACGTTGCACCTCCTGACATGTGTGTTACAGCTGTTTAGCAGAAGTTGTTGATGTCTTTCAGCTGGAGAGCCCTCGGCTCTGGTATCTAACAGCCCACAGCTAAATTGATGATGCCCTGGAGCCCGATGGTGTTAGCTTGTCTTCATAGAACCCTCTCCTTTGATTTATTTAGTCAGGTCGATGATGAAAGTCGCCGTTTGGTTTAAAATAGGACAGGCTCTAGGGTGAAGGGGCCCATGAGTATGGCATGAGAGAAGCATACATTGACCCGGTGCACCGGTGTTTGTTTGAACATACATGGAACTCTTCTTTTCTTGAGAGTTGCTTGTGAATTATTTACCAAGACACTCCTCCCCAAAAGGAGCAGGTTAATTCAAGCCATTAATTGGATTAACTAAATTCATGGCCCCCGCAAGCTTGGCATCGAAAAATTCTTTTTGGTATGCTGCTGCTTGTATCGTCTCAGAAAGTGATGTCACAGTGAAAATACTGCTGGCTGATTAGCATAGCTTTCAAGTCTGAGCGTTTGATTTGAAGGGTGAAATCGAAGCCGCACAGCGTTTGTACTTACGTCATCACTTTTAATGTACGATTCGAGCCGAACCCATCATATATTATTAAATAGTTTCTGCTCTCGCGCCGAAGAATTACACAACGTACAGTATCTCTGGTACTGGCTCTTATGAAGAAGGCAGCCCGTTTTGTAAGTGAGAGTGGTGGAAGGTCTTTTTTTTTTTATCAAGGGTCCGTTTTCAGTTGACAATGGCTAGGGGGAGGCTTTCCGAGCATCAGAACCACGCTGTCCTGCTCCAGCGGTCTGCTCCATTGTTTCACAGCCCTTGTTTCGAGCGAGAACTGGGAAAGAGAGACCTGCCTGTATGATGAGCAACCTGGCGAGTGCTGCCTGACTGCGAGTGAAAAAGCGGCACAGCCTCAGGTTTCTTGGGGCCCCCCTGGGGAGCTGGGGGGGGTGGGGGGTGGGCTGTCTCTTGCTCTTAACCAAATTTATTGCCTCTCTATCTCTGCCTCACTAACAAAGATGTGAGCCCACTATTCCCAGCTTATTTGTCACGCCGTTGCACCTGTGAGGGTTCCTACCCATGATGAATTTCAGGTTGGAGTGGCCAGCCAGGAATAACCCCCCCCCACCCCCACCCTCCATCTGCAAGAGCGGCGGCCTCCGAATGAGCATTCCTCTCACATGTGGCTCGTTCGCGAAAGCAATGATAAATTGCGCTCTTTGTTGACACCTTCATTGGGTTATTTATGGCTCATTAATTGAACTGAAAAGGAGACTTGTTGGCACAGCGGGGAGACTTTTGCGAGGCGTCTATCGCGTTGCCTGGTAAGAGCTCCGGGGCCAGCAGGAGCGGCAGACTTCATCCTCGGGACTGCTTCCTGTTTGTGGGAAGCGCCAGCGTCTTGGCACGGGGGGATAGTTCAATCAGACGGCAGGAGGAAAAGTAGGATGACAACCATGAGGACTTTCCTTTCCTCTCTGCTCTTTTTCATAGCTCTCAGTTTTAATTGAAACTCCTTCAAAACCTGAAGAGGTTTCTAAGTCCCACGATGTGCATTCATGTGGTCCAAGGGGGAAGCCTTGCTTTAATCACAGTTAGGACACCGTGGATACAGGCCCCCCATTAAAAAAAAATCTAATAAAAACAAAAACAAGGGCCTGGCGGTCTTTAATCATCACGCTCTAATAAATTCCATAAAATCATCTGTTGAAAAACAAGCCTAACAATATCTCTTAGCATTGCCTATATGCATACATAAAGAACCCTTCAAAGTACAGATTAGACCTTTAATGCCATGATGAGAATCCCGCAACCCCTTTGAAATCTCCGAAATCTCTGAAGGATTCCAGTCTTTCAGTGAGAAAGTAGAACTTTCTGACAGTAGCACACAAACGGCGTTAATTAAGATGTGGATTAATGATGCCTGTTTCATGCAATGAGGTACCTCATGGCACTTCAAAGAGCAGAAGTACAAGGTACAGTAATGAGGGGTTCGGGTAAGCTCGGGCGGCACCCAGTGGCTCCATGCACCTCGACTTCCTTCTTTTTGCTCATTCTCTCTTATCCTGATCCTGCCTTCAGAGCCCTTGCATTCCTCACATGAACAGCCTCAGTCATTCTGGCAGCAGCCTGGTGGGGGCTATGGCACCATCTGTACACTGCTTTTTTATATCACACCTCACCAGGAGGGGTCGAAGCCATTATTGGTGCAGTGCAGAGGTCCAGAAAGTAAAAATCCTAACCAAGTTTTTGTTTCAGCTACCAAGTTGAGTTGTCTATGACTGTGACTCTTTATACGCAACTGATTGGTTAAACCAAAATCCTGGTCTGGATTTTTAGTTTCTGGGCCTGAAGTATCTACCTCTAGTCCAGTGGAACTTTGATATTTCTGTTCTGTGTTCCAGCTAATAATTCAGCCATAGTATCACATGGCTCAGTCTCTTTACTCCCTCATGGTCAAGGCTGCTATTAGTCCCATCCGGTACCTATGCCTAATTTTTCCCATCATCTCTTGTATCATTCAGCGTAGAAGGATGTCAGCTCCTCTACACTGTGGACAACCGACCTCTTTAAGCCTGCCGCTCCATCTCGTGGTGGTACACAAGATGGTCCTGTTAAACACGCCGTTAAAATTATTAACTTTTAAGCATTAGGACTTTTTCTTGGTAGACAGATATGTTGCATTTAGCTGATCTTAGCTATATTCTGCTATATTTAGGAGTTTGCAAAGTATCATTAACTCCTGGATGTATAAACAGTGGTATTTAATGGCATTCTGCCACTAAAAAGTTAATGAGATGTAACAATAGCTTCAAGAAGCTCCATAAAAATTATATATCTCCTTATGGAAACATTTCTCTGCCAAATTCTGCCATGTTGACGGACACTCAATTAATGTTGATTGTCACTTTTTGATATTTTATTAGAAGTGTTGCTTTTCTGTCTTGAGTAGTTTTGTTTGACTTAAAAATGAAATATGCCCCTTAATTAGGTAACGCAGTGATATCAAAGTGCAGATCAGGTATAACAATCTATATAAAAGGTGCCTTGGAGCACAGTGAAGTGAGTAAGAAGTAGAGAATACCCAGCATCATCCACAGTCTATTTACAGCAGGCTGTCCTCCCAAAGACAAGCTGGGTAAGACTGTTGGGGAGAGATGCTACCAAGAAAATGATGACAGCTTTAAAAGAGTCCCATGGCTGTCCCTGAGCCTGTCTCATGGTGTGACAACAAAGGAACAAAAAAAAAACAATTTCTTATGTAAAATTAACCAAAAGTCCATGCCATCAACCTCCAGGAATCCTCCAGACATCGACCTTTCAGATATTGACTTTATAAACATACAAAACATGCATATCTAAGGAACATCAATATATTTTGCGATTATAATCTTTTTTCTTGTGCTTTATCAACTTCTACTGCATAGTAAAAAGTTTGCCTTTTGCCTTACTGAATAGGTTGTGGAGGTCAGGAAACAAAATGCTGTTTAAATGTGTGAGGATGGTGAACATGAAAGGGGAGAGGCTTGCTGTAGACAGTCTTCTTCACAGGAGATAGGTCTCTGTAGCTGCATTGGCTCCTGATTGACTACACACCTGTGTTTATTCATCGTTTTGATATGTAATTGATATGTAATTTAACCTCCCATTTAAACCACTGTCAAACAAAAATGCGTGAATGGATTTCTGCTAATATAGTGCTGTTTTTACTAGCTTATTAGTGTTTTAAGTGTCTGCAGCCTTCGCTATTCAGAAGCATGGGGCTGGTTTGCAATTAGCTATTATCATGATGCAATTTCAGTAGTAAAACACTAATGTCTTTTCATTCAATTAAATGTCCACATGAATGAATTAATAAAAGGCTTTTTAGATAGCAACAGCTTTTGATAAGAATTATTTAAATATCTAAGATGAATTCTAAAGCTATGTCTCCAAAATGTAACCAGAGAGCAGTGAAATTTAATGTTTGGGAGTTACGTTTTTAATAGCAGTAATACACAGCACAGGAAATACTCTTCATTTCTGTCACGTAGCGCATCAAATAGGATGGGAAAAGACCGGGAGCCAGTATCATGGGAAAGAAATAAATTCTATCTGTGCTTTAAACTTCATGATGGGATACAGACCTTTTCCTTGCTGATAATAATAAACTTGTTTCACTCCAGACTAATATTGTGACATACTTCCCTGTATTAGATGGACCTCCATTAATGATTTGCCCAAGAGATTAGGACACATTATTAGTACAATATCGAACTTATTAGAATAACTCTGTCTGCTTATGGAGTCTCGTGTCCTCTAACTGACATCTATAAACATAGAGCTCCATTCTTTTAAGAAACTGTTTTCTTTATTGAATCTGGTGCTATTGGAGGCGAACTTAGGATCATAGTGGAATATTTAAGCTACAGAAGAGACGTGCTGCCGTTTTCTGCCATCAGGGGGCTCCACCTTTGTAGTTTAAAATAAAGCAAGTCGCTGGTACTCGCTGCCCCAGTTTGGCTGGTTCTGTGTGACAAATTCAGGCCACCTCTGACTCCTCCACATTGAGGCGTACATCGCCAATACCCCAAAGGACGGAGCACGCAGAAACCCAGCTGTTGTTCCAGTCGGCCAGCGGAGGGCAGCACCTGTCGCCCAGTGCCTGCTCCATGCTGTAAGGCGGTTTCCATTCTGGCTCACCTGTAATCTGGGAACCTGTAACTTTCCATGAACCTTAACCATAATGTCAGAATACAATCAAATTAGAAAACCATGATTCTTTGCTTAGTCTATAATAGGGCTGCCACTAACGACTATTTTTCTATGGATTAATCTATTGACTATTTTACGGATTGGTCGATTAATCTAAACGATTAATTTTTCTCCAGAAAATCAAATTGACCCTTTCATTTTATTTTGACAGCAACAAACTATATATTATCGCAGGCCTTTAGATAAAGGACGCCAGCTATTCGGCCATATATGGACATTATTTTTGCCCACAATTTGAAATCCAAATTCGTAGTTTAAAATATTAAATATTAATGTGTATTGCATATTATTATTATTAAAAATGTATATTAATGTGATACCCAAAAATTTGTAATCTGTTTAAATGTCTCGTATCCTTATGCTTATTAAATTTGGTTTTTGTTCAGAATATAGTTTTCATTTTTATTTCAGTTGAATTATTTTATTTTATTTCATGTCCATTTTCATTTCGGTTTTAGTTTACGATAATAACACTGGTCCTAACAAGCCCAATGCGTACAAACACACATTGACATCAATCCACGCAGAACAAGCCCAGATTTTAGCCTGACGTTTTCTCAAACACTTATTTAATGGAGATTCTTAGGTAGCAGGCAGACAGCTTCATGGCTTTAAAAATGAGTGCATTTAGCAGCTACAAGAACAAAAGATATTAAAAAGCTCTCCGTACTAATGGTAATTTAATAAACAGGAATAAATGAACATTTAATAAACAAACTTAAGGTGATTTTGCTTATTCTGGCTGTCCAGAATACCACCTGTGTGTTTTCTCTTCGCGCCTTTGCGCATAGCGCTATACTGCCCCTGTAGTATGCCGTCGAACTTTGCACAGTGTAAAACCACCTTTTTGTTTTGTGATAATTTGAACTAGTCCCATAATTACGTATTGATCTTAAAGGAAAACAATTGTTATAATGAAACAAATCATTTTAGAAATCACAATACCAATTTGATAAAAAATAATTTTAAACAAAACAACGCATTTAAAATATTGATGACGTTGACGTCGTCAACTACGTCATCTGATCGCAGCGGCCCTAGTCTATAGCCTCAATTAAAATAATAAAGTAAAAACAATATTATAGGTATCTTGTCCATCAAGCATGCATTGAAGTAAAAATCCAAAATTCTATAATAATGATTTTCCAGGCTATCCCTCAGACATACCACGCTGGTGTAATTAAACCATAAAATACTAGAAGGAGTGCGGTTGTACTCCAAAATATCAAGGCTGTGATTCACAGCTGTGATTTATTGGAGTACAACCATACGACTTCAAGTATGTTATTGCTTTTATACAACATTTATTAGGTAACAGTGATAAGATTTTTTGTTTATTTATTTAAACATTTACAGGCCTCCGCAAAGAAAAATACGTCCCGTAACGTCAGTGAAAGTGGAATGGGCTATTGCGTCCAAACCATTTGCATACCCTGAAAATTCAGTGTATTACCAATATAGTTTTGTATAATATCGCCAGTCCCAGCAGTGACACAACTAGCCAGCTTATTAGCGAAATAACTTTGCATTGTGTAAATTAAAACCGTGCTGCAAGTCTAATAAATAAAATATTGTGACGCTTGAGTGGAGAAGAGATTATGAGGTGGACAGCAAAGTTCAGTTATTATCAGACTGTTTTATTGTGCAGTCCTTAAAAAGACAGCAGTAAAACAAGTGAAAAAAGAAAAAAACTCACTTTTACACACAGACGGGGAGCCTTTAAGGAGACTAAAGTGGATACGGGCAATAGAAACAGCGCAATGAGTCATATTGAAAACTGTTTTTTCGGTTCAGTAGCTTATAAAAACTTAAAATCCGAAACAGATCAAAATAAATCCAACAAAACGGAATACATAGGAACCTTTGCTTTACTCTCATTTCTGCTTACGTTCATTTTTGAAACCAGTGGAAACGCGGGCAGGTTCCAAAAATGCACCGAGCGAGAACCAGTCCAGCCCAGCTCCATATTGGTGGAAATGAGGCATATGTGACGGTTTTTAGATACACCTGTAAAGCAGAGTGATTCAGTTGATGTGAAATGTCCCAGTGCTTACACTCCAATAACCACACTCATAGAACGCCTCTTGTCCAATCAGATTTTTTTTGTCGGAACTAACTGTTGTATAATAATGCTGTAATAATGCCTGATTAGGGGTCTCCTTAGTGATGTACAGATGAGGTGCTGGACTGTGTTGACAGCTGGGGTCTGCATGTGCTGTTGGCTGGGCTTTCACCCTTCTTGCTCTGGCATGGATGTTGTGCAACGAGCTAGACATCTATGGCAAGATTAAATTGCCATTTCAGAGGGTGAAAATGGGGGGAGTATACAATTTCAGCTGTGTTCGTCTACTGGATCCGTAATGTTGACCAAAGCGCTGATCCAGCAGTGTTAATGGGACTTTTGTGCTGTTCTCCATCACTGACATCCATCTCTTTCTTTTTTGGGTGCTGCTCTCTGCTTCTTTGTAATCTTCACAACAAAGGTAAGCAGTTTTCTTTGTGTTGTTATTTCCACATAAACTTGTGCATGTTGCCATGGATGTAGTCAATATGGCATGATAATGACGATGACGACATGAAGTGACGTTTATCACTCTTCCTTTTCCTGCCATGCAGTCTCAGTTGTTGGCTTGTAGGATCTTGTATTCCACGCAAACACAATGTACTCCTTATACACACAAATGGACAGGTTCTCTGCTGTTTTATATTGCTTTAATATGAAGTCACATGACATTCTAGCATGCTGTGATGCTTGAAGGCCTTTTCCTGTTGCTGCCTTTTCTCACTATTTCCCTGTAGTGAAATGTATGAGTCTTGCAGGGAGGACTGTAGGTTCCCCAGAGAAGTGGTTCCTCGGTACAGCTGATTAGGTTCCCCATATTACCCAGCAGAGTGATCTTATTGTCACCCATAAAGTGGTTCCTCAGTACAGGTAATCAGGTTCCCCATATTACCCAGCAGTGTGATCTCACTGTCACCAATAAAGTGGTTCCGCATTACAGGTGAGCTGTTTCTACATGTTCTCTAACGGCAGGGAAGCTGGCCTCCCAAACAGCAAAACAGATGGTTAGATAAACCAGCACGTTCCTCAGTTTCCCCCATTGACGGGTTCTTATTGGTATGTTCTCAAGTTCTCTTGTTGTTTCTCAGAGACTGTTTTCAATGCCTTCCCATGGCACATCTCAGTGGCCTCACGCCTCTTTTTGAACAGTTCAGTGCTACTTGTCACTAACTGCAGTGCTACATACTGTACACACATCCCCATATTTAGTGTCAAGCAGTAACTGTTCATCTCATTATTCCCTCCTGACATTTGAGTTCATTTGAGTATAATGGGAATTTAACTGATGTGGTAGGAGACCAGTGATATTTAGGAAAGCAATGCTATGTTTTGTGCAGTATGGGATTTGATATTAATACTTCCAGTGAGTCATTTCTTCCTCTCTGTGAAATAAAACCGGGCTTAGATAATACAGAATATTTTGCAACAGAAATCACATAGGTATTGAGATTAAATGAGTGCTAGTTTTTATAATGGGTTTTTGTATATGTGCTCAAGGTCTAAGCAGATGGATTTCTTAAAAAAAAAAAAAAGAATGAGTTCATTGATTAGGACTGTGATACTTATACATTCTAGATCGGTAGAGCAATGCATTTGCTCTACATGAATTTGCCCTACATATGATTAGTCTATTCTAGAATGGGCTCCCATTGCTATGAATGGATGTTCCGGTGACCATAATTGCAGATAAGCCTACAGTGATGCCAGTGAAGCTCCAGCATGCTGCTCCTTCATCTAATTTGTCCTTATATCCGCACCATGAGCAAAACTGACAGCTTCATACCAACCATTGTCCCATTGAAAAAAACCACCATCAGATTGCGTTTTTATGTCCCTTAAAATTTTGAACACAATAATAAAATAAACCCCACTCTCTCATCTAGTCAGCATCAAGGTCTTTCTGGAGATCAAAAGGTCGATGTGAAATTCAAGTGCAGTCTGAGAATCTGTCATGGGGGGGGGGGGGGGGGGGGGNNNGCACATGAGAAAAAGAAATGGCTAACATTTGGGGAAGACAAATTCAAGAAGAGGACAGTTCCCATGGTGCTGAGGCGGTGAATTTCCCCAGAGAGCACTCTATCTGCCACAGCTCGCCCATCTTCGCATCGCTGCTAAAAATGGCTCACGGTGTAGAACGTCCTCGAGATAGGAACACAATGGTGTCTGTAGAATTTCGTCTTTAATTTTAGCCAGGGAACACAAAAGGCTAATCGGGCGCATCACCAAAGCCTTGTGTGTGTGCAGCCAGTGGTAGGCTGGGCTCTTGGCTTTGTTACGTGTCTGAGCCCTCGGAGCACTGGAAAGCAGAGAACCAAGCATTGGGGCTGGAATTACTGCTCCCCGGGTGGGGGTGCAAGGGACCACTAAAAGGGCTTGTGTCTAATCAGAGGGTTTGTAGGGGATTATGGGGACACTCTGGGAGTCCTCTTTAAAATGTGTTTCGAAACACCTTTTCAGAGGAGTATGCAAGGAAAGGTTGCCTTATTAGTGGTTTCTCTCACTCTCATTCTTTCCCTTTTTCTCCCAATGTGGGATAGCCAATTATCCCATTTCTCATTGGTGCATCCCTCAAAGGACAAACTGCCATGCCAACTGATCAGCCGTGCCAGCTGTCAGCTACCTGCTTGTGTGCTCTTCCCCGGCCGCGGATATCGTTGGGTGATTTATCGTGCTGGGAGCTCAGGAAGCCAGGCCTCCAGCCCACCAAGCAGAACATAGGCCAGTTTAGCATTCTCCAGGCTTCCTGGTGACTAACATGCGCAGCAGGAGTTTGGACTGGGAGCCTCAATGTGGGCTGCACCTCCACTGGCGTGTGACAGAAGAGGCCTCGGGGAATTTCATTGTATTATCATGCATCTCATCCTTAGTTAAAATCACAAAAATTCTTTGTAAGTCTAAATGAAATGCAGATGCTGCCGTCCACATGTTAGAAAGGGTCGTTTTGGTGTGCTAGCATTCTAAATCAGTGTAGAACGGCTAAAAAAGGCAATTTTTGCTTGCTGATTGTGGTGGGTTGCCCTGTGCAGCAGTTGATCTGTTCATTAGGGCGTGTTTCCTTCAAAGTGCAACAAAAGCACAAATAAATGGAGTCACATCAGTTAACCGAGTCAGTTCGCTTAAATCGTCTCATGGCTTCCATGACAAATGCCACAGTAGAGATATTTATGATTATGTACTCAACTTATGCCTTCCCTGCAAAATGTAAATGATTCCGTGTCTCATTTTTTATTATCTATGACTTGCTAATTTCTTTGTTTTTTTCTATATTTTGAATACATGTATTGCTGATATTTTAATATAAAGATGCTTCAACAAATAAAAAGGCGACTGTAAATATTGGAGAATATGTGAATATCTTAAATAGTAAATTGATTTAAATTGTACTGATATTCATGTTCTATTCTCCGTGTATTTATAGCCAGATTATGCTTCTTTTAATACTGGGTGATCTGAAGGCAAAGTGAGTTTAGTTCAGTTATGAATGTTGCCGGGAGACCGCGTCATGTGACCACACCACATGACTGGCGGTGGCACACCATCATGCTCTTCTGAAATGAAGCAACCCTACTGGACCAAATTCCGATAATCCGCAAAAGAAGCTTACCTGTTTTAGCTGCATGTATTTCCATTTCAGCCTCTTGTCTGAATGGGCCTGCATTGTGTAATAGGGGATTATTTTACAGTGGGCGCCCGAGTGCTCTGTGGCACCCAGGCCTCAGATCCCAGGATGGCACTGGGCCTGCACTGCCATGGAGAGCGTACCGCACTTTGAGCACCACAGAACCAGCAGAAACACCAAGGAGAGAAAACACACGAGTGCGCTTTGAAACTTACTGCCCAAGGAGTCTGACACCAGCTGAGTGTAACGTCAGTGCTGGGGAATAAGGCTTCAGGCGTGCAACCACCACACTGGTAAAGCCAACCTAGCTGCAACCGGAGGCTCCTAATGACTCACGGGGCTGAGGAGCAGAGGGGAGGAAGCGAACGATTTGTTCAGCATGCTAAATATGGCCTATAATCTTTACTCCTCTGGGAGCCTTATTAAAAGTGAAAGGAAGATGAAATTTTGCTGCGGAGGCCATTCGTTCTGATGTTTATTAGAAGGTTTCCCGCGTTAATATTGAGGTTATGGTAACCTTAGTGGTGATAGATGCAGCCCAGCGCTTCAGGTAATAATAGCAATGATAGATTCCCACCTGAGCCCTCTAGGTGTAATCTAGCAGAAGGGGAAAGATAAAGCGCAAGCACGATGCTGAGAGAGACACTGAGAGCCTGCGCCTGGCTCACTGTTCATCATGCGCCCGCTGACAGCACGCTGCTGGAATTTATGAAGCCAGTTCAATTTGCCCATTTTTCACCCGGTAACTATGTTGTTTGTTAGTGGAACGCATTGCATTTGAGTTCGTATGCGAAAAATATGTTTCCCTCTGTCCATTTACAAATGGATCATTTCCAAATGCTTAAATAAACCTTCATTTTTCATTTGTATTGCATAGTCTGTATGCACTTCATTATAGCGCTGAAACTATTATATCTGTTAAACTTCATGCAGTTTGTCAGGGGAGCCTATTTTGAAGAATTTTTTGCAGGCATAAATGTATGCTGCTTTTCTTGTTAATTTGCTAATGTTTTAATTAAAAATACTGGTATTTGTATTTAAACTTTGTGCAGCAAGCAGAATAGTATAACAGAGTTGCCAGTGTATTTAAATAAAATAAATGCAAAACAGTAAAGTCTTTTTTTCCAGGAATGACATTCTACTCAATACTGCCAATAGAGTAAATACACTTTAAAAGTTATTGCCGTAGTTGTAGCTCTAAAGCTGTAAACCCTGCAGAGTAAACGGTGATACTGAATCCATCCAAATAAGCGTTTTGAGCACATTTTCTCAGAATCTGTGGAATTTTTCATTTTCATTAGATGGAGTTATTCTAAGTAATTTTTTGAGATGCCATAAGCACATGTACTTCCTGTTTGAGGGGGAAATTACTTCCATGATTGGCGACAGTGGGAACAGCATCCCTCCAATCAGATTGAGCTGCAGCATAACTATGGTCCAGAAAGAAGGCGGAGCTAGCTCTGTGGGGTTATACCGCTCTTCATCCTCCCGATCGCTCACTCACCCCTTTGCTTAAATTCCCTCTTTCTTTGTCAGTGCGAACAAAATGGCCACATGTTCATGGGAACACTGGGTTGTCTGGAAACCGATGCAAATGAAACACTCTTCGCGCAGATGAGCCGATTCGAGATGCTGAATGTGGGTATTCTGTTGTGCTGGGGTTTGGAGAATAGCCCCCTCTAGGGCTGCAAGTTCTGAATGGCGCAGGGCATCCTCGGCACGTGACGCGTGTACTGCTGTACGGAGAGGCGACGAGGTGAAAGCCTGCCAGCTGAAAGCGATTATTAATCCAAAGCAATTCGGATCTCCTGCTATCTGTTGAAACACCTGTTGTGGGCTCTGGGCAATGTACTGTCTTCTGTCTGTTTTGTTTATTTATTTATTTATTTGTTCATTTGGCTTTTGGTTTAGAAATTTCCCTGTGAATGCTGACTTTTAATAGTCCCTATAGCACCGGATTTTGTGTTAAGAAGTGAGCACAGAGTGTGTAGAAAAATAACGATGGATAAACAGTATTATTAGGGTTCACTTTCACTGTCAGCTTGCTGGGGTGTGTGACGCCAGCATCGGTCCATTAGCTGGGAATTAATGAAGCTCATTTGTGTAAATGTTATTATATCCTTTGAAAGATTGTTTGTGTTGAGATGGGAGGAAATGCAACCCAGAACCCATTTCTTGTGGAGGACATATTAAAAGACCATTATCGCTCTAAAAAATGATATTTTGCTGGTAGTTTTTTTTTCAGGGAGTTGATAGGGGCACGCTACCATCTTATTCTTACTTAAATTGCCAGTGGAATAAACTAATTATTCACCCCTCCATCAATAGGCACCTAGACCACTGAAAATAGAGTCAGGGATATTGACAGGAAATTATCCAGACTGCTGCTCTGTTATCAAATAAAATAAACTGTCAAAAGGAAAGTTTGTGACAGGAGGTCTACAGCTGGGGGAATTTAAAGATCTTTTTATCCCTGATGTGGGGGGCTGGGCTAACTGAGATGCAGGACTGGTTTCTCTGGATTTGTGGGTGTCTGCAGCCAGTGGTGACAGATGGGCCATGTTTGCTGCCATTTCTGTTGCACTTTCATGACTCCTTATTGCCTGTTGTGTGTAAAGACAGCGAGCAGTTTGGCTGAGAGTGTGGAGCCGAGCTTGATACAGAGACAATTTAAAAATAATAATAATTAACCTTAATAATCTAAGTCTTTGGGTGGCTTGGTTGGTTCCGTGTGTGTGGAGTTTGCCCCTTCTTCCTGTGTCATTTTGGGGTTTCCTCCAGGGACTCTGGTTCCCCCCCCCGACATTCATAAATCATGTGGAGGTTAATTCGTGCTTCTAAATTGTACGTGTGAGTGTGCGATGGGTTGGTGCCCCATTCTGGTTGTTCTCTGCCTTCCACCTGTAGCCTCCAGGGATAAGATCCAGACCCCCCATGACCTTGAATAGGACAGTTACAGAAAATGGACGGAGTCCAAGTCTTCCTCTTTTCTTGAATTTTAGCCATGTCTTTGTGCTTGTTTGCCAAATCACCCACATTATGATTATTCAAGTGTTTCCATGTCGTTCTGGTATCCTACACTGTGTACGACCTCATACATGTGGTTCTGGTTTCTGATTTCCTGCAAATAGGGATCAGATCGGGTCCTTTGTTTTTGGGTCTTTGGAAATGTCCCCCTGTGTGTGCGCTGTCAAAGAAGGAGAGGATGGGGGGATGAAACAACAATCAAAACAAATTTATGAGGATGCATAGTCAGCCCAAAATATGTGCGGTTGCAATTATACTTTTGGCATGTCCCTCATAAACTGCGAATAAATTAATCAAAGAGCCACTCAGTCATAAGTCATTTCAGATGCAGTACCATAGCAACACGAAAACGAGCCCTTATCATTTTAGGGGCCCGTGGTTCTGTTCTTTTCCTTCTTAATCAGACGCGATATTTGGTACCCTGCAGCGGGGATCTAGATAAAAGGATTAACTGAATCAACGCTAGTTAACAACACGTAGAGTTTGCCAGGCACCCAAAAATAAACAAATAAAGCAAATAAATAAATAGATAAATAAGTCAAACGAATTTTCAATGCCTTTTTCAACATGTGTTTATAATCCCTCATTACGTATTAGAAATGGACCGTGAGTTTATCTTTGCATAATTCAGTCCTCTCGGAGTACATGTGGTACCAGTGATGCAAACAGACGTTTGTTTTAGGGTTTTTTTTTTAAACAAAGTGTTCCCAAGTGCTCTGAGCTTTGGCCGTATTGATACCAACCTCCTCTATGTATCTATGTGATTTTTTTTTTTTTTTTAATTCAGATATGTGTTTTGCACTACTATTTATTGCATTGCTCAAAGTGAATACCGTGGTATTTTTCAGTTTCGTTTGTTCAGGCGAGAACATTTCTGTCCAGAACATTTGAGGTATTAGACTTAGAGAAAAGTGCACTTTTGATGTACAGTTTACAAGCAGTTTATATCTTTAATATATCTCCCCTCGACTCCTTGGATCATCTTGTTAGTGCACATATAACTCACCAAACCTGCCTTCTGAAGCCAGAGCTCCAGTGTTGCTTTTCTTGTGAAAATGCAAAATGAATGCAGACATTTTGAGTAAAACCCAGGGCTTAAGTGAAACTCTGAAGCCAGCAGGCAGGCTTCTGACTGGAAGCAGGCGAAGAGGGAAGAGGAAATGAAGTTTTAATGAACGGTGAGCTTTGGCTGAGTCATCTGCTGGTGTTTCTGCTTTACGTCCTATGGCTGGAGAGTACAGACCGCATTCGACTCTGCTGTCATCGCTGTAGAATTAGTTTGAGATTTGCATATATTTCCATGATGAGCAAAGAATTGAATAAATAACAGGGTAATATTCTACCAAAAGCATGAATTTCAAGATTAAAGTACTTCAGAAATGCGTTCTCTAATGTAACCCTACATTGGATGAGCAGTTATGGATGGATGGATGAATGGATGGGTGATTATTTGGCAGTATTTTCAAAAGACCAAAAACAAGCTGGAAGGTGTACATGGAAGGAGAGATAATTAAACTAGACATAAGAACGTGATAACTACATGCTCTGCTGCATGACCTATGACCCCTGCTTATAGTTGCTGTTGCGTTTGACATGCTGCTTGGTTTTCTCCATGAATTTCTTTGCAGGGAAGCACAACTTTGAAGGTTTTACAGAGTTTTTGAAGTCTATAATGGCTCTTGAGTGGTGAAGTTATGAGATGGGCATCAGTCTGCTAACTCTTGGTATTTTCTCAGTAGGGTTTCAGTGATGGTTCTTGTCCAGCTTTTCTACAGATCTGGACCAGACATTTGCTTCATGGCTTGAAGTTTCAGTGCTTTTCTGGCTTCACTGGGCAGCCCTTCAAAGTCGTGTGCTTTCTGCCATCTTTTTCCATCATCTGTGGGCATTTGTTTCACCCTAATTTTTATCTGAGGCTGATATGGTTGGTTTTTTGCTAGAAAAGTTTGCTTAAGACTGAAATATATACAAGTCTTCTCCTTCGCTGCTACCAAAAGCAGATTTGAAGTTCAGCAGTGGCTTCTGGGATAGGCTCTGGACCCCCCCCCCCCCCCCCCCCCCGTGACCCAAAAGGATGGATGGAATGGATGGATGGAAGTTCAGCAATGATGTTTTGTGAGGCTTAGACTGTTGTGATAAGGACTGCAGGGCTAAATCCACGTGTTGAGTTAGATCTCGTGAGGAACCATCCACAGTCATCTGATTCTGGACTCTTTGTGACAGCAGGTACAGAAGACTTTAGATATGCCTCCTACCTCTTTTAAATTATGAAATATCCAGTCTCACATAATGGCCTTTTTCTGTTTGAGAGAATTTTGATTATTTCATGGGCTGGCTGACTCCTCTCAGGGAATTAAGAGCCTGTTGATATAGCTGCTGATTGAGTAGAGCAGTGTTTCCCAGTCTGGTCTTCGGGGACCCACAGTCGGTCCATGTTTTTGCTCCCTCTGAGCTCCCTGCCAGACAGTCCATATTTTTGCTTCCTCCCAGCACATTTTTGCTCCCTCCCAGCGAACATGGACTGTCTGTGGGTCCCCGAGGACCGGAATGGGAAACACTGGTGTAGAACTTATGCACCAAATCTGAAGTGTCACTTGTAGAGTGGACAGGGGCACCTGGATTCCTCTGATTAGGTGTCTCTCATGTAGGTTTGCGCATGTTTACCAGGACTCTGCGAAACCCCTGGGCTCCCACCGGGGCGTCGCCGAGGGAGCCCACAGCCCCACCCGCAAAGCAGTCGCACTGTAGAGAGCCATGGATGCTGGCAGATTGCTTGCAGGGGGCACAGAAGCACCTGCACTCCCAGCAGGTGTCAGTGTTACATAACCAGGAAGTTTGGGTGGTTTGCTGAGGCAGACAAGGCCCCAGGAGCAGCAGAGGTGCAGGTCTGCAGTGTATTGGGATGGCAGCGAGTCAAAGCGGATTCTGCCTTCGGAACAGACTGAAAAATCAGCAGCATGGATACACTCAAGTGAACATGGCACACGGACCTCCATGGTCTGTCACTGAGGGTGCATGCAACAGTCCTAGGAAACTTTAAAATGAGCATTTCCCAAAAGCACATTTCTCTGTCTGATGCTGTGGAAGATTTACAGGTTTATTTTTGACTATCAAAATTATAGACATGCTTGACACAAATTCATTTTCCTTACTCAATTAATTTCAATTTAATCTAAATTAATTAGTTGCTATAACAAGCCCTCTCCCTCTTTTAATCTCCCTGAGAAGCGAAATGAAATCGATTAAAGCAGATTGCGAGTGTAATATGGAGATGTGTGTACAGAGCATGGAAGCTGTACATTAGCTCTTCATGGCTGTGTTTTCACATACCACATCCTGTAGGCCCCTCCGTTATGAGCTATCTTGAGCAATTTGTCCCGTATTTACGCTATCATACGCTAAAACGCATCATCATTTTCTCATTAGAACATGATAGCAGCATCAAACAATAAACTGATACTTATTACAGTCTTTTTTTCTTTTCCAGCATATGGGGACATTCTTCATAATTGTATCATAACCTAGCCAGCAGCCACAGTCTTCTACAAATGCCTATGCTATACTTATGGTGATATTCAAAATGAGAGCGTATGAGGCAAAACATCACAAATCAGAATCACAGGTAGTTTTAGCCCTAGACTGTCCAAGAGGATTCAAACCTGCAAGCCTGCAGCTATGAGGTTTGCTTTATAATTTCTTGTAACCACTTATACAAAAGGATATTCAAAAACATAATATTTTTCAAGTTAACTTGGTGCTTTTCACATGGATGGCTGACACATGCTTGTTAAAGTTTGCAAATACCTTTGCATATTTGCTTTAGCATTATGATTATTGGAAAAGTAACGTAATTCTCTTGAACGAGAAATCCTCTTAAATTCATGCATCTTTAAAAGCATTTTGCTATGTCTAATGTGGAAAATTTGACATGGTGATCTAAAAATAAAAAGAGAGAGAACCTTTACAAATGTATGCCCTAATCATTTTATTATTTTATGCATTTCTAGTTGCTAATCCTAATTTCGCTGATTGCAGAGTCTCTTCCTGCCAATTCTGGTGATTTGACTTGCATGGTTTCATCTTTCGATATCTGAACAGCCCCTGGCTGCGACTCGCACATGTAATGTCCCCTCCGCTGCCAACTGGCATCTCAGTTTCAAAAAACGACAACTCATTGCACCATTTTTATGAAACATTCAACCAACACCATCAGTGTGCCTTCATGCCAATATCAGTATGTCTTAAAATTATAAAACACTTCATATTATAAATCACAGAGCACTCCGAAGTGTATTTAATAAAGTAGCAAGTCAAAAGTGTTTATTGTCAATTATGCCATGTGTACAGGACGCAGGGAGGATTGAAATTACGTTACTCTCAGAGCCCATGGTGCGTGCACTAACAAGGACAAGTGAGACAGACAAGTATTGAAATGTATATATATATGCAAAAATAAGATTAAGCTAAATGAAATACTTTGTGCAAAGCAGACATTATAGTTGCAGTGTTGTAACCAACATCTAACAGAAGCGACATAAAATTATTACTGGACAAAAGGACACATTTGTTTGAATGCTGTATTTACGTTAAATTATTGGTTCCCTCACTTACATTTTTCCTGGAAATTTCAATGGGAATAATATTCATTATTCCTGGTAGCAATGGTTTGGTGGGAAGCACTTTGACCTTGCACCTTCAGGGACTTGGATACGGGTGTCAGTTGCACCTTCAGGGACTTGGATACGGGTTTCAGTCCTCCCTGTGTGGGGTGAGTTCATCTGAATTGGTGTCTTTGAATTTCCCATCACATGTGAGTACACCCCACCCAGGGTCTGCCCCACCCAGCCTTGTGCCCTGTGCTGCCTGGGATGGGCTCCAGGCCCTCAGTGACACTGAATAAACAAAGGTGAATGGGGGGGGGGGGATTCCAGTTTATGTTATTCGTTATCAGAGATGAACTGGGATTAAAAATTGCCCCTGGATGTTGGGGTCCCCCATGGCTCATGATAAATTTTGCCATCCGGGGGGGGGTCTGAAATTTTGCCTAGAAAATGCTTGGTATGCCAAATGTCCAGTCCAGCACTTTCAAACAGTCCTGTTGGCCCGGTGATCAGCTTGGCTGATCTACCTTTCTGGACTGAAGATTAGAAAACACTGGTCTCTCTCTGTACCACCTTGAGTTTTAACACAGGTAATGCAAAGGACTCTTCGGGAAGTGGTTTGTGAGTGTATCCTAGCCACCCTTTTCCCTGCTGGATTTCATCTTTTCCCACTATAGGTTTTGGAGCACCACAGCCCTAACCATGTATGCAATTGAAATGGGATTATTAAAAACATTAATCTTATTTTAAATATCCTATTAGAGATTCATGCCGAGCCTTACATAGTAGACAGAAAGCCAGGATGATGAGCTATTTGGCCTAATTTAACTGTCATTTGGCCGTATGAGGACAGACTCTCACGTCCGTATAGGTTGTCAGTCTACATGTGATGAATGAGTGGAATGGATATACAGAAGTGCAGTATTGCGACGCCACATATCTTGAACAGGACGACTTGGATCACATGGTTATTAATACCTATTGAGTAGATCACATTAGCCTAGGGGTTGTCAAATTTAGATGGACTACCCATGTGGATTAACTCCTGAATAATTAGGTGTAATTTTTGACTTTCACCGTGATTTGACCCATTTGACGTTCATGAATGCTTTTACCTGTGCCAAAATGTGATATTAACAGCTTAGTGTCTTGGTTTATTTGAAACTGCATGGCACAAAGATGGTAAACTGGCTGACTGTTAAACATTATGGAATTAAGTTTTGTTTGCATTGCTGTGCAAATGACTAAAGTCGTGATGGTTAGCAGCTCCACCTTCACAATGGTTAACTGGAAGTAAAATCCACAGATGACAATATCAAAATAGAACTAGAGATTGACGACTATGAGCTTCAGCAGATCGATGCATCCAAAATGAAATGTGGAGGCTGGTCATTCCTGTCCAGCTGTTTAACTGCTAAGTTCCTGCATCTCTTACAGTACAAGAGAAGAAATACATAATTTGAGAATTTACCAAGGATCCATTGTTTTTTTAAAGGAATTTTCGATAATCTCATCTCTTCAAAATGGGGAAACCTTAAGCGTTTGGTTTGGCTCCAAAACGTGACTTTTAGAGACTTGCTTGGGTTCCTCGCAGTCCTGCCTCGCTGACCATTTGCTTTTCCCACTGCAGTATACCTTCCACCATGATCGATTGCATGTGAAGAGCACCCCAAAGAAACACAAAGGGGTCACAGCCTATACAAAACTCTCCAGCAAGAGGTCTCTGGAGCAGAATCTTGCAGAAGATCTCTGTCTCTCATAGACCAATCCAGAGGGCAGAAGAGCTTCAATTGCCAAAGCATCTTATTCAGATTACGCTGAGCCGTGTTTATTACATATCGGAAAGGCTATATCCTTTCAACAAAGTTCTGCATTTGTTTGCATTCATTCCATGCTACACAGCTGATTTGCTGCCCTGTGATTCGTTCCTGAAGCCACACCCCTCTTTTGCATGGGGATCACATGGGGGCCCTGTACAAACGTTGGTAGCTGTGCACATCCCAGTATCGTGAGATAACAGCACTCTCAGGGTTCCACTCTGCCCGTCTGCCTCCTGGACCATCAGTCCAGCACTCAGGGAGCTGAGGCAGGCCGTGGTCCAAACCCGGTGCCTGAAAGAGCGATCGCACACAATCACTTTTGTGATCGTTCGTCTTTAGTGGTGAGTGCGGGGTATGTTTAAGGAGTGCAGTTTTACCTGTTTCCATGGAAACAGTGGGGGGATGAAGATGTAGTTGGGGTTGTCACTTGCCAAGAATTGCTGACACAGGAGAGCAAACAAAGAGGTGTGTGTGTGTGTGTGTGAGCGTGTGCAGATGCTTGCATGTGTGTTTTTGGAGTTATTTAGTCTTTCATAAGTTTATTCATCCCTTGTGCTATTTAGCTAGAAGCAATAAACATTATTAAAGTTAATGACATTTGTAAATCCACGTCTGTCAGGCCTAATACTTACATGTTCTACAAATTTTTCAAAGGAAATTCACTGCATGTATTTTATATACAAGGTTGCATTTTTTTTGTTATAAAAAGTACTAAGACATATAAAAGAGTACAATGTAAGCACAACACTCTCAACATCAGCATTTTTCTGATCTTAATGTCAACACTTTCCATAGTTTTCCTGATTGTCTTCTACAAGCAACTTTTTAGAGAGCATTAAAAGAATGAAAATTTCCTGGTATTTACATTAAAAG
>JAODJU010000018.1:8187052-8201273 GCA_026776725.1 Gnathonemus echidnorhynchus | reverse complement strand
CACCCCACCCCACCACATATTTCTGGCTTGTTATGAATTTCTAAAAGACTGATTAAATTTAATTACTTATTCATCGGGTTTTTGAAAAGACATGCTTAAATGCACAGGTTAATCAGACACATGAGACGAAGATATGAGAAAATGCACTGCTTAACGAACAGAATTAAATCAAAGAAAACCCGCACAATGATGGAAAGACCTTTGACAGCCTGGACTGAAAAGCTATGCCTTTGGAAGTAATCCTTGTGGCCAGTAGTACTTTATATCACATGAAATTTACTGATAAGCACAGATGTGCTCATTCTCTTTGCATCAGTGTTTCGATATCCGGACCCAGGGGGCCCGCAGACAGTCCACAGCAGGAGGGAGCAAAAATGTGGACCGTCTGCAGTCCCTGAGGACCAAGTTATGCGAGAATGCTTTACATCGATGGCAAGCTCACATTTCACTTGGAAGGGTTGCAGCTTTATGAGCTGTAAAGCAAGTCGGTACAATGATATGAGATTCAGACCATAAATAATATCGTGGAGCCTGTAACCCTAATTAATTAACCTCAAGTAAAAGAATAGCTTACATATTAGATGCAGGTATTAGGCTCATGGGCTCAGGACTCCACACACAAAACCACAACAGGAGTACAACTTGCAATGCCTGTGAATTAACTGTAAAAAAGTGTAAAAGTGGGGTAATTGTATGCGTAATGTGCCCTGTGACGGACTGGCATCCCATCCAGGGTGTACCCCAGCCCTGTGCCCTGTGACGGACTGGCATCCCATCCAGGGTGTGCCCCAGCCCTGTGCCCTGTGCTGGACTGGCATCCCATCCAGGTTGTGCCCCAGCCCTGTGCCCTGTGACGGACTGGCATCCCATCCAGGGTATACCGCGGCCTTGTGTCCTATGCTGAATGTGACACACTCCAGCCTCTCCACCATGACCCTGACCAGGGCAAGTGGTTAGAAGATGGATGGAATACTAAAAATAATCAGGCCGTACAGTGTGGTATATCATTTATATTTTTGCAGTGGTAGAGTATTTGCAGTGCACACAGTAAAGGATATGTGTGGGGAAAGTAGACTGTAATATGCCCAAAATGCTCTCCCTGTATCTGGCCATCCATATGCTGGCTGTTCAGCTGAGTGGCCAAGGTCTGGACATTACCATGTTGTGTGCAATGGGGCTTCTCTTTAAAGCTGCAAACCATCCAGGCCCTCCAATTCCACATATTTCATTCACGTCTTCTCCAGTTTAATTTGATTAGCTCCTTTAATGAGACCTTTTTTCTGCTTCAGCCATCTGATTGAAGAATTAGTGCAATCCATTAGATTTGACGCTTTGTTTTTTTGTCTTAATTCAGCACAAGGAGCACTACTAAGACATACTCCTTGAGCTCATATAAATGGTCCCTGACGAATACTGCTTGTTTGTTAATGGTCCTGTACACTGTACACTCAATTTAACCTGTATTTCATAGGGTGATTCAACCAGAGCCTGAAGTCACATGATCTTCCACAGGTCTCTGAAGCATATGTGAGACTATAGTCTGGTAGGCAGACTGAATGAGGGATATGCTGGAATAAATCATCAATGAAAAGTGAAACAGTGTAGACCAGGGATGAGAGAATGAAGACTGATGTGGTGTAATGGTGCAGCCATCACCAGACTGCCTGGAGACTAGTGATGTGACTAAAATCCATCTGGAGACTAGCAGGAATGTGAGCGGAGACAGACAAAGAGATAACTGGAGACTGGCTGGAGACAGACAGAAAAGTGATTGAACATTGGCTGGAGAAAGGCAGAGAAGTGACTGGAGATTGGCTGGAGACAGACAGAGAAGTGATTGAACATTGGCTGGAGGAAGACAGAGAAGTGACTGGAGATTGGCTGGAGACAGAGAAGTGACTGGAGATTGGCTGGAGGAAGGCAGCGAAGTGACTGGAGATTGGCTGGAGGAAGGCAGCAAAGTGACTGGAGGTTGGCTGGTGACAGACAGGGAAATGATTAGACATTGGCTGGTGACAGACATCAGATAGGCCAAGGGATTGACTGGAGTATAACAAATATCTGTGATGGAGTCTAAAACTGGAAAGTTGTAAACTGCATTTACAGCAATTCAAGCTGTTTTGGAAAGACTATATATTGGTGGAGTAATCACTCTCTATCTCTTTTGTCACGGGGTACAATAACTAGCTAACGTGGGTGGAAATAAACTTTTATGTCAAGAAGAGACTAGAAGTCAATCTGATAATTTAGTACAGATCCTGTAATAAATGGACCCTGGAACATTTATAGAGTAGCGGGGAGAATAACAGTTGCAGACAAGGACAAATAACCTAAGAGTTATCTGCCGTGATCTCCTACATCTCCTACTACTATGTCCAGCTGTTATTAATGGGCAGTGGGTGAAAATCACTTTGAATAAACTTGTCAGCTTAGCACCTAAATGTAATGTGAATCAGTGGCTTCCAGGTGACACTAAGGGATTGTGTTCAAGCACCAAGGAGCCAAAATGGCAGACTCCGAGTACACAGAAATTGATTTTATCATCATAAGATCAGACAAACAGAGACAAAAAGATCCTCAAATCACACCAACACAGCCATTTTTCCAGATCTTCGACCAGGTACTCCCTGATTCCTATGTGCAGGATATTGGGGTCTGCAGATTGGATGGAAGGTTCCAGAATGGAGTGCACTGGAAAAGGACTAAAGTGTGGATGAATGGTGGCCCAAAACCAGGATACAGTACTAAAAGACAACAACCAAACAAATCGAGCACACAGTGGAAATGAAAATCAACATAAGACCGACCATACAAGAGAGGAAAGTCTTGCAACAGGACTGAACCCCAATCAGAGCTTGCAGCTCAATATATATTGACACAAACTAACAGAAAGGAAAGTTTGAGTTTTTGTCCCTCCCTCCGTGATTTCTGCCAATCAGACGTCCTCGCATCTCTGCAAACCACAGGATGCGTGCAGAGGCCCAGTCTGGCAGCAGGCAGCAGGGTGACGCTCCTGTCTGATGGCGCCAAGCACGCTGCAGCTGACTGCCACGCCGTTCTCAGTGGGGGTGGGAAAATGTCCCGCTGCAGCCAGAGTGCGCAGATTTCCCCACAGATGGCTGGAGAGTGCTGCCACCACAGCTGTGTAGATCGATAGGGAGATGGACGCCATGACACACTGCTGCTTCCATTTAAATATGACTGCAGTCACCTCATCCACACATCCCAGAAGCAGGTTACCAATCAGACGTAATCTGCTACTCTAAGCCTATTCCATCACTCAACAGTCTGAATTATGTTTTGTGTGATGGGATCTACCACAGATTTACACCTTAATTACCACCAGGCTTCATAGGGTTTTATGAATTTAGTATAATTGTCTCGTGTCAATACTGAATATCTGACCATCCAGATTGGACCATATTTGAGTCATTGAACAGTTCCAAGGAATGTATCTGTGTTTCATATACAAAGATGGCCATTTCTGGCATCAAGAACACCTTTCAAGCACCGTTGCTCATTCACAGTGTAAAGGCAGATGGGACTTGCTTTAGCTCGCAGTGACATCGTAGTGTGGCCGCCGATCACGTGACCAGGACGGCGAATGTGCTGCGCTCTACCGGCCTCAAGGCTCCGCTAAGCTGTTCGGTGGAAGCATGTGTAAAAAACAGGAGCCATCACACCTGTGAGAGTTACTGTGTCGTGATGCTCAAGATGGTTTCACTGGGCCTCCACCTTATTTCATGAGACAAATTAATCTCTTTTTCCCCATTTCACGATGAATGGCATCACATACAACTAAAGTGAATGCTAGCAATTTTTATATAATGCTGATGTTATTAACAAATACCATTACATTGAAATGTCCTTCGACGGACTATCATCTCATCAAGGGACTTTCCCAGCCTTATGACTTGTGCTTCCTAGCATAAGCCTCAGGCTCAGCATGACCCTGTACTGGACAAGCAGATGTAGGAGATGGATGGATGATAATTTTAATTGTAATGTTGAAGAAGAACATTCTCTCTCCAACACGTAAAAATGTAATGGGGTGGGACGTCCCACAGTGTATACATTACACTGAACTGTACTGTACTGGCAAACAGGAGCCCTATAGTGCTTTATCACTATAACAACTACTTTGATTAGAGGGTGTCTTGCTGTCACAAGGGAGCTGTTTCCCTAAGAATGACCCCTCTGTGAACCCACAGAATGGTCTGCCAAACTGGCTAAAATGGGATCAACTCAGTCCAGTTAAGGAATGTCCCTCTCGTGCCTGACCAAAAAATAATTAGTGTAAATCACAGATAAATAAATAAAAAAAAACTTAATGTGCAAAGCGAGGAGAGTTTTCCAGCTGAGCTTGTGAGCACGTGTATAAATAGAGTACAATTTGTGAAGTCATCTGACGGAGCGGATGCTCCCTGGGCCACTTTAATTGGTCAATTTCTTGTCTGTGTTAAGTGGCCGCACTGATTTATGGGAATTTTCGAAGGCTGCGGGGATAGAGGAGCAGCTGTGAGAGGCTGTTTTTTGGTGAAAGCACAGAGCCGAGAGCTACACTTCACATCCCACTGCTTAGCAGACAGTTGGCAGGGATGGCCCCTGGAGTCTCTGAGCGGCCAGCCAGCCTCGCTGGATTCGAAGCTTCGAGCTGTAAATCACTGGAATGTGGGAGGAATCTTCCGCTTGACATCACTCTCTCGCTCATTTCAGGTGTCGGCGCTGCTTAACCCTCCCCGAGTGCCTTCGGTGACACTTCTGCAGGAAGTGCTTACAGGACGTGTATTTGTCTTGTCATTTTCTAAGCTTTTTATCAAAGGAGCCTGTTTTAGGTCTGTCTTTGAGAAAATGCACATTTCTAGACTTTGATGACTTTGTGTGCGCGTCATGTCACTCTAAAGAATTGTGTAACTTTTTTATGCAACGACACACAAAAAATGCGCATTTGCTTACCATTTCTTTTGCTTTCTCTGTGATATGTCAGACCTCCTTATACCAACCATGCTTTATGTGATGACCCCCATGCTCCAGTTCTGCAAGGAGCAGGTTTGTTACTGGTTGACTCTGCGCTGAATTCGGCCGGCGAGTGGCTCGGCTTTCACCTGCATCTGGAAAAGCGTTCTGATGGGAGGGGGGGAGCAGATTTTGTGGAGCTGATCTTGTGATCCACGCTTTGAAGTCATCCCAGACTTTGCTAGACCTGGGGGTGACATTGCTTCTTCTCACACCCTGTCTCTTGTTTCCTCATCACCGTGATGTGATACAGAGGCATGTGACCCACTCGTGCTCTGGATCTGGCAGTAATGCTTTAATTGCAGTAGACCAGTTAAGTCCTATGCTGCCTGTGCTTCTCGGCCGTGCTGCCATATGAGGAACATGCTCTCAGGGCAGCACGGATAGAACAAGTCACTTCCCGGACTCTGTGCCACGCTGGCTGGTCTCTGAGGGACCCACAGAAACCACCAGGACTTCATGGCCAGATCTTCAGGGGAGCCAGAGTGCAGAGGATGTTAACGGGGGACTTTTTGGCAGAGCGCACCAACCTGCTTTCCCAGTCTGAATTCAAAGGACCTAAGGCCTTCAGCAACTGAGTGACTTGGTTCCCAGCCTGTTCCTTGGGCTCCCTGTCTGGTTTGATTGTGTTCCCTGTGTCACGATTGGATGCCCTTCCATGCGCTCTGCCCTGTTCATGCGGCTCTGTGGCATGCGGGGTGCTTCGCCCCAGAGGCGACTCACGGCTGCTTCTGAGAGACGCGCTGGTCCTGAGGGCAATATATGCTGTATTCTTCCAGATCCTTACCACCAAGGCCAAGTGCATTTGCCTCCATTGAACGTGCTTCTGTATAGACATGGCAGCGGAAATGCAGTAGCATCTCTGAGATATGATTAAGCTGGGGAGATGTTCACTGGTATAGAAGACGGACAGATTTGGAGCCTTATAAAAGAAAAGTTCAGGTTCTTCATTACGATTAAAGTCTATCCTGAACTCAGGATTGTAGCCTTTGGAGTTGTATGGGGTGAAACACACAGCCTGCAATGTTCTGATTGCTCTAATGAACAAACACTTATGGACAAAAATCAAGAATTTGATAATTGCTTATTAACAGGCATTCAGATGAATAGATTGCACATTGTACATTTAAAAAAAAACTGAATGTTTTGATTGCTGAAGAAAGCAGCGGACACTAATTCTTGTGCAGTTTTGGGGGGAAAACAGACAGAAGAAATGTTTTTGCACTTTGATCACATTTTGATCACACGTGACATCTGGTCGCATTCCAAAGACTGCAATGGCGCGGAAGAATATTTTAAATGAGCAACAGATTCGGTGAATCGATGTTGCGTGGCGAGCAGCATAAGGACTTGATTGCTCGTTCAAATCCCGGGAGAGGTCTTGCTCTGTTGTAGATATCCTTAAGCAAGGTACTCGACTTAAATTGCCTCGGTAAATACCCAACTACCTAAATGGGCAACGAACAGTTATGCGCTGCGTGGGATAAAAGTGTCTGCATAAAAAAATAAAAAACCAAAAATGATAAGTATGAGGATAAGCGAGGCACAGTGGAGGTCGACATGCGTGAGGGGGAACTCTCCACGATCCATTCTCCCGCTGCCGGCCACCGCAGGCTGGGGGCGTCCGCGGCTGATTAATCGCGCAGCTCCTCCGCTGCTTTCTTCTAAATACAGAATCGATATCGATTTACTCCACGGACTCCGGCGGCCAGGTTGCCGTGAGTCCCTGCCTTGCAGAAGGATTCGGACCAAACCCGTTCTGCAGCCTTGCTGCCACCCCGGCTCGGAAATTAATGTGCTGTGAAATTAGCATTTCATTTGACTGCAGATACAGTAATGGAAGCAATTACAGTGCAGAGGAACAGCTAGACTTCGGGAGCCCACTCCGGAGGTAATGGGCATCAGCTCAGGCGGCGCAGGACCCAGGTGTAGACGCAGCACACAGCCTCCATCTGGCTGCCGTTTGGCATGGCTACAGGAGCTGTCTGTTAATGAGAATGCCTCCGGTTTTGTAATTACATCATGCTGTTCTCCTTCGTCGGGAAGCGAAGGAGTAACTCAGGTTAAATTAAAAATGTCTGAATCATAAATTACCTTTATTATTATTATGTTTATTATTGAGTTCTTGGAGTGAAAATAATAATAATTATAATAGTAATCTAGTTTGAATGGTATAGTCAATGGGATGTTAAAGTATAAAGGAAGCTGTAAGCCCAGTGTATGCTCAAATAATCACCTTTGATCTACAGACGTGTCTGAAACGTGTTCAGTTATGTAGTTTGATTCCAGCGTTTTATAATCACCTGGCTGGTTGACAGTCAGCTCCATTTCATATTAAATATTTGTAAACAATATTAATACTCACTCACAATTTCCCCCCCATACACCCTAGATGGGATGACAGTCAATCGCAGGGCACCGATGACACATGCACACTGGTTAGCGCACTAACGGCAATTCGGAGTCATGCTTTCGCGCCATGTTGGAGTAATCAGTAAACGCTAACATGAGAGTAACATACGTCACATGGACACTCAGAGGTGAGGCTGGATTGTGATTCTTCTCCCTGGGGGGGGGGGGGTCGATAGCGCTACCAGTTTGCTCATCTTATTCAGTCTACAGCAAATATAAATGCTGCTTCTTTTGCTGTATACTTATGAACTGCTTAAAAATAAAATGTATGAAATGTGCATTTAGGGTTCTCATTTTCAGGGGCCTGCTGGGCTTATTATGGGCTGCTCAGGCAGACCACTATCTAAGGAGTGCCGTGACGATGCTGGACCTAATGGTTTTAAATGTATGAATTATAATCGGACCAGGACGGGCTACTAAAGTGCCCTGATGAGAGTCTGTATTGAGCTGTGTGACATGGGGACTAGTAATGAAACTGTGACCAAATGGCTCGCCTTCTCTGAACAAATTACCTGACATTATAGTACATGAAGGTGCGTCATTGCAAAGGCGACTTCCTTTGTCGTCTCTCCCAAACCCCAGGTGATGGACAGCTCCCCTTTTACACATCGGAACAATGCAATACTAAGTGATTGGTGAATCACTGTAGGTAGGTTCTCTAGATGTTCTACCCTACGTGGGACAAGTATCCCTCCTTCTACCATGACTGAGGCTTTCACAACAGATCTTAAAAATCTGGTATTTCTGAGAACTCTTTTATAAAATTAACCCCCCCACCCCCAAAAAAATTCCCTTAGTCATGGGTCTACAGTCTCCATCTCTTTCTATGTTAATTTCCTTAACCACTGGCAAAGGTAATAGAACTTGACAGACTTGTCCTATGGGGCATAATGTTGTATCGAAAGTGTTCATGTACTGTAAACTGGCCTTCAATTGATTCTAATCCTCACTGGTTTTCTGATCACTGTATTTTACTTTGCTAGCAAGAAATTAAATCCTGAATGACCAGGAAACGTTTTGTGTGGCAAGTTCCCTATAGCTTTTAGGCTGTTTTTCCCCTAGAGAGGAATTAAAAAGACCGTTTTCAGACAGAACTGAAAGGCTGCCCTTTGTAGGATTAGGTTAGTCTTATGTAACCACCCAGTCCAATTTGCTACAAAGTCTGCTCTCCTTTTGCGGCATCAAAGTCCATTTTACAAACCAGCATTTGCACAAGCCGTGTTTTGTAATGAATATGTGCCCTTATTGGTCAGGCGTAAGGGCAAATCATGACGACTGTCTGTTATATGTACAGGAAGGAAATCTCAGGCAGTAAAGTTCAACCAAGCAAAGGTCTTTATTAAGGAAAACATCAAAACTGGGTATACCGTGACCCTCAGATAAGCGAACCACTCCGATGAAGCCCAGTCACTTACAGTAGACTTGGGTATGGGCGACATGGGCAGCCGCCCAGGATGGCATCTTACCGGGGGGCAGCACAGGGCATCCGCACAAAAAACGTCGGAATGGTGACATTTACACGATCGTTTTTTATCATTCATTTGTACATCAAGTCAATGGTATCATGTCACCATGAGGGTCAATTAACCACGTCGGAGTGGGTGCCCTGATTATAGTTTGAGACCTAGGCAGGCTACCACTGAGAAGAAGAAGTGGGCGGGGGGGGGGTTAACCTCAGGTCGCCCCTCTGGAAGCCCGAGGTAGGGCGAGCGGGAGAATCTGTCACATAGCTCACCATTGAAGTAAAAAAAGTTTTCAATTCATCATTATTTATTTGTATCGCTCACTCACACATGCACACATTGTTGAGTGGTGCTTTTTTTTGGGGGGGGGGGGGTGCTGAAGCAGGGGTTTGCCCAGGGTGCCATACAGGCTAGAACTGCCACTGGGCTCAGCTGGGTGTAATTAACAGAACTGTCTATGGACATGGGCCTGGTGATGAATCGCCATGGACATGAGATAGAACAGCGGCAGGGTAGCTGTGTGCTGTTGCGGCATCTCCTGTCAGCACACAGTGAAGGAGTAAAGTAACGAGCAGAAACACAAAGCTTTGTGTGAGGTGAGGGTGATTCCGCTGTGGCCATGTGGAGTTTCAGCTCCTGGTGGATGGATCAAGGTTCAGGTCCAGCAGTTATGTGGCACTTGAAGAAATGTGCTTTGCTTCTTAATGCTCTTGTTTTTATTTTCCAGCATCATTAAAAGGTGACAAACCAGCCTCCTTGTCACTTAGCATTAAGCATTTCAGTGTCAAACACGTCACAGTTTTTTTAAATTGTACAAACGTTACATAGAAAGATAAAAGTTATACTTAAATTGATTGCGATAGCTACCTACTTTTACAGCGCCTGACATCAAATGACATCATTAGAAGGAAACTAGGGAGATGTTTAAATGGGACATAATGTGTTTATTTGGTCTTGTAATAATATATTGTAATAATACACAGTGGTGCAGTGGTTAGCACTTATGCTTCGCACCTCTGGGACCAGGGTTTGGGTCTCCGCCGTGGCTCCATGTGTGTTCTCCCCGTGTCGTCGTGGGGTTTCTTCTGGTTTCCCCCCACAGTCCCAAAACACGCTGAAGTTAATTGGAGTTACTGTGACTGGTGTGTGAGTGACTGGTGTGTGATGTGCCCTGTGGTGGGTTGGCACCCCATCCTGGGTCATTCCTTGTCTTGAACCCATAGCTTCTGGGACCCTGAATACTATAATTCCACCCAATAATGTGCAATTTAAGTCACTTTGCCCTCAGTAATCCAGGCTGCTCTGACTGTCTTGATAGCATCCAAGTGGCAAGGACAGCTTTGACCTTATGGATGTTAATGTTAACGAGACAGCCCCCCCCCCCCATTCCCCACCTAATATGCCTCACAAGTAAAGAACATGTGGCTTCACGTACCCCAGGGGCATGTCATTTGGGTCAGGAGTCAATGCGTCGTTCTGGCTTTATTGCAACAAATGTGCTTCTATGCCAGCTTATGAGGAGAAGGGCTATCGGGGAGGAGGGGCAGGCTCCAATACAGCAGTGCTCTGTGATGCTGGACCTTGGCCTGTCAGGCAGCCACACAGTCTTACTCTGGTTATTTCCACGATTTTGTGTGTAAAACACAAAATTTTTCCTCGATTTTTGTGCTTCCTGGATGGTTCTCCGTCTTCAGCAAAGTGGCGCTCTTCTTTTTGACCTGCACGTCCTCTATCTCCGCAACAGTTTGACACTCTGAAAGGCATTCAAGGTGCATTATAAACCCCCTTTAATGTCCTTTGAAGGTTCTTTAATCTCCTGTCTTATTAATCTTAAAAATATGTTTTATTTTGCCTGGGGCGGCAGAAGTAGGCTGTGTATTGAGTGGATTCTGGTTCCCTAATGAGAGGACCTAATTGAGCTTGGAAGTTGCCATAATACTCAGTAATTGTGATGAGGCTCCGCCCCCTGAAACAATCACAGATGCTGGGGTGCTTCCTCTGCTGAGACTCGTCGGGACCTAGGGTCCTTTTCCCCAGAGCAGCTCTGCTTTCCACTCATGTGCTCAGCTGCTGAAAAGAGAGAAAAAATGAAAGAAAAGAAAAACAAAAAAACAGATGATCAGACACCATAATCACCCCCCCCCCCCTTAAAGGTCCTCTGGCACCAGAAGTATGGAAATGTGATTCCCCCCCACCCCCAAACACAGAAAGATGGCACAGGAAACAGTATTCTGCTATTAGCATCACCAAAGTCAGTGAGGGAGGGGGGTTAATAGGCAGAAATAATAGACCACTCTGAGGGTCAGCTCAGCTGGATGCAAATATTTACTGTAGTGATTAAAATTCTCAACCAGCCACCCACAACATTCAAATAAAGAACCAAACTGCAAACCAATTTATTTCCTGGAGGCACAGTTTAAAAGGGGAGCAGGAAGAAGCTTCTGAAGAGGAGAAAAAAAAAGCCCAGACAGTTTGTGACGTGAATGTGACTCACCCATCTTCGCCTTCACAATGCGGAGATTAGCGAAGTAACCTCGGTTTGGGAGGAAGCCTTGATCCTTCACGTCTGTCACTCCTTTGCTGTTTTATAGGCGCAAAGTATTACTAGCTGGTGTTGACCTTTACATGAAAGGTCAGCAGCGAGTAGACCATCAATTGTACTTTTCAGGATTCATTCTGGAAGCTTCTATCTGGATATCCAGTGACAATTAGCTGTTCTTTTGTTAAACCAGCCAAGTGTAGTAGTAGCTTTGGATTCAGTATCAGTTTTTCAAGTGACCTGTTGAGGCACAAACGGTTGTTTCAGAGACTACAGCTGGACTGACAACCACTCAGAATGATCAACTTTACAAAGTCTGTCAAGTTAGTTTATGAATTTCATAAAGCAGGAAAGAGAATTCAGAATCAGGACACAAGAGTCTGGGGATGGATGTGGAGATGTGACGAGGATGCTATACTGGCTGACGTCAGACTGGAAGACCTTTTGTGCTTTTAAGATAAATAAGATTTGACCATATTTCACTGCTTGCTAAGGAGTAGTGTAAGAACTTCCCAGACCTACAGAGAAAGCATCTATTATTTCAGCCGTGTTTTGTGAAATGCTCTGCAGCAATAACAAACAACCCCCTGTCCTGAAATTGCATTTTGGGCTTTTTAAAAATAGATAAGCTTTACACAACCCTTCAAAGAGCAAGAAAACCGACGTCCCCATTTTTCACTGTATGCCAGTATTGCTCACGCGTTAGAAATTCGGAACAGGGTCCTTTAATTTCTCTCTTACTAAATCTGAAGCTCTCACACCGAATGGCTAACCTCAGGCATATTATTCTAGGCGTGATCAGCCATTTTATACGACCCCCACACTCTGCAGCTGACACTGACAGCAGGAACAGCCACAATAGCCTGAGCTATTTGATTCCATCTCTGTGTTTATTAACCTCAAAGTCTGTATGCCATGTGACCTTGCTGATTTGTTCAGCACCATTGATCCCTGTTGCCTGACAGTCAAAACAAGTGGCTGCTCTGGTTCAGCCGAGGCCAATGATATTAGATAACCCCGGGTTTGAAGCAGATCATGTTCCTTTTCATGAGGCCCCAAGTGCGGCTAATGTGCTTGGCCAGGCTGATGTAGTTGTTTTCAATTCCTATGTGGTTTATTTCCTCCCCACGTCAGCCATACGTCAGACACCCTCATCAAACGTGGGACATTTTCGAGAGGCATATATTAAAAATGTACCACTGATGTAAGTTACACTTTGAGCACTTCAGTGTTCCAGATTGAGTTTAGGGTCTTTTTCGGTTGGGGCCTTAAGGGTGATTTTTGTCTTTGTTTTTATGCATGTATCCCTGAAAGCACTGCATTTAGGCCTGGTGCACTATGGGTGATTGATGCAATATTTTTCTATTCAACTGTTTTGATTTGTATATGAATAGAGTGCTGTGTAACTCAATGTTTTAGAGATCTATGCTCATATCCGGAATGGCATGGGTTCAAATCCCACAGTCAATAGATTAATCATATCACCCTTGAGGCAGGCTCTAAACCTGACCTGGCCCGGGGATGCTGGTGACCTCACTTGCACAGTGCTCACAGAAAGTCTCAGGACGCTTGTTAAATTCTGTAAAAAATATTGCAAATGTATTGGTATTATAAGAAAAATCATTACTTTTTATCCATCTGTTTACAAATATATATCACATTAGAAACACCAGTAGTTTTAGGTAAAACATTCAGAAATAAGCAAGTGTCCCAAGACTAAGCACTGTATGTCGTTTTGGACCAAAACGTCTGCTAAGTTAAAATGGGTCAGTTTTTTGGTTCATATATTTTTTACTATAAAGTAATTAACTTATGTACGCAACATAAAGTTATTTTTATTGACATTTCCCTTCTGTGGGTGTTACAGAGAGCAGAGAAAGGCAGTGTGAAATCTTGAGAAGACAGGATTTGTCATAAGACACTAATGCTGCAGATTGTGGCAAAAAAAGAAAAAAAAAACGATGAACGTGGGGTCTTCACAATGCAGATGATTTTTATAAATCGAAAAAAAAAGAAAAAGTAAAGTTGGCTTTGTATGGGGGAGAATGAACTAGCTAACTGTGTTTTGAAACAAATTATTCAGTCAGTATTATCAGTGAAAGCTTTATCTGTTTTAATGCATTTGATGTCTGAAGCAGTACTGGCGAAAGATTAAATAATTTGGAGAATGATATTAAGGATATTAAAAATGTGAAGCATATAAATGATATTAACAAAACGTATTTTGAAAATGTATCTACAGAAAAGTGCTGGAAAGATTCTGCACTGGGGATTTGATGTAGTGTGTTGAACATGTGTAAATTAACAACGGTGTTCAAGGGCATTGGACGCATTTGAGCGTTTGTTACACAGCCTGGTCCCGACCTCTGTATCGGCCTTCAGCTGCCCCGGAGAAAAAGGGAACCTCTGCCCCAGCTGACGGGAAGCCCTGGGGGCTGTTATTTATGTGACACGATATGCTTTCTGACAGCTTTTCAGATCCAGCAGAGCACACGTTCAAGGGAAGAGTGCAGGATTACAAGTCACACAGATTGAGCTCTTTAAGCTGGATATGTGTGTCTGGGGACTTGTGTAATGTTCACTTGTTTAATTATACGGCCTCATAAAGCCACAATACAGAACAAGCTGCTTTCCATAGTCGGCTCAGTCTTCATCTTTCAGCTTTTTTTTTGTCTGCCTTGCTTCCTTATGGCCTCATTAAAAATGTATCTGAGATGACAATAAAAATTGAATTGAATTGAATATCCATTTTCTGACAGACAGGTTATTTCTTTAGGTTCAGTTTTGTAGG
>JAODJU010000018.1:8160516-8179665 GCA_026776725.1 Gnathonemus echidnorhynchus | reverse complement strand
TTATCATTTTTGGCCAAATAGGCAGCCGTAACAGAGGTGAGGGCGCGCGCGTCATCACGTGTGCTTAGCCTACTCTGCGTTCACCGTAAAATGCAATATATACGTTTATATTTTTGTTTATTTGTATATGTATATTATTAATATTAATTTATTATTATAATATATAAAAACGATTTTTTTTGAGCAGCTGGGATGGTGCCCCCCTGGGAGTTGGTGCCCTACGCAGACTGCGTACTCTGCGTATACGGAGCGGCGGTACTGCTTGTGTCCTCTACCTGACAAATTTTTGGCCCAGTTTCTCCTGTTTCACATTGTTCTGTACTGCAATCTTAGTAATTTTGAGCCTGGAAGCTGCCTGCCATGTAGCCTTCTTCCAGAAGAACCATGGAACCATTTAAAAAAAAAAAGATTTAAAAAAAAAAAAAAAATACAGCAGCCTCTTAATTTTTTCCAGAGCTATATATGCTCATACCAAAACACCTGCTTAAAAAATATCCAGAAAAATCAAGAAGAATTATTAAATATACAAAGCTGATGTGCCAGCATTGAGGTTCATCATCTGAGGAACATGGGGAATTTTAAACAATTAGCAAAGAAACAGGGGCTGCTGTGGTGCTGGAGACCTACCGGGTTAATCTGGCTATGTGATGTTTCTGCTCTGAATGCAGCAAGAGGCAGTTTCTCTCAAGGCTGACGGTCCCATGACCATGTTTTATTGCAAATCCCAGGGGGATTTTCCCAGGAATGGGAACAAGTCATTCTTTGGAAAGTCTGAGTCAAGTCTTGAGTCAAAACATTGCAGTCCAAGTCAAGTCTCGAGTCCTTTGCCCTCAAATGGAAGTCGAGTCCAAGTCTTTCCATCATTTTTACTGTCAAGTCACAAGTCATCAAATTTGTGACTGAAGTCGAGTTGTGAGTCATTTAACTTGAGTCCCTACCAATGTCAGTGTTTTTTTACCTTTAGTGATTAAAACTTTCTGCAGCAAAAACCCACCACAGTACATGGTAGGATATGTTCTTTATAGACAGAGATATGTTGAAATGAGAGGCCTGCTTACGGTTCTCCTCACACAGTTTCTGCATCCGTGTATATGCAGGGAGTGATGCATCTTCCCAACAAACTATCTCAAACCAATTGAAAATGCAGACAGCAGAGAATAAGGGCTGGTACTGAACTTTGGAACTTTTATGGTACCGACCGAAATGCTCCAATCCTATCGAGGATAGAAAAATCAATTTTCTTTCGGTGCCAAATTCTGATACGCAAACAGTAAATCTCATCTAGCTAATAACTATGCAGCATACTTGTGTAAAGATCTAAAGTTGCAGGTGATTGGCTATCTAATGTAACGTCTCACGAACACGTCATATAGCCCGGAGGAAAAACGTATGCCCAGAGACAAACGTGTGCACGGGTTTGTGTGTGTGTGTGTGTGTGTGTGTTGTTGTTTCTGTTTGCCGTGTTTAGCGTAAAAAAGCCTAAGAAATCAAAAATGTGGCTCCACAGGTGTCCAGCCTGCGACCATTTAGTGACATTTTGCAACCAATCTTGGAGACAGTGCGACTAAATTTTATAACCAGGTGCACCAGTGCTACGTGCAAATATGCCCCTCATTAATGCCCAGATATGCCCCCCATTTAGTGGCTGACCACATCATCGTGTGTCAGTGAAACACCCAGCGAGAGCAAGAATTGCTGTTTATGTGTATGCATGTATGTGTGAGCGAGGTCATCAGAACTCAGTCCGACTGAGTTCCTCGGAGGCACTACTGAGGAGGTGCTTGCAGTGATAATCTTGCTTATTGCTTGATTGGTGCTAGCATGGAAGTTACAAGGAAGTGCAGAAAAAATACAGTAGATGGAATTATTTTTATACCTGAATTAGACTGAATACCTCTTGCCTGCGTCTCCAGCAGGTGCTGGTGGTGAAACGTGGCAGAGCTTATTAGTGGGATAACGTTACATTGTTTTTTTATTCTGTGGAAAATGAAAGATCGATCTGCTCGCCAGATTTATTTATGAATTATAAACATGTCATGGGCCATAATAGTAAAATCAGGACTCACACATTCACAGTGAGACACACACATTTCAACCAGTTCACACGCTTACACGCCACACCTTGTGTTTCTCACGCTGAGAAGTAAGGGATAACGCCCACCAACGTGTCCCTTTATATAGAATTAATGGAAGAGGCGTAAGTTTACAGAGCGTAGTTTTCCGGCAAATTCATAACTGTCCCAAGTGAGTTAGACAGAGTTAATATCCACCTACCAGCCAATCAGAAAGTAGCATTTGTAAGCGCGTTACATTACATGGATGCACACACACACGGAGTGCCGACATGGTGGAAGCGGCAGAGCAAGACCTGATGAATGCAGTAGGTAGGACTCTAAAGTGTCACGCATTGACTGTGAGACACATGCTGCGCCCCAAAGTATGTAATCTTAACTCTCTATCTTAACTTTTGATGAAATTTGAGAGCCCCGGTAAAATATAAATAAAAAGCTGTGTCCCGTTACAACTGAGACCATTCCCCCAGTAATTAACCAATAACAAAACAATTTCCTAACATAAAAGATTGGTGCCGTAAAGTTTAAAGTCAAGGTATCATTCTGGTATTGATATTTAAAAAGGTTTAATGATGCTCAGTCATACAGAGGATTATTATACCCAGAAATCATTAAATTAATGTTATGGCGTCCAAAGGGGGGACTTTAAGCCTTCTCAAGTGATAGAGTTCAGTTCGGGTCAAAGTCATCTGTCCTCAAATCCAAGTCGAGTCCAAGTCTTTCCTTCAGTTTTGCCAAGTTGAGTCACAAATCATCAAATTGAGTCAGTGACTCGAGTCCCCGCCTCTGGGTGTTCCTCAAAGCAGGATTTCTCAGTTAGCTGGGTGAACTTAAGGTAGAAGCCATGATCCTCCCATAAGAGCTTAGGCAAGGAGCATTCCCGCTGGACAATCACGACTTCTAGCTTTCATCATTGTACGATTTTGGGAATAAATATTCATAATACTTGCAAATTAGCAGTGGCGGCTAGATAAGACTGCTGTCCTGCACCCCTGCACCACCAGCAGTGCAGCTTTTACAGTTTAAGGATCTTTGTCTGTACATCTTAGCAGATAATCCTGGATTCTCAGGAGTCTTCACACTATAAAATATGACTGCAATGGTAGGAGAATGTTTCTTTTTTTTTTTTTGTTCGTTTTGGTTTTAATGAAGCTCTAGTCAAATTCAGTTTTGTTCAGCGCCAGGCTTTATGTTCAATATTCCATTGTAGTTAGATCCCTGTGAAACATGGGCAGTGCCTTTTGTTTTCCAAATAAATGAGCAAAAAGAAAAAAAAAATCATGGCCTAAGATTTCCATTCTGTATCGTCAGTTTCATGTCATGATCAGTATGATTAGTTACAAAGCGTTTCTGTGTGTTTCTAATTGTCAGAGAATCCACATCACGTGACTTTCAGTGCTTTCTGACTTTAAAATCCTCAGTTGACCATATAAACTGTTGGTGCTGTGGAGGAAATATGATTTTATGCGTATTGTGGAAATCATCTCTTGGGTTTGTATGCTGGAATCTATATGTATGGAAGCAAAATGGTAAATGTATTACTCACAACACCATTGGCTTTGTGAATCCCTAAGCGCAGGGACATCATACATCGTTTTTCCCTATTAACATCAGGAATAGAAGTGTTCTGTATCGTATGAAAGTTCCAAGAATTAAATAAACTGGCTGTGTGTTTTAAAATGCATGCAGCTGAATGCAGTGATGTGGCGGCACAGATGCAGTGGCGTAATTAGGCACATTCACATTAGATCAGGTTGCCCGTGTCTGATTGGGTGTCACCCGGCATGTTTATTATATGAGGCCACAGGGGGCATTTGGGCCACATTCTCAGAACTGTTCTCTCAGTCTCTCAGAAATTCCGCATGATGCTGCGATCGTCATGTTTTCATTTTCAGTTACCATGGGCCCTCTGTAGACTACTGTAGGCCAGAGGCTAGAACAAAATGCCGAGGATTTAGCCCCCAGTACTTTTCATACCCACCACTGCATGACGCAGATACACAGAGGTGTGGCCGTGTGTAACTGTTTCCCCCACAGTCATGTCTTAGAATTGTGGAGCAGTGTCTCCTAATCCGGTTTTCAGGGACCCCCTAGACGGTCCATGTTTTTGCTCCCTTGTAGCTCCCTATTGTGAGTTGGGAGGGAGCAAATACGTGGACTGTCCTGGGGTCCCTGAGGACCGGACTGGGAAACACTGAACTACAGTACCTGGAGGAAAACATATAATTTGAATCTTTTTTTTCCTCTTCATATTTTGTACATTAGCTTTTCTTCTAGGGAAATTCTGTTCTGCACTTCATACTCTTTTTTGACACATTTAAAGCATTATTCTGTTCTACGCTTTTATAGATCAATTACCCAGGGGAGTTTCCCCTTTTCCCTTTCATTATTCAGATTGCAGAAAAGATGTGTGAGGTGATTTTTTTGAGCGGTTCAAACTTCCTACCAATGCACAGTTTTTTAATTCATATCTGATGATGATAAATTTTTAAAAAGAATCCGGAATAATCGTGACTTTGTGATGCCAGTTATTATGTCTGAGAGCCCTGCTAATTTATTCAGTTTGTTTTTTTGTATTATTGACTTATGAATGTTATAAATGAAATTGACCTGTTTCATTCTGTCTTTCATGGCTTGTCAGAAATATTCAAATAATTTGAACCCATAAAAAGTCAGCTTGCACCTTCGGAAATTACCGAGTCACTCGAGGAGTAGCTGCTCCAAGCAGATGTTGCACTGCACAAACGAACCTCCGCCGGCTGTGTACATATCTACATTTTTTGCGTGATCACTGCCAGACCCTGGTATTTCTCAGAATTGTAAGGTCTGCCATAAACACTGCTATCTTTTTCCTTCCTTGCTGTTGCATTCTGTTGATTTGAATCGATTGCACTGCAGCTCACTTGTCCTTAACTGAATTACAACATGCTCTTTACTCCTTCTACGTATTGTCATTGGAACAGATCGGACCCGAAATCTGTTAGTCGTTCAGTCCCCTAAACATTAAATAAGCCACCGATCTCGGTTATATATGTTCGGTTACTGGATCTGAGGCACAGCTCGTGGGTGGGATGGAGTCATATTACATTTGATGACAGGCTAAATTAGCTTATGAATAACTAAGGATCTGAGGGCCCCAGGCTGCCACTGCTATAATGTTTCTGCAGCGATTCTGCGTCCAGCTCATCGGAGTCAATGGGAGCGATTCTGCGGCCCCTCTCGGGGGGCTTCTGCCGCGGTCTCCTCCCCGGTCCTGCCCGGCGATTTTCATCAAAGGGGCTGGCTGTTGAGTCACCCCCCCCCCCATATCAGAATCCCAGTGGACGCTGGGTGCCCATTCCCACTTCTCCCCCAGCTCTGTCACTACATCACAGCCACCCCTGTTTACCAGAGGGAAGGACAGACGTGTGTTTCCTCTGTCAGACTCATTTCTCTGTGCAGGGTCCTTTGTAAGGGGTAACCTTGTAAAGACAACGTGCTCTTCCATTCATACACGTGTTTTCCGCACTGGTTATGCAGTGCACTGAACTTGGAAAACTATACCAGAAAGCACAGAGGACAAGAGGAATAGTGGACACCCTGGACAGGACGCTAGTTCATCCCAGGACAGCATGTATGTATAAATGAACACACATAAATAATTGATTTTTAGTAGGGCTATGTTTTATTATAAGTTGAATTACTCAAACAATTAGCGCAGGAGCTGTTCATTTGCCTAAACACCCATTCTAAATGCATTCTTTGCTCTGTGGTTCAGGACATTTCCCCTATGATATCACTGGAATTTTTGAGGTCAGATCTCAAGCTGCAACTGTCCTTTGCAAAGTTCAGTAGAAGCATGCAGACCCACGTCAGTCCTGTAACCGCAGCAGAGTAAATGGTGTGAAATCCGTGGGCAGATCACTCTGAAGTCAGTTCACAGATTAACCACATTATTTCTCTACAGTAGGGCCGCGACAAGCAGAACCCACCGCTTCGCCCTCCTCAGCGTAAGGCGAGAGCTGTGGGAGGTGATAAGCTTCAGTTCTGTTTGTTTTACCCAGCACTCTGCCAGAACCCAACACAGCGCCTGTTAATTCTGCTTCCTCTGCGCTTCTCCCCTGCTTCATCACGTCCTGTTCCTTCGTCTGAGTCTCCACTCCCCTCTGGTGTCTCTCCGCCCCAATTGGATCCCAAAGTCACCATAACTATGACTGTATTTTTTTGTCTGTGTGTTTTCGAGGTAAATTCTTCCTGCCACCATGCGCTTGTCGTCCACTCGAGACAGAGGATCTGTACGGTTTAAGACGCGCTGTTCTGAAATCAGGCCAAGAACGCTGCTGCTTTGGATCCCCCACTTGGGGAGGGGCTCAGCATTTCCACCCATCCTGAATGCCATTCAGTAACACTTTCTGCCCCCCTGCCATCTTTGTCATCAGGAAACAGCTGCAAAAAAAACTGCGAATGCTAGATGCAGTTTAGACACACTTATCTCACTGGTGTCACATTCATCTTACGCTTTGTAAACAAAATCCATAATTAATAGACTTACTCTGGATGTCATTCTCTGTTCTGGATGTTCCTCCGCTCAGTGTTTGGGTGAAGATCGACGACCGTCTGCTGTGGTGGATGTCAGCGTTTCACCCAGATGTCCCTGGGGCCGCCATGCGAGTTTCACTGTCCTCCAGGCCCTCAAAAGCCGGCCTGACCGGTTTGGCAGCACTGCAGCAGGCCTCCCCCGGCGACGTACTGATGAGATCGCCGGCCTGCCTCCCCGTCAGCTCTGCCACGTCCTTCGCTCAGGTCCCGTAGCCATAGGAAGCGGTGGCATTTGGAGAATATTGAACAGCTGGTGAACTCTTTCCTCTTTACTACACAGAATCCCCTTCTGGCTAAAGGCCACACAGGCTTTAATATTGTCCATAAATGCATTGATGTTTAAAGGTGCTTCTTATTTCTATGTATAGTGAGTTTAACCCAGCCAGCATAATAATAATTGGGCAGCTCAGTGGCTCAGTAAGTCGCGCTATAACCTTACATTTTCAGCACTGGTGGTGTGGATCCTGCCCCAGGTTTAATGTGTGGAGTTTGCGTGTTCCTCTGCTACTCTGCTTTCTGTCTTCCACCCAAAAACCTGCACTTAGGTGTATTTATGTCTCTGAATTGCAGGAGAGGCAGTTAGGAGACGATTGGTGTCTTTATATCTCCCATGCATTTATATATTTGACAGATGCTAAATAAAGCCAAGCGACATGCAATGTAGGAAGCAGGGTCAGTCAGTTGGAGTTATTGCAGCTAAGGGCCTTGCTCAAGGGCCCAGTGTTAAAATCACTCTGCTGACCACAGGATTTTAACCAACGACCTTCTGATGATGGGCCCAGTGTCCTGAATAGCTGAGCTACACCCAATCTCTTTGTAGCTTATGCAGGGTGTCATGTGATTCTTGAGATGGGCTCCAGCGCAATAGGAACCCTTGTACTGGATAAGTGATATAGAAGTTCGACAATGATGCTTAATGATTACTATTGCGTTGTTTATTGTTTTATTTATGTTGTTCTCAATTCCCATACCACACCTTATTAATCAGCATATAGTACTGATCCCACCTGGCGTTGAGTTGCATCTGGGCCTGCATACGCTCGAAGCAGCTAGAGATGTTTTTCACATCTCTGAACGAAGCCGCGTTCCTTTGCGCAAGACCGCAGGGAGAGGCGGGAAAATGGGGGAGATTAAGGCCATGAGTAGGATATGAAAGAGTATCTGATTTCCCCGAAGGAAACAGCGAGGGTCGTTGGAGCCCTCTCCTCATCGCAGTTTAGACGCTAATATGAAACAAAAGCATCCATCATCAGATAAAAAGATGGGTAGAATGACCTGGTGGTGAGGGACTGGTAGGTGCGCTTCCCAGCGACCTGGCTGTTCAAAGGCTTTTTCTTGCTCTAGAGAACATGAAAGGCGTGTTTAAAAATTTAAGCTCCCAATCTGTTCTCGTGCTATGGAGCAGCAGACGAGGCCGTTCCTTACCGCATTGTAATTTTCTAGTCTCCGGCTTTTTAAATTAATTAAGATGTTTATGGCAGCTGCTTGCAGCTAAGGGAATGTTTATAGACTTTGCCATGAATTATTACTACTTCACACCGTTTTGTTGTGACTGCTTAGCGCAGAGTTTAAGGATTTACCCCTGCTCGAACCCCTCTGTGTGCGTGCCTGCGTCCGAGGGAGTGTGTGTTACCTTCCGAATGGCCTGTTCACCCCATTTTCTGCTGCCTCTCATGCTAGAATTTCTCAAGCAGATAACCAGTCCCGAGACACTTCATCTGTAATGGCGGCCAGCTGCAGGATTCCCTACTAAGCTGACGGTTAGCCGCACTTAAATTGCGATGCTTGTTTTAGGTATTTGCCACTTAATGAACTTGATTAATGAATGCTGCAAGACCTTAGTGGTCTATTGTAAACACTAGAATTGTACGGCGCTCTCAGTTGCGCTAACGATGCACAAAAGGCACAGATGAAAACGGCTGCCATCTTATGCTAATTGAACTTAACCAGACTCACGTCTGTGTCTCTGAGAGACGAAAGCACAAATGTCCAACTTCTCGGGAGTTTGCGATGCAAATACTGCTAAGTGACAGGACCTTAATGCTAGGAAGCATAGCATTGACTGTGCCATCTCCCCTTAGCTAGCCTGCAGTAGGATTAATGAGCTGAGCATGTCTCCTTACTGACCTGTACCGCCCCCCTGCTTGGTCTGTGTCGCCACGATGCCTTTTCCAGCTACTGCTGTTTTCTTAGCCAGCACAGGAAGCTATTCAGCGTATATTGAGATTGTTATTCAACTAAATAAAAGAGCAGCCCTTCCCGTTGCCCCATGTGGTTGATTTACCATACAATGGCGAACCCTGGGTAACCTCCACAGCCTTCAGCGGGGTTGCCTCTCGAAATACCTGTACTGCTCGATGAATGGAGCAGTTTATAATTCTCGTCCGTTTGGGTAACACTCCCTGCAAAGGGAATGAGGCAAAAAGTGTTCTTGTTTTATGGTGAATCCAATGCCAGTAGGAAAGAGTAAACAGCTCTCATGACGGAATAACGGCAGAATACAAGAAATATCAACATTTAGAACACATCCATCCGTCATTCCATCCTTATCCAGTATGGGATTATGGTGAGCCCAGAATCTATCCCAGGATGAATAAGGCACAAAGTGGGGGCACCCTTTGAATCTATCTGGCACGCAACAATATCAAAGTAATAAGTAATCACATGATAATTATGATAATATTACCGATGATTTCACTGGTCTTTGTTTTGCATATCGATTCCGGAACTGGTTTTGATTCAGGCTGAATCTCAGAGTAGTTATACAACAGTGGCCTGCCTACGGGCATAATGTTACAGTGAACAGAGGAGCTGTATTCAACTCTGCGAGTGTGATGAAAGGCAGATCTCACGGACTATTAAGTGGGTTGCCTTGGGTTTGTGTTACTGGGGAGTCAGAATGACAGGTGAATAAATGTACCCTGTCCAATGAGCTAAATGACATCAACTTCAAACAGGATTAATTTCCCATGTCTTCAAACTCCTTACAATGTGCTTGCTGTCCTCAAGATTTGTACAACCAGCCTTAATATGGCTTAATGTGACAAGAATACCTTAAGTCTACGTCATCAATCATTCATCGCTCTGCTGGCTATTGGTTTACTGAGCATGTGTGTGACACACCTTCTCATGTGTCGATTAATACATCATGAAGCGAAGGATTGCAAACTGTTTCTGAGTCTTATAGCTCATTTGTGATCCTAATGTGGCAGCCGACATTGTTCGATAGCCGCGTATGATTAACGCAAAAATTCAGTGTAACTGTGTCGCCAAGAGGCCATTGAAGTGCCCTACAGACGCACTCTGAAAGAAGTTTCTTTAACATTTCTGTTGTGTGGCCTTCAGATCGTAATCATGGGGTGAACGATAAAAGATGTGCTGTGCACCTGAGAACCTGTTGAGGGCGATTTATCCTTGGCAGTTGTTCAGCACAGCCTTGGCAAGCTCCCTCATTCTTCCAGGTGTGTCATAGCAACCAGGTATCTGGTGCTGTTGGTTTAGTCTTGAACGTCGCCAGACCCACAAACTACGCAGGGGTTGTGTAGGCGAGGCACAGGCTGGGGGAAATCTCCCTCTGGGAAACATGAATGGGATGTGAGCCAGAGAATCTCTGTCCTCTATGCTGAGTTTTTCCAAAGGACTGTCAAGTCTAATACATCTGTTTGTTGCCTCATTTCCCTGCTTGACGTCTACTAGTTCTGAAACGCCACAGCCCTCAAGTCATATGGAATGTTGACCGAAGAGTCTGAGCCAAGGTCTGCCAAAGCATCAAGGCATAAACCAGCCGGAATCGACTCCGTCATTCTGTCCCCGTCTGCATTTGTGGGTCTTGGCTAATGTGCTGTTACTTTTCATCAACAAATGTATAAACTGTGTCCATTTCAAAGGAAAACGTTCAATACGTGATGCTACGTAGGGTTCCTCGAAGTTTTAATTGGACAACTGAGTATTTGTGTGAAAAGCAACTTCCTAGGTCTACAAAGTACTGTTGCTCTGCTCTTGCATCGAGAGGTATGAAGGGCCAAATGCTGTCCCTGGGTCTAACCCTCCTTCGTATTATGCTGTCTCTGCAGACTGTATGCAGCCAGCTGTATACACCGTTTTAGTTTTTATGAATATTGGGATGGGTGCAGACAGAAAGGCGTGCAAATGACTTTCTGATCTTAAACCACAGAATAGCAATCTTTCACTTCCTGTAGACAGCTTCAGCTTCCTGTTGCACACTCGAGCCGGCACTGAAATGCCACAAGTTGTATGACTACTTGTTCATTTTCACCTTTTAATTGTCCGCCAAACTACTCTGTTACATAAACCCAACGTTTACTACACATAACCACAGTTAATTTGCAGTTGTCTCCCTTTTTTCGTTTTTAAGACAAATAGGTGTACATGAATTTATGTTGTAAGGGCCAGCTGAAACACTAAACATTTGTTAAATCACACAACTGTACCAGCCCTCCTTGGACCAGTTAGTAATGGTAACGCTCTCATCAATGAATTCTTTATGAATTAAATTAATTAAAATTCTCTGGGTCCTTGGCCAGCTGTTAAATTGGTTTTTGTTCCTATGGGTCACACTAATTTAGAGGCCATAAAGTTAACAGAAAAAAAACAAGAATTGGTTACTACAAGATTTTAAAAAAAATTAGGCTGATGTCTGCAAATAATTTTGCGAAGTATCTGTGTCTATCAAATGCACCTTTTCCTTAGATGTGTTAATTTAAAGCTTTTTCTATATGTCAATGACAAAATAACACCAGCTCGTACCTGAGGAACAATATACAAGTAAAAACCAATTAAAAATGGCCAGAAATAACCTAGCCTGGAGGTTATCAAATCTCCTGAACATCCCTGGACAGATGGCTTCTCAAAGGATTTTGAAGGGGTTTATTTCAGAGAGGATATTTTTGTGATCATTACATTTTTGTATTTCTGGTTTATAAAGCGGTCTGGCTGACAGCAGCACCGATGAGCCTCCACGTCGCTTTGTGTGCCGTGGGAACGTCAGCCTTACAGCACTTTCTCCAGTGCCTCGTGGTTGTCGATAGCTTGCGGCAGCGATTAGAGGTACCTTACGGAGGTGCCATATTAATCCCAGACAAAGAGCTTCCATTTATTTTTCCCGGGTTCTCAGGGGCCCTATTAAAGAGCCATTAGAGAATGCAGTTGAGAATATATCAAGCTGGAATGAATCAGAGAAGTATTAAGGAATAATTATGCCAGATGGAAGCCTCCCAGTTTTCAAAGCACTATTTGTGATTGAAGCTTCATAAGATTTACTTTAGGTTTGCTGTTTAATTAACTTAAATAATTGATTCTGTACTGTCTTCTATCTCACTTATGTTTACTGGTACAGAAGTCCCTTTCTGTTCATAAGGCTGGAAGACAGGGAAGGAGGACATGACCAAGTTTGTGTATCACTCCTTTAATTTGAGGTTCAATCAGTAGACTGTAGAACTTCAGTAAAGCAGCACAATCCTCACGAGAACATGTGGAGCTTACGGATGGATGGATGGATGGATGGATGAATGGATGGATGGATGGAGTGACTTCAGCATGGTATTCTTCATCCCAATCACAGCAGCCCTGTTCTGCCCATAATTGTTGCGAATGACTTTTTCTCCAACATTCTACCCTTTCATTTTTACATCATCAGTAATGCAGCGGATAGGGTATATCTAGTGTGCATACCAAGAACAATTGAACTATTTGAAGAATAAGGTTTTTATGTAAGTGAGTCAGATCTGTAGGAAAAAAAAAAATTGTTATTCTCTTACTACTATTGCTAGCATTAACATCTACTCACTTTAATGCTATGGAGGTGTTAGGTTCTGTTGCTAGTAAGCACCTCAGCCCTCGTACTTAACCCTGTGCAGATACAGGCTGGGCCATAACAGCAGCAATATGATCAGCAGGCAGTGCTTCAGTGCCATCAGCAGAACCGCAGGCTTGCTGCGTTCCGCAGGGCTTCTGTCATTCTGAGCGTCACAGTGCGGAAGCTGCAGCTTCAGGCATGTGCCAGGGAATCGGCCCCATTCATAATAACCCTTCAGAGATTCACAGCTTGTCACGTAGCTCCATTTCCACCCTGGCAGCTCAGCGGCCCCCCCCCCAACTGATAACTGATGTGCCACCACAGTCTTCCAGACTGTGCATGTGTGTCTGGAACATCTCCATCGGACCTCAGCGGGTTTCGCCAGACGGCACCTTCTGGGTTATATCCGTCCTTCCATCTTCCAAACCGCTCATTCCGTACAGGGACGCAGTGAGCCTGGAGTCTGTCCCGGGAAACACGGGCCACGAGGCAGGGGAACACCCTGGACGGAATGCCAGGCTGCAATGAGGCAAACACTGACATGCACAGTCACACACCAGGGGAAATTTAGAGGAAGCAGATCAACTAACCACATCTTTATCGACTGTAGGAGGAGCATTACCTAGATAGACATATGATAAATACATTTCAGTACAATACCAAGTATTGGCTATACTAACATAATCATATAACTTGGAAATGTGTCATACTTTAGGAAAGAACACAACCACTAATGTAACACAGGACAAGAGGAATTTTCTTTATATTAAATTTTGAATTCAAACGTGTCTTATAGACTTATTTATAATTATGACATCTTCTCTCTTGCAAGAAGCTTCTAAAAACAGTAACTAATAGTTAAACACCTAAAGTCCAGGAAATGGAAAGGTCATTTGAAAAAGTTCATTAAATCCATGATATTTCCAAAGATAAGAGTTATCCTGTTAAGTAATTGTAATCTCAATATTGACCAAAATAATCACAAGTATGATTTTTGCCATAATCAAGCAGTCCTACTGTACAGTAAGGCCCATGATACACCCAATAAGAAAAAGGAATGGAGCCATGGAGAAGATGGAAGGGACAATAGTCACATTCCAATAAGCCGCAGGAGCATGTGATGAATGAATAAACGTTTTAATGGAGACAGAAGGTGTTGTACTCCACAGCTATTATTGCACTGGGTAAGGAGCTAACCTTGTCACCAGGCAGCTGCAGTATTTCTTCATGTCATACGTTGCCAGCAAAACTGGCGAAGTGGCTGGTTTGTTTCTCGGCAGAACGGCATGAAAGTTTGTTGTATCTGGATCATGTTTTCAGTAGTATCACTTAGGAAAAAGCTCCTCGGAACAGGACACATGATCCAATAACATAACAGTAAACCTGAACTTTTATTACAGTTTGCACGTTGTTCTACAAACATTATCTTCTGATGGTTTTGTGTGGCTTCAGGACATGAGAACCTTCTCGTGTCCTGAGGGTGGCCTGCCTTGGGCTTTCATCCTCTGATCCACACTGGGTCTGATCCACAATGGATAACCAGCTGCATGAGCCTGGGCCAGCACTCCAGAATTACTGTGTCACCACCTCACATCTAGAGTATCTCTTAGTTGAACTGCTGTCAAAGAATTGGATGAAAATCTTTTATCCAATAAGAGGTAACCCTACATATTTCTTCTTCTAAGAGCAATCAATGCCCAGGTTATTAAGTGGGCCTAGCTAGTACTGAGCAGGGCCCACGTTTTCCTCCGGAAACCCTTCGAGGGTGAATGACTTTTGCATTCAGAGAAAAGTTCATGCACACCACTGTTGTACTGAGCTGTTATTTTTGCACTTATAGTCTTCCTGTTAGCTTTAATGAGACTGGCCATTGTTTTCCACCTTCACTCATTAACAAGGTGTTTTCAGCAACAGAGCTGCTGTTGACTGGGTGGTTTTTTTCTTTGTTTGTTTATTACACTATTCTCTGTAAACTCTAGAATCTGTAGCAGGTGAAATTCCCAGAATGGTGGCTGTTTCTGAGCTAGAACCGCCATGTCCGGCATCAACAATCATACCACATTCAAAAGTTACTTCAGCCAATTGCCTTAGACGTTCCAATGCTTATTCAAACAGTAAATGACCTTCTTGACTCTGTTTGCATGTTGTTCGTAATGAATTGCAGCTACCTAATTCACAGATTGGAGGATGTTTGTGTGAATAAGTGAGTATATCTAACAAGAGGACACGTGTATATATTGTGTTGTTATTTTTATCATCGGTTGTCCAGGAGGTAAATTAGCGATTGTCTGTTGTCAGTTACTGCCTGGTTTTAAGTAATCGGGCGTCAGAATGACACTGAGAATGTTTAGTAACCTCAACCATCATGAGCAGATCTGGAGCCTGGTTTGTCCTGCTGGCAGATTAAGGCGCATGTTGTTGAATAATAAGCAACGGCTGCTGGTGAAGTCCCTGAGGTTCTTTGCCGTGGATCTGCGTGCTGTTGCAGAACATCCTTGGTTCTCGCTCTCTGTGGGATCAGGAGCCTGGTTGAAACGCCGGCGTGGACGAGGGGAGCGAGGGATACGTGTGCACACGCTGCAGAAGGAAGACGGCATGCTCGTGGGTCCTACCTGGTCCCAAGATGACTGAGATTAACCACTGCTACAGGCTTTACCTTCCATAAACGTGTTCCAGGTCGTGCATGCAGCATGGATGTAGCCAATAGGTGGGTCCAGAGACCCAGTGTGGAGGCTACTGAGGCACAAGCACCTCATTTACAATTCAGCAATATCTTCCTGCATAAATTTTCATAATCGACTCGATTGGAGCCATCCTCACTGCTGGGATGCGTTCAGCCAGATGGCCGCATATGGTCCGAATGCTCTCTCACTGACCTATGACCTCTGACCTAGCCCAGACATGGAAAGGGGCACCTCTGTGGTTCCCTTGACCCCCGACCTTGCCCAGGCATGTAGGAAGCGCCACACTGTGCACTGCTGACACATATTCGGGAGTCTGGCAAGGGGCTGTGAACCTGTGATTAAAAATCATATTTTACAGTTTCAGTTCCGCTCTAGAAACATAGACACACTAACTCTTCCCTTAAGCAACCAGGTTAAACAAATGTTTTATATTTGGTAACACAGGACTAATTTTTCCTTTTTTTTTACAGGTATTTCTGTAACAAAGAAGACACACACTTGTAAGTATAAATATTTTATTCATACATCTTTTAGTATGTTGTAACAGGTGACTGGCTGTACCAAATAATTGTACAGTAGCTGATTTGTTGGGAAATCTATGGGTTAAGGAAGAGTAACAGCAAATGTGAATAACTGTATCTACAAAATTACAACTCAAACTGCAAGCAAATATAACTGAAAATAAAGTCCTAGAAATACAGTATTTTCCCAAAATGCTGCAGGATGTATAAAGATGAGCTGCAAGGCCTCAAAACTGTTGACAGCGAACGTTCTCTGTATTTTGCAGAAGCAGCATTTGTTTCTTGTATAAAATCTGGAATTATCTGCAGCTTTTTCATGTGACTGTTTAGGGGTCATGTTCCCGCCCGGAAGACGGTTGGTTGAAGCTGCTCTTTGTAGTCTGCAGAGCTCACAACAAGGACGTGTTTTTTTTTTTTAAACTGCGCTCGCAGAAGATCACAATCCACAGATATATTTTTGCACATAAAGGCTGGTGTGAGACATTCCATTATTCTGTTAACACTGGGTTTTCTCTGTCTATATTCAAAGAGAATCAACTGTTCCTTTTATTTGCACCACTCTGCCCATAGATATTCCATGGTACTATAACACACTCCTAAAGAATTCATTGCTGTTTCCTTGAAAGCCCCTGGGCCCCAGTGGAGAACATAAAGCTGGCCCAGGTGTACGACACTCCAAAGCTCAGATCTTTGCTGAGAAACAGTCGATACGCTTCTTAGGCTGACATGTATCGTGGTACCGGTTCTTTGGTTACTATGTGGGAGTATTAAATCGAAGGAGAAGCTGGCTAACTTATCAAAGGGATGATAACAGAAAACATTTCAATGTCCATTTTCAAGTTATGCTTTTCTGTAAGCCATCTCTGGGCTGAGAAAGAGAATAATGGCAATCGTGAACACTTAAGCCTGTTAGTGAGGATAACCTTCTGATGAAAACAGGGTCTTGTTCATTATTAGTTGTAATATCAGTGTCATTTATTACATATGTTTATATTTTCTGGCGAGCTGAGTGATTCAGCTGATTGGAGGTTGGTGCTGGTGTGTTGAATGTCCCAGTTTCAAGCCTGGGGCTGGCCAAGATAATTCTTCTCTTGGGTGATGTGTGGCTCTATGGATTGGGACTCTGTGCCCATAATCAGAAGATCACCATATCAGATTCCATGGTTGGCAGAGTGATATCACCGGTGGGTTCGTGAGCAAGGCCCTTAACCCTAATTGCCCCAGGAAATGGGAAACCCTGCTTTCATCTTTGTGCATCTGCTAAATAAATGCATGTAATATGTCAGGAACAGAGCTGGGGTATTTACTAAATCTCTGCAACTGCCAGACCAACTATGGTCTGATTTGATGGATGTAGACCTATTCTCACTTCTCCCTGATTCCGAGGACCATACAGGTGGGAATCAGATGAACTGGGCTTTTCATTTCTATCATTACCGGTAACCCGGACTGGAGAGTTAATTGTAAGTAGGTGATGTAGTGAGAAAAAGTGGCTAGAGTTAGACTAGTTAAAATGGTTAGTGATTGTAGTAGAGCTACTCCTCACTTGACCGGGTTCCATTCCTATGACTAGGTAGTTAAGCGAATTGGTCAATAAGTGAGGAGCATGCTGTACTGGTAGTGGGTTTGTGTCAGCCAACTTTAGATATGGTTTAATGTCACCTTTGCACCATTTATAACATTTTTAGTATATTTATAAATGTTTATATAGTAGTTTACTGTATACTGTACTAAACAGAATCGGGGAGATCAGCTCTATTATACATTAAAGAGGTTTGCATACTGTACAGCGTGAAATACCAACTCGTTGGAGAGCTGGTGGTAAGTCTGCTCTTTAAGCAGGTCGTAAAGTGAGGAGTATTTTTACTAATTTCACAGCACCCTGTACAAACTCCATCACTTAATAACAGCAATGAATACTTGTAATATAGAAATACACAAACATAAGCTAGATATTGGCTAAATTAGTTGTTCCCTTGGCTTACCTCAACCAAAAAGCCGGTTTTTAAACTGCAAATTATGAAGCAAAACCAAATATCAAGACCAAAAACATGAAACAGTTTTCATTTTGGACTGATGCTTCAAGGAGCCTCCTGGGGAAATCTGTGCCCAAACAAACATAAATATTACTTAATAATCCCATTTCACTTTCACAACATTTATTTATTTGTTGTTTCACAACATTTATTTGATTCTGTAAAACGAAATTGTATTTTTCCAAGACATTATCAAAAAAATCCCTTCAATTCTGCAATGACACAGCATGTTACCAAAATCACCATATTGGAACTTAGTAATACTCTCAGTCATGTTTTAGACATCAATGGAAACACAAACCTTTGTGGAACAGCTTGGTGTTACTTGCTGTGACTCCACAATGGCAAAATCTCCCCGTGGGTAGCAGGCAGGGGACCAAAGAGAGTTAACTTGAGTCTGTGTCAAGGCAGTTTTCACTATTGAATACTTGCTGAACTGGATAGAAGAAGCAGATGTAACACAAGAAGAGGGTGTGGTCACTTTATTGGTCAGGGCAGTTTAATTTCTGTAGCCTGGAGGCTGGAGATCTTTTCTTCACTGCTTTGCTCTCCTGTGTTTTTTCCTGGGAATACAGTTTTTCCTGTGCTAATGCAGGCCACTGTTCTTAGTGTTACTCTGTCACTGTAAATGTACATATATACAAAAGTCCCAGGCAGTCAAATAAATTGGCATTGTGCTGTAGAATTATGTCTGTCAAGGTGTGTCAGCATAGTCTTGTCAAAACCTCTCCTAAAGTCACCCCCGTGTTTGCAGCAACCATCTTGTAGACCTTTGTATTTTTGACTCGACCCTTAGATCGCCGTTTGGCTAAACAGTGCATCACTGAGCTTTTTGCCAGTTGTGGTAATTATTTTTTTGAGCTGGTGGTGAAATATGACAAATACATTGAATGGCTGAGGTGCCCCTGAGGTGAGGATTGGAAACTGAAGCGGGGTTCATCTAGCTGTCCAACAAGGTATCCAGTAACTTTTTGGAGAACAGAAGTTCTTAAAATTCTTGTTTTTATTGTGTAACTTTGTGTAACTTTTTCATTGTGTAACTTTAAATTTACATATATTCTGATACTGAGTATTGTTTTTCTGAGCAAATAGGTAACGTCAAACATTTTCTTTGGCTGCCTGATTTGCACAGTACTGTATGTCTCTTATTGAACTGCCCAATGTACGATACCTTACTTACGGATTTTCTCTCTTCTGCGCACTACACGTTTCGTAATGCCATAGTGTGGTAGGGCTCCTCTGCTAAGTCATATCTGACAAAAATAAAGTTGACACTATCTGCGGTTCCCACGGTTATTTTGTCATCGGGAATTTCATTATATCACATTTGAAGAAACCACTGGCCTCACAGCGATGTTTGTTTGTACCAGAGGTACATTCACAAAAAAAAAAAATTCTATATATCACGAACCAGAAAAGCGAACGACAGATCAAACGGCTGTT
>JAODJU010000018.1:8146939-8160428 GCA_026776725.1 Gnathonemus echidnorhynchus | reverse complement strand
GGTGTGGTCCGCTGTTGCGTCTCTAAAGAAAAACCAGCTGCACACAAAGATGCAGCCGCTGCAAGTCATAAGTGCAGGCCCTTAAATGTCAACGGGGGCTTTGTGTTAGTTGCACGCAGTTGTGGTCAAGGGTTATTCTTTGCCCACGGTGTTTTTTTTTATCTTCAGCGGATGTGTCTGCACATAAAACTGGCTGCCGATAGCATCTTGGTGAAGCGCATCTGTCAGATCAGCGCAGAGCGTCAGTCGCCGCCGTTACTAACGTAATCCGCCGCTTTAAGCTCTCCAGCATTCCCCTTGTTTACAATAATCCCGCTGCCACTGCTCTCTCAGCTGGCCCAGTTCATTAATGCTGCTTACATTTATTACACCCAGTAATATATCTGTTTATTCAGCATTTAGCTGCTTATCCGATGCTCTCATCTACCTTAAAATGTTTGCCCATTTATACAGCTGGATATTTTACTGAAGAAACTCGGAATAGCAGCTTTGCTGGAAGGTAACAGTGGGGCCCCTCTTGGGACCTGAACAAACAAGCTTCATGTCACATGACTGCTGCATTGCCTACTGTCACTTTTATTGTTACCACTAGTGTGTGTATTAGCATGTAAACACCTGCTGCTATACATCACATTGTTGCACATGCGCAGGGGATTTCCTGTTAACCATCCGAGCGAGGCTAATTCTCAATGGGCACTTTTGCACCATTACTGAATGTATCCCGGTTGCCTTAAATAAGCCGATTTGCTGTCAAAATGAGTTCAGAGTATTGGGAAAGGACTGACTTGTATTGTTTTGAAAGCATTACAGGGCCTGTTCTGGTGGTTCAGTCTGTGTTTGCTTCTGACCATGAGGGCTTAAGGGTGTCTGGGTTTCTTTGACTTGTGTTGTAGAGCATTCCTCCAATTACCACTCATCTCATGTGGCTATGAAAGTCACAATGTGGTATTAGCCACTGATTGACACATGTTTAGGTGATATTGGGTCAGCAGACATTACCACAAATGATACCTCGTCGTTTCTTTAGCCGATCAATAGTATAGATTCACAGCCTTGACGTGGAAGTTTACGTCTGTTTTCTGGAGTATAATTATAACTGAGTGCCTTCATACAACCATGGGCTTATCTCTGTGAAGCTGGTGATACTGAGGAACTCATCTACCTTCCAACCAGTTACACACACACATACCTGTTTGCACACACACACACACAGGTTAGGTATCCATATCTTTGTGGGCACCATCCATTCATTTCTGTGGGAAAAACCCTAATCCTAGCAATGACAACCGTAACCCCTACCCAGCCCTAACCTTAAGCAACCAAACAAATACAAGAGTTTTGGCATTTTTTGTTTTTTGATTTTGGTGACAGATTTCTATAAAATCGAGTTTCCCCTTGTGGGGACTAAAAAAATGTCTCTACAAGGCCAAAATAACCCATTATGGGCAATTTCAAGATGCCTGTTAACTGCATCTTGTCTTTGGGTTGCAGGACAAAACTCATGTGACATGTGGAGCTTGGAACTTAAATGGGGCCACTTAATTATTTTATTGGACCAAAACCTCTAAAAATTATTCAGATTAACTCAAATGTATTTCATACAAATTCTATCAGTGACATTTGCACAAATGGTTATTTTAATTTTTCATTTTTGCTGTTGCTGATTAGACTTTCGGGTTAGTGAGTGCACCTGTGCGGCTGTTTACAAGCGTGCCTGTTGAGTAATAGGCTAAACACAGGTGCGGCCACAGGAAGACAGGGGGCCTCAAACAGAGCGTAAAAGCCCAGAAAAGCTGCTCTTTCAGCAGTTGGTGTCAGTGTTTTTATACTGGATGGCTCTATGCATTCCTCTAAGTTTTATTTAACTTCAGTTTAGGAAGTTTACAAAAACGACATGCCCATCTTGTTAAGCAAAACCCTGGGCTCCGTATTAGGTAACCATCCAAATTAATCCTCATAACTGAATGCTAAAGATGAGTGATGATGATTGTCAGAATGTCCACAGATCTCTGGATCCTTTCAGCCTGGTGCTGGGAATCCAGACAGGGAGACAGTTGCTACATGTAAAACACGTCCTGCTAACAGGCTAATCCTTATTCTCATTAAGCAGCTGCTATAGCCTTTTTTTCTTGACATCTGTTGCACACTAGCTTCTGTTTTGTTTCAAATCGCCTTTCTGGCGTTGAAATCCTTAAGGTTTCCACTCACCACACACTTAAAAATCCATCCTCACCGCATGCTTGACTAAATCCGTCCTCTTTGTCAGTCACTATTGCTACAAAGAGATGCTGGTGAACCATGTGTGGCTATGAGCTCAGGGGAAGGAGATGCATGAGAAGGTACTGAGGAACAACCACGGGTTCCCGTGGGCTCAGTTTGTACCTGGGTCTGGTAACTTTCAAAGATATGGGAAGGTCCTTGTTCTGATGGGTGCCAGCTAACCTGACAGTGTTCCCAATCCGGCCCCTAGAACTGCATAATGGGACAACTTTACAGATGGAAACCAGAACAGTGTGGAGAAAAAAAATCATGAAGTTCCTGCACCTTCTGCCAGAACTGTCCCTGTCATCTCCATTCCGTTTCTGGCAGTGACCAAGATGCTCGTCGGGTGTAACTGTAGCCCTGCTAGTGAGCCAGAACTCCTGACCAAAAATGTTTTTCATAAAAAAACAAGTTGTCTGGTGTTTCATGATGGGACATGTATCAGTTATACAAAATCTGGTAACACTTTTCATTAACTGCACCTTCGTAATGCATTCATAGAACATTCATAAACAGCATATACATTTACCTTAACATGTCTTATAGTGCTGCATACATAATACTTTCAATAAACAAGATATGACAGCTGTAATATATATTAATAAACATTATAATTGCATAGTGTTTGTTATATATTAAAGCTGTTAAGGTCACATGCTGCTTATGAACATTCTGTGAATGCATTATGAATGTGCACTAAATGTTCTACGAATGTATTATAAAGGCATTATGAAGGTGCAGTTAATGTAAAGTGTTACCCATGGTCATCATGATGGTGTTGCCATTAGCAGTAAACACAAGGGCACAAATGAATCTGAGACATTTTTACATGCCAACAAACATTAGCGGGATTTGGCACAAGTTGCTTCTCATAGTAAAGGTGTTACTCTTAAGTTCATTCAAGTCGCCATCACATCCAGGCCGCAATTTTCTTCTCTTAATGTGCTGCATCTCTTGTTTTTTTTGTTTTTTTTTTCTTTTCTCGGTATGGACAGGAAGCTGCAGTGGAAGCGACAGCTTTGCTGTTTTCTTGTTTCTTTTCATGATGACAAACCAGAGGGCGGGCCCACAATAAACACCCCAACTGTGGCTGTCTTCCTCTCAGAAGCGCGATGGCTGTGGTAATCGTTTGTGGCTTGTTCTGAAGCGCCCAGAACATTTCTGTCTGGGTAAACATTTGACCTAGGCCCTGTTTGCAATTTGAACATTACAAGATAAAAACTATAAAAATATTTATTTTCACACCTTTGTCTGTGAAAATAAATATATACATAGTGATATATAGACAGGTAATTGCTACTGTTCTGTAAACTTCTTTATATGTACATTTAATGTAGAAGATGTTTTTTATCCCCAGTGAAATGTTTTTTATTTATTTTGAGAAAGCAGGCAACCACAGAGGGAATTGGGGGTTAAGAATCTCACTCAAAGATCTAATGGTGAAATCTTTCTGCTGACACTGGGATTTGAACCAGCAGCCTTCTGATCACAGCCACAGTGTTCTAACCCGCTAAGACACATGCCGCCCCATTTGAATTTGCAACCTTCCGGCTCATTTCCCTCCCCTCTGTGCTACCTGGATAAGTGTCTATTGAGAATCTACTGTGAATGTGCTTTAAGAAGAAGTGCGCCATATATCTCTGACCTCCTAAAGCCCATGAATTAAGCTGTCAGTTTGCGCATGGCCCGCGGATATGCTGCGGTAAATTCTACAGCTGGTGTCTCGGCCGCTCCTTGGTTTTTAAAGCGTCTCTTCCCCATTTCTCATTTGTCACTGAAATCGACGATTACAAGATAATAGACCCGCAATATGTTTCTGGTAATCTAAGTGTGCAATAATTCATAAGCATTAAGCATTCTATATACACTGCCAGTCTGTAAGAATAATGTCTCCCTGTTGCTATTTAATTGTACTTGGCAACCTGCCCGTGAGTTAGCTCAGAGCAATAAATGTCTTGTCAACATAGGTTCATGTTCACTGCTTTTTTCTGAAAGTGCTTAATCATAATTTTCCCTTTATTCGATACAATGGAGCCGTGTTGCCCTTGTGAGAAGTGTATTAAGGTACGTAGTTAGCTTGGGCTCGTAAAGGAGTTCAGAAAGTTAAAAGCCCCTCACTGCCAGGGTGTGGGAGTTTATGGGCTGTGCAGTGATGCTCTGCAGAGGGAGGGGGGGGGGTGGCACTGCTGAGGGCTGGAGGCCAGCTGTTACATCGCAAATCACCGCGTGCAGAGGCCCGGCACTGGACACTCGACCCCTTTTATCGTATGCCGAGCACATTATTGTTGTTGTTAATAATTCATTTTTATTAGCATGCAGGCTAATCGGTGCTGCCTGTGGTTAAAGCCAGACAGCCAGTAGCGAGGCCCCCAGGCCCTGGGAGGTAAAGTGTGGGGCGGCAGGAGCCTCCCAGATGACATCGTTCGACGTGACACCACTCCGTCCCCGGTGGCTTTCGGGGGGGGGGGGTGTTGACTTTCGGATGTGTAAAAGTATGCAGTACATTTTTTTTGCGATGTTCCTCTTAACGTGGAGACCGGGGCCAGCCACGCAAACCATATGGTCTCCATTTCAGTGTGATTTAGAGGAACTCATCGTAAGCTGTCCTTTACATTTATTAGCTAGTAGCTGCTATTAGCCAATGACAGCACTGGATAACTGCATGTGTTAGCAAAACTATGTAAATGCTGTAAGGTTCGATCAGGCTAATCAGATGTATCTCACCTTTCCTGGAAGTTCCGAGAGTTTCCCGCAAATTGTCAGCAACTACCTGACACCAGGAAATGATGCACAATGTCCTGGAAATCTGCTGATCCATTATCCAGTGCCGGTAAAATAAATCGGCAAGAAGTTTTACTGCTGCAACCCCACCCACCCGGTTGGCAGTTGGAAAATTCTACCACCAAAACCCTGCAGTCGACAAATCTACAGTATTACCGTAATACCCTCCCCCCTGCCCAGTTGTCCCTCATCCTCCTCCCTGAAATCAATATGCCCAAAGTGGGATGTGTGTCATCATATTTTTTCTTAGCAGGACCTCCAACATCCACGTGTTTTTGCAGAAATTGCATAATAAAGTTGCAGTACTGAGCTCAGCACAGAGGGAAATAAAAGTCAGACCCTGAACGGAAAACCAGGTGGAATTGGGAAAACCGGGGTCCTGCTGCCATCAGATTCATTACTGACTTTAATAAACCTGTTATGGAACCAAAGGCGAGACAGGAAAGTCAATGCTTATGCACACAATCTGTGACTCATTTGTGTAAGAGTGCGGTGACAGTGACACCACGTACTTAATTAGTCACCAGAGTTGCCCCTGTCTCATTCTGCTTCCTGCATCGTTCCCGTGCAGGAAAATGGTTTAGGAGCCCCCGGTAAGGGAGGGGGCAGATGGGTCTGACAGCAGCCCAGCTTTTTGTGCCGAGTTTCGCCCCCGTTTCAGTCTGTGATGTATACGCCCCATGGAGACGGTTCGCGGGACAGCCGGAGCGCAGAGGCCCTGCGCTTTGGGACGCCTCTACATCCTCGGCCCTCGTGTGGCTCTCTCCCTGTGTGCCAGTCCAGCGTCATTAACCTTGTGTGAAATCGGCATCTGGTGCATTTGCATCGGATCTGATGGCGTGCGGCCCGTCTAAATGCCGGCTTATTTAGGGGAAATGAATTTCCTTCCAAGTGGCTAAAGCTCTTGGATGGATACTCCTGACAGGTACATTAGACATGACACAGTGAGGTCACCACCCACCTGGTGCTACTGAACTGCACTAGTGAGCTGTGGCTACTCCACCGTGCTTTATGCCATGGATATCTCAATAGCCCTATTATTGCTATTGTTGTTTTCAAGTTCTCCTGTGACTCGATCTGAGCTGCATGCCGTGACTGAAATGGAGAATTAAGTCGTTTTCAGTGATTTATCATCTGCCACCTCTGATATTTTCTGTAATCCCATTTTACGTGTAGACCAGGCAAACTTCCTGGAAAGCTTGGGTTAAGGTAAATTTGGGTGTCCTTCGAAGAAATGAGTAGAGCCACTCGCTCTCCTCCAGCACATGGAGAGGTAGATCTTCGGCCATTTGGTGGAAAGGAGAGACCCAGTGTTCTTAGTTTTATGTCTTTTATTCGCTTTCTTTATCCATCAGCCGTTTTGTTTTGGCCCGGGCTGCTCGTCAAGATCGCTGGGAACATTTCAGTATAGAGAATGACTTTCAGTGACCGACAGCTAATGACAAAAGCCGCGACAGCGGAATGCAGACAGCGTGTTTTTCATTGTGCTTTTTCGTCAATGAGCCGCGTCACGACGGCGACGCTTTCTCTCTTTATTAAAGCACGCTCACTTCACATCCTGCGACGAATAACCCAGTGAACTCGCTCCTCGAGCCGGTTCTTTAAAAACCATTATAAGCTACTGTTTGTTCTGCTGGAACTCTTTGGCTCGGCTCCTTAATCGTGGTTTCCAGGGACCACGGAGAGGGAGAGGCCCCAGAGCTGCTGGAGCCGGCGTGCGCGTGGATGAATGACGTGGAATGGGGAAAGCCGGCATGGAGCAGACATTGGACGTGACAAAGATGAGCCTGAACAGGCGTGGGAAGGGACCTACAAGAATGTAACAGCAGATTAGGCTCCGGAACATCAGTGATGGGACATAGATGAGATGGAAAGGCTATGTAAGGCATAAATGGCCATACAAAACAGGCATAAGATGGGACAGGAATGGATAGAACAGATCAGAGATGGAAAAGAGATAGACTGGAAGAGATGAGGGATGGGAGAAACATAGGATGGAAAAGCTATAAAAGACATTGAATGGAACAGAACGAAGAGATGTGGGAGGAGTACCGGAATTCTGAGAGAGTACATCCACGAGAGACCGGGGATCTGTCAGTGCAGCGTTGCAGGTCCAGAGGCCAAGTATCCTCCTGCAGGAGCAAGAGCGGCACATTTTTCCCTGGCCTTTGCAGTGTGGTAGCGGGGCAGGCCTCCCCAGCAGAGCGATTCAGCGGTGCTCACCTTGCAGACACAGCGGCGGCTCAGCCAGAGCGCTCCCTAATGCGCGTGACAGCCCCCAGCGGTCACCTCACCTCTCTGGGAAGGAGGATCCCCCTTCAGGAAAAATCCTGTTAGGGCTGAGCAAATAATCTGCTTTCTGGAATATTTTACTGCCACATGGCGACTCTTTAAAAAATGAAATGATTTGGACCTACTGTGGTATTTATTTTGCCGTGTTTTGTCAGAAGTTTTGATCACCTGACGTTTCAGAACCGAGTGTAAAAGGAGTGACTCATAAAATGTTTTGCTACCTTAAGGTATCCTGTGCATAATATCAGTATTATAAATAAATGATAAAATTATAATAATATATGAAAAACAAAAGCATAAAAATGTAATCTTTTACTCTTGTACAGTACTATCGCGTTGCTTGGCCAGGAATATCCTTCGGTTATTGATTCCAGTATTGAATAACTGTAGGTTTTGTCTTTTTATTCCATTCTTACTGCTGCTTTTTGTTGTTTTCAGAGGCTCTTTCAAGTAGGACTTTAGCGTGAAATTCCAAAGAGGCATTTTCAAGCCCAGCAGGCCACCTAAAAATCAATGGAGGTTATGCAGGTACAGACTTTACACTGTGCTGTCAGGCAGTCCGGGTTGAGAGTGAAATCTGGGTGCGTGTGTGTGGTGGCTGTAGCCTGACTCAGGGGAGAGCCTATGGTGCAAACTCATGTGGGGCTTCGCAGAAAACGCAAGCGTCCCCAGAAGCTTCTCACGCTATGGCCGCTTCAGAACAAGCCACAAATGATTAGCACAGCCGCAGATGTGACTGCAGAATCATGGCATTTCCTGGCACTCCTATAAACCATAACAGGGAAAGGAAGGTGCTTTGAGATGCAGTTAAACATGGAGGATCCTGCTGCCGTTTCCGAGGAGCCGCGTTCGTTCTTGCCACTGTCGTACTGTAGAGCTGTTAGTCCGTGTCGTTTATTCTCCCACATGAACAGTCCAGTGAGCTCGAATGGCAGCAGTGTCATTGACTCCTCATTGCTGATTATGACTATGAATTATCATTATCACCCAGAAGACACCGGCTATATCCCATCATGCAAAGCGGCCTTCCAGCTTTGCCACTGTGAAAGAGGCACTGTGCTTGCTAATTGCACTTGTGATGCCCCCCCCCCCCCCCCCTTCATTTTCCTGGTGAGGGTCACCCTGGCATCCTGCAGAGAAGGTCAGACCACACCTCTCTTCCATGATCATAGAAGTACTAGAGGTTCCTAGCTGGTTCTGGGGGATCCCCAGATATCCATAACCTAACTGGGAGATGTAATCCCTCTGCCTTGTCCTGACTCCTCCCATCTTCTCAAATATTTTTCATCTGTGCGAACAGGTGGATGTGAATAACCCCAAAGCTGTACCCAAAGCTTGGGTTAATTTGGCGAGAAATAATTCCTAAAATGTGGAAGCAGTTACAGGTTTATACTCCATCTACAGTATGATCATACAGTATTACTGAGTTGCGGGAAACCAGAAGCTCTTCCAGGGGGTGTCTTACGCAGGCTTCCGTTTTATGCACTGTGTGTTTATACAGCTGGAAGTTTTCAGGTTTAGCACCTGCGTCAGGGTCTCCCATATATATATTTATGGAATGGCATCTTGGAAGATACCAAAGTAACTCAGGGCCTGTAAGTAGTTTTGTGCTTTCATAACCAGGCTCTTTTTGCTGAGAAGCTTCCTTGGTCCAGCTTTACGTCATAAGTAAAGTTTCCGTCGCCCTAATCGAGTTGGCCACATCCACGGTCACGTCGATGTGCCGATCATTGTTTCTTTCGATGAGCTACTCGTATTTGCCTGTTTGTTAAAAGACCATATGCCCCAATACAAACAGCCGAGTGACATTCCAGCTGTACCCGAACCAGCGGAGCAGTGACAATGTTGATAGTGACAAACACGCAGGCCAGATGGTGGCCACCGCTTTCTGTTCTCGATGATAGAGGGCAGCCACACTGCCAAACGTCTTCGCCATAAACCCGGAAAGAGCCAGATTAAATGCAGGCAGGGACAGCTGTCATTCTAACTGCATAAACTGGGCCCAGTGAACATCCTGAATGCCGTCGAATGTGCAGACCTGGTCTAACCAGGGCCTGGTTGGCCGCAGAAGGCTTCGTGACTCTTTTAGGACTCTGTATTCAGCCCACTATTCGTATGTCTCTTAGCACGGTTTGGTTTCAAGCAGCATAACTGGAAAAAGTTATTAAACTGCCCTGGAGATATCATACCTCTGATTATGCAGTGTTCTGCAGAATTTGCATCTGGAAGCTTCTATTTCTTGTCCAAAACAATTTGAGGATTAGAAGTGTGTCTGCATATGACTTTTTGTAGGACTTAATTAGGATTTCTCGGAGTTCTTGCGTATTTTCAGTGATTTCTCAGTCCAAATCATCTTTCATCACCATCGGAATACATCTGTTGTATAAATTAATGTGAATCACATTTGGCCAGTTTTATTTTTCCTTGTGGTTCTTATGGGGAAACTGGTTTGCTTGTTAAATGCAGACCGTGTTAGTAATGCCTCTATGTTGTACTGAATAACAATGTGTGGCCATACAGTAAATAGTGTTTGTTAAATTAAACAAAAATTAATATAAACTGACAAGACTTGGGTTCATTAAATGACTTCTGTGTTGCATTTTACCAAATGTTTTGCAAGTTTGCCTTGTCTGTTTTTAATAGGAAGAATGATTGGCACGGTCAGCCCATGTCCTGTCATGACCTCTTTGCGAGTCTTCATTTATACTCAGATGAATGCAGCAGTTACCTTAAAGGACCATCAAAGCAAGAGCTGTGCCATTACGAATGGTGTGTTTAACCAAATGATTATTTATGAATATATCCAGGTCTTTCTTCTTGTCACTTTTACAATAGTTGTTACAGCTGCTGTCATATTCCACAGTCTACCAGCTTGTTCTGTCATTCATTTCAACATTGCCAAGGACAGGGAATTATTTGAAACTTCTAAAAAGATGTTTATTCAACCTGAGTGATAAAGGTGTGATCACTCTCTCTCTTTCCTATTTCTTCCCCATCCAGAGATAGATATCCCCTAGTGCGAGCCACTTGATTTATTGAAAGCTTGTGAGAACTGAATGCTCAGGAAATTGTGTAAAATGACTGTAAAGTGGTTTATGATTGTCTTGTATCGCTTTGAGTTCCTTTGATTTGCTGTTATTCCAACCACCGCTGGCATTTATGTAAAATCAATCTGTTGCTCTGTCCATCAGGTCTTTCTCTGTATAACATCATATTATAGAAGAAATGCATTGTTTTGTCTTATCGCAAACATTTTATGCAGTTTTATTTCATTAATCATCTGGACCTAATCAGTTGATTTATTAATTATGTAAAGGCAGCATCCATCGTCTGCATCGTATGAGGATCCCTGTTCATGGGGGCTTCTTCCATTTCTGTCTACTTTCCCAACCACTTCTTTCATGTGAAATAGGGGCTGCTAGTCACTGGCAGTCTGTAGCTTCCTCATTGAACATGCATGTATGCATGAGACCAACTGGCTCACTTAGCTATGCTAAGATCAGTGGCAGAGGAGATTCTAGGATTTGACCCTTAAGGGGGCTTAATTCCCAGAAATACAGCATGCCGTAACCACCTACCCCCCTCCCTGGGCCCCCAGTGATAAAATTTGCCAAGTGGGGGGGACCCCAACTATAAAATCTGTAGGAAATGTGTTTGAAAATATGGGACACATCACAGGATGGAATCCATGCTAATTATTTTTCAGGGGGGTTGTGACAAAAATAGGGTGGTTGAAGCCCCCCCCTCCTAAATAGGGTGTAAAACCACCGCTGATCAGTGGTTACTATGAATGGATGGAGAGTCCAGGGTAGTATCCTTTGTGGCAAATGGTCAAACCTCAACATGAGCAGCAGGATGAGAATGAGAGCTGTAGGTGCTGGACCTCTGTGGGCAGACCGGACTTCCTCCGCCCAGGTTCATGGGAGGAGTGTGGGCAGACTTGTGAAGAGGCCATTACCGCCTGCTCTGTCCTCATATCCCTGACAACAATGGATGCGCTGGGACGGACCCCTTTGATCTGAAATCCATCTCAAAGGGCCATTCGCCACAAATCCATTACGTCTAGTTAATTAAAGGAAGTGCCGAGGCCTCGATGTGATGGACACGCCACACATGCTCGCCGGCGCCCCCTCTTGATCCCACTGTCCCCCTGCCATCTGCTGATCTTCACAGATGGAACAGTCTTGCTGGACCATTTCTTTGTCTTTCCATCTTTGGAGCAGGTCTGAATAATAATAATAATAATAATAATAATAATTATAATAATAAGGCATTGACTTTTGAGCAATAATGTGTGCTTTTCAGAGACTTCATTAAAGCAGTTTTCCTCTTTTGTGCTAACAGCAATGGCGCTCGGGGTCCACACTGACCCATGAATGACTTCTCGTCCTCGGTTTACACAAAGCGGCGTTTGTTTTTCAATGTCCTCTCTCCCCTAAGTAATCATCCCGGGAAAATCGCTCTGTGCCCTGCAACTGTTTCATAACAGCAACTTGCCATTTTGTGACAGATAATGGTGACCCCTATAGGCACGTATAAGCGGTGTGCTGTTAATTATCTGCACTCGGTGCTAAAACCTCTTAAACCTCAACGTTAAACGTGCTGAAAATCTTAGCGACTGTATCCGATTATGTGCTGCTGTGATGTTACAGATCATCTGCACAGTGCAAATCAGTGATCTGTCATTTATGAGCACCGGCACAGAGGCTGTGTCACGAAGTGTCACCTACTGTACAGCAGCTTTTACACCTCAACTGAATCGTAGGGGACATTTTGGATCAGTTTGACTGCCTCAGTCTCTCTGCCAAGTCTGGTTTGCTTTCTTTGGTGGGAAATCTTTTTTTTCTGAAACACGCTACCAAAACCACAACGGAGAGCTGCTTTGCACAAGGTGGTCTTGGTTTCACTAACGTTTGTGATCCTATCTAACTCCTGCAAGTGAGAAAAAAAAATCTAGGTGTGATACAGTCTGTGTGCATACAGTCAATGTAGCCGGCTTTGCAAACAATGTATTTACAGTGTGTGCCATTGTCCATACCTGCAAAATCTAACCAAGAAGGGCAAATAAAACTCCCTCTCACCACATGTTTTTAATAGAGACCCACAAAACCCACTGACATAATGCAGCTGTACACATGCGGTGAAAATGATTTGCATTAATCAAAGGAACCCAATGCTGCAAATTTAATCAGAAGAATAAAATAAGTGACAAATGAACTGTCAGGCAAAGGGTAAGCAAATAACTAAGATGAGTTTGTGTCCCAGCAGAGTCCAGCGTTATGTACTAACATAGTCCATTACTGTGTCTTAACATTGCCCATGTGTTTGTTACATTAAACGAAAATGAATATAATAGCACACATAGCGACAGAACACACATACTGGTCCATCACAGATGTACTGTCTTGTCCACATTCATGTAGTGAGTGCACTGGCCCTGTAACACACTTTGTTGTCCTTTGTTGTCCCATTTTCAATTTTAAACACATCTAACTGAGGCCCCGTGCTTCACTTGCCCCACGCCCATCCGGCACGGTCCCCCTCCTCGCGCTGCACCTCAGTCGTCCCTTCTCAGTCCTGCTGGCTCGCCAGGCGGGAGATGCCAGGCTCTCGTATGCTCTCCTGCGTCCCGCCAATTAAATGATAAATATGATGCCGAATCCACAGCTCTGGCCAGCAGCTCGGAGGCCAGAGACGCGGGAAGAAAAGAAGCCCGACTTACACGTGAAAGAGAAGAGAGGGGACACAGCGCCTCCTCCTGAGACAGCGGGGGATTGAGCCCTCGGCAAAAGCCCCACGGAAGCGGCGCTCCCTGCTGGCTGTCACGGGTGGATCACCGGCTTATTCAGAGGCACTCAAAATGGAGCCTTGTTTTTGCCAGAGCCGGCTTGCGTTAAGTCCAGAATGCTGTATCACAGGGAGGCAGCTGTAGGGATGAGAAGCTTATGGAGAGAAAGGGTCTGTGTGTGTGTGTGTGTGTGTGTGCGTGTGTGTGTGTGCGTGTGTGTGTGAGCATGCATGCCTGCATTCACAAACACAGGGTCAGAGGGACAGGCCTGCAGGAGGTTGACCTTGTTACTCTCTAATGGTCAGCCTTGACCAATCAGAGCACATGGCTCGGGCGTCGGGGGGGGGGGGGGGGGGGGGGAGACCC
>JAODJU010000018.1:8125349-8145811 GCA_026776725.1 Gnathonemus echidnorhynchus | reverse complement strand
AAGGGGGGGGGGGGGGGGGGGGGGGGTTGGCATCAGAATCATTTGGCCCCCTGCCTACATTTTCTGTACCACTGACCTCTTTTCGGGGCAGGCGTTTATACCCAACAGCCTGAACCCCTGTCTGTGCCAACCCAGCCCTTCCAGTCCTCCTCAGTGCCCCTGCCATCACCCTGCACCCTTCATCCTGTGCATAGTGTAGCGTGAGGTTATTTCATTGAACCAAATTATTCAACAGATTTTTTTTTTACTTAACAGGAACAAAAAGCTTATAGTTCCTAAAACACTTTAGATGCTCATTTTGGCATATCTGAAGCCTCCCTTCCGTTTTCTCGGTTTTATCGTATCTCCACATATCTTTAGGCGTGAAATTATCGAATTGCTAAATTAAATTGTTAAAATAAGAACCTGGCCACAGACTCATTTGCTTCGTTTCTTTTGATTCCGTCAGTTTATTCGGCTGGTCTGAACAGGTGATGGTTTAGGTTACTCGCGAAATGCTGTCAAACGAAAACAAAGCCACATTTTTGCATCCGTTTTAAGAGGAAACCATTGTCTTATGAGGAGTTAGAGCTCAAAAAAGAAAAGAATATATGTTTCACGATGTGTTCTTTTACGTAATGATTATGCATTGCTTGTGTGGTGAAACCCCTTTCTCATAGTATGAGTACAATGTGAAAATGACAGAAATGCCTGCGGTCAGATTTTTATTGAGAAGGTTCTGGAAGGATAAGAGGGAGAGGGAGCCGGATGGGGTGTGGGAGACGACCTCTGACCTTATGCTTGGCCCTCTAACGTCTGGACGAGGCCTGAGGGAACAGCTGTATCACTAATCTTCCAAATACAGTATATACAACCCCATTTCCAAGTTGGGACACTGTAAAATGTAAATAAAAAGAGAATGCAATGATTTCCTAATCACATAAAACCGTATTTCATTGAAAAGAGAATAAAGACAACAAATCAGATGTTGAAAGTGAGAAATTTTATTGCTTTATGACAAATATATGTTCATTTTAAATTTGATGCCAGCAACACGTTTCAAAAAACGTTGGGACAGGGGCATGTTTACCACTGTGTTGCATCACCTCTTCTTTTACTAACAATCTGTAGATGTTTTGGAACTGAGGAAACCAGTTGCTGGAGTTTTGGAAGTGAAATGTTGTCCCATTCTTGGATTTCAGCTGCTCAGCAGTTCAGAGTTTCCTTGGTCATATTTTTCATTTCATGATGCACCAAATGTTTTCAATGGGTGACAGATCTGCACTGCAGGTAGGTCAGTCTAGCACCTGGACTCTTCTACTACGAAGCCATGATATTGTAATACTCGCAGAATGCGGTTTGGCATTGCTGAAATATACAAGACCTTCTCTGAAAAAGACATCTGGATGGCAGCATGTGTTGCTCCAAAACTTGTATATATTGTTCAGCATTAATGTTGCCTTCCCAGATGTGCCAGCTACCCAAGCCATGGGCACTGATGCGCCCTCATATCATCACGGATGCTTTCCACTGATAACAAGCTGGATGGTCCTTCTCCTCTTTAGCCTGGAGGACGTGGCGTCCATGATCTCCAAAAAGAGTTTGAAATTTAATTTGTCAGACCACAGGACAGCTGTCCATTTTGCCTCAGTCTATCTTAAACGAACTTGGGCCCAGAGAAGATGGTGGCGTTTCTGGATCATGTTTAGATATGGTTTCTTCTTTGCATGGCAGTTTCATCCTGCATGATGCAGTGACACACTTCGTTCACTGACAGTGGATTTCGGAAGTGTTCCTGAGCCCATGCAGTGATTTCCTCTATAGAATCGTGTCTGTTTTTAATGCAGTGCCGCCTGAGGACCCGAAGATCATGACTATCCAATAATGGTTTTTGGCCTTATCCCTGTCGTACAGACATCTATCCGGATTCTCTGAATCTTTTAAACATATTATGTACCGTAGATGATATAATTCCCAAATTCTTTGCAGTATTACGTTGAGTAACTTTATTCTTAAATTGTTGCACTATTTGCCCACACAGTCCTTCACAGAGTGGTGAACCTCTCCCCATCTTCACTGCACAGAGACTCTGCCTCTCTGGGAGGCTCTTTTTATACCCCATTATCCTACTGACCTGTTGCCAATTAACCTAATTAGTGTTAAGGTATTCACCTTGGTGTTTCGTTTTAGCATTGCACAACTTTTCCACTCATTTTTTGCCTCTCTCCCATTTTTTTAAACATGTTGCTGGCAGTTTTTTGAGTTAAATAAGGGTTAAATATGGGTTTTTATGAGTTGCAAATCATTGCATTTTGTTTTTATTTACATTTTACACAGCGTCCCAACTTTTTGGGAAACGAGGCTGTACGTTTTAATTATTTCCTTGTTATCATTTCATCTGATGCTATAGTCTGATGTTTCTAAGCCCTTTGTGAGGTTCACACACAGTCAGTGTATGCGCTGCGTAAGCAGTGCTGTCACCATTAAATGCACTGTTCATCAAAACCCTTGTCTCCATCTTTGATTTCCTCTAAAGATATTATTTTGTGTTCTTATCCAAAGTTGAGCTGTCTGTCTTACCCTTGTGCGTGCGTGTGTGTGTGTGTGTGCGTGTGTGTGTGTGTGTCTATCTGGGATGGGTCTATCAGTCTTTTCCCTGAGTTCAGGCCACAGGTAGCGCCCTCCCTGGGCCGTAAATGGGGTTGCCTCACAGTCGTCCGTTCCTCTGTCTCTGGCTGTTCTTCCAGCTGCAGGCTTTCTGCATCTCCATGGTGGTGTTCTCGTCACAAAGGGCAGCCTCCAGACTCTCTCGAGCACCTAATTACCTTTAATGGAAACATCCCACTCATTACGGCATGCAAATTAGCCGGCCTGCTCGGCACGATTAAGATGGATATTCTTAATTTCCATCTGATCATCTCAGAAAAAAAGATATTTGACATAATAAAAGATGCTATATCCCCAAGCTCGTGGATTTTCGGAGGGTGTTACAAAAGCAAGCTGTCAAAAACACCTAAAAACATCTTCAAGTCTGCTAAAGTGATGTGGCTGCTACACACCATGATGCTGAACACTCTTTCTTTGTGGTTTTGCTATTGGACAGTCTATTTAGGAGGTGCTGGGTACCTGAAAAGATAACACTGTAGAGTGTTACTGAGAGACCTGACTCTGACCAGTGTTGTCCTTCTATTGCTGCTCATTAGCACTGTGCTAGCTGCCTTTTCTGTGCCTAACCGTGTAGTTCATGGGCACTACAGCTGAGGTTAACGAGATTTCGTATGATCCTCTTTCTGAAACGTCGAACACCAAGACAAATCTCTGCAGATTAGTGTGAATGCAGCGCTTCTACGAGTATAACAGATTAAAAAAATCCCTCATTCAGGTGTCACGATAGACTGAGCTTATTACTTGCTGTAATTATTTTGAGTTGCCTAGTCAGTAACATATAAGTGATTTACAACTTTAAAAACCATTTATAATTACAGGCAGTGCCCAGGTTACGAACGAGAACAGTTCCCTAAGTTTGTCAGAACAATAATAATACAGTATATAATAATAATAACAGTGAAAATAAAAGTAATTACCTATGGTACTGTACTGAACCTCCAGCTGATGAACCGCTGAAGCCACACAATGTTTTCATGAGCATCACAAAGTAGTGTGTGCATTCGCTATTACAAACCATTGTATTTAACCTGAATTTTTAATATAATTGGCTGAATGGCAGTCCATTCGTAAGTAAGACTTGTCTGTAAGTCGGACAGAGGGACTGCTGATATTATGGGGCAGCTGCCACAGTGTTTTTACTGAAGAGGCTCAGGCACATTGCGACATTTCTGTCCTCTGTTGAGAAAAACATTGATAGGATTGATAGGATAACAAGAACATGTAGTCAAGCATTTTAAAGACTGATATTATAGGAATGAAAAGAAACAAAGGAAACTAGAGGCGTGTGGTATTTGAATGAAAGCTTTTGTGTTGTTCCAGCTCATCATACAGGTCTTTCTGTTGGCCTTCTAAATGAGGTCTTCATCTCGGTCTTCCGAATGGAGTTCCTACAGCGTGCTGCACCTCCTGTCTGTGCTGTGAGCCTGTTGCCGTCACGGGTCATTGGGCTTGGTTGGTCTTTGCATAAATAACCGTTGTTCGGCCTTGTTTTCCTTTCTTATTCCCGCTGCTTTCGTCGAAGCTGGTGGACACAGCTTGTGGTGTAGTCACACTGCGGCCTGATATTATTATTCGGGAGGCAAAATATCACATACTGTCAGCTTTAGATATATGATGCGTGATGTCATACACTGAGCTGAGATGTCGTTCTTGTTGGTTTTAGGACAAACGAAAAGTAAAAAAGTAACAAATAGTATATAAATACTGAAATACATAAATATAATTTAGAGATTACATTTATTATTATAATAATAATTATTAGTAGTAGTAGTAGTAATAGTAGCATTATTACTATTGTTAGGCGATGTCTGGCCCCGATAAACATTTATGTTAAATAAATTTCATGCATTTTCATGCATGTTCCTTTGTTGCCTGTGGCTTTAGCGGTTTCAGCGCTATCTGATAGCAGTGAACAGGGACGCCTGTGCTCTCCCCGACCGCAGAATGCAGTGCAGCAGCCCAGCTGAGTGCTGGAGACCTTACTTACCATTCTGCACGAGGGGCCACCTCTCATCGACCGTCTTCCTGACGGCTTTCACTCTCTCAAGGCCGGGGGCCGTCGGGCTAAGTGGCGCCATTGACGAGCGAGAGCCGGCCGCCACTTTGCTGCCGTGGAACTTACTTAAGGCAGCTCTGCGCCATAAGCCTGGGGGGCGATATAAGCCATAAGGGCTGACATCTTCCTAAAGTAGAGTCCTCTGGGGGGGCTGCTGGTGGGCTTTCTGAAGTTTTGCCAAGGAATAAAATTGAGAGAGGCCTTCACTAGGCCTCAGGTGTTTCCTACATGATGCAGAGACAGTTAGGCTCGAGCCTCAGTCTTCAGAAAACAGCGAAATACCCAGAATCACTGGTGTACAGTGACTAGGAGGGGAAGAAAGGGTCCCGTCCGTGTTCCTCAGTGCAGGTGGGCGCATTCGCAGGGCTTCCTGTGTGCCAGTGTTCGCGGCCGAGCCACTTTTCTAGCGCACTGGTGCAGTTGATGTAGCACGTAGGTCTTGTTGAGGCATCCTCAACATGCACCCCCCCCCCCGCCCCATTCATTATAAACTGACCCCAGGCTAGGTGATGGCTGAAGTCATCTGAGAAAAGCCAGAGATTCAACATTCAAGATTCTTTGTTTGCATTTTGCACATCAGCACATAGGAATTCTTACTGGCGCCATCCAGTCAGTAACATGTAACATGTAACAGATGGTGCTGAAAGTGCAGGTACTACATAGACCGCTTGGCTGTGCAGTGCCAGTGTGCGTAGCCAGAAATGAGAGGCTAAGAGATACACCAAAGACCTTCTTTCACTTTCCGTGGGATCAGGCTTTATTTAATGGTGTCAGGGACACTGTAGTGCTGCGTGGGAGTTTGAAGGGTCCCAGCTGTTTGTACAGCAGGACACTTTACATTTCATTTTGACAATCGGACCTTGGCTGCGGTTCGAATGGATGTCAAACTGTCCCGATCTTTCCAGAGCTGCATTCTGTACAACAGAGTAAATGATATGCAAACATTCAATTGCCTAATTGGCAGCACGTAGATTAAATAATAGCTGCATATAATTTCATTCTAAAATGTATACACAGGTCTCATCCATCCATCCATCCATTTCCCAAGCCGCTTATCCTACTGGGTCGCGGGGGGTCCGGAGCCTATCCCGGAAGCAATGGGCACGAGGCAGGGAACAACCCTGGACAGGGGGCCAGCCCATCGCAGTACACAGGTCTCAGTAATTTTTAAATGGGTTGTTAATATCTTTAAGATTAGCTACAGAAACTGTCTTTTTGTTGATTTGTTAAAATGTCAGCCACATATTAATATGCACGCAGTGAATTTTAATTGACTTTATTTAAAGTTAATTAAGGCAATACTGAGTTTACATAAACTGGTAATTCAGGTGCTTCAGTCTCTGCTCAATAAGAACAAATGTCTCTAAATCAGTGTTTCTCAATTTGGTCCTCGGGGGCTCACAGACCACGTTTTTGCCAGTGTCAGTGCACACTGCAGTGGACACTGAACACGCTCCGTCACCTCATTGGATATCCCAAGTGTGACTCGCCACACCCGTAGATCCACGCTGCAAAAATAATTTTGTGGTTGAAGGCAGTTACTCCAGTGAGCAACAAGGAATTTTTGTAAAGAGGTAACAAATACCTGGCAGAAGGAAAGCTACCAAAATCCTCACTGACAGCAGGAAAAAAACCAGCTCAGGGACAGAAACAGTGACTGACTGGGAACTGAGCAGAACTGGATACGTCCTCATTTTTAAATAATCATATGTCAAAATTAATATTAATTAATAGTGCGGGTCTTAATTTAGCTAGTGGTCTTTCAGTGCTTGTAGTGCAAATCTAGCCAGTATTACGTCCTTTGTGATGTATCTTCTGTAACTTTATTTGTCTAGCTCAAGGACAATGTCCTTTTGTTGAACACTGATATCTCATAAATCTGCTCATTAAAAAAAATCACAATGAAAGCGTGTCCTTAATATTGCCTAGCCGTGCGTCACACATCAATTAATGTAAACCGAATCTATATTTACAGTATGAAACAGTATCTCCAGTCTCAGTGTTTTAATAACACATTTATTTGAAATCGCAGTTATTAACGCTGTCTGTTGTTATCACCCAACATAATATAGTGCAGAATAAATGTTGAGTCGCTGACAGTGATATCAGCGAATGAAGGGAAATGACCTCTGGGTTGAGTCAGGCAGTGCAGCGTCCCTCACCACCAAGGGTGACTGTCGGTGGGAGGCACTGTGTGGCTCCGCCCCTGAGCCGTAGGTCGCTGGTTCAAATCTCATGGTCCGCAGAGTGATTTCAGCATCGGGTTGTTGAGCAAGGCTCATGACCCCTAATTTCTCCAGGGACTGTCTCAAAGGAAAAAAAAAATAATAAAAATGTCACTTTGCATAAAATTGCCTGCTAAATAAATAAAACAGAAAGGTCCAAGAGAGTAAGAGCACTCTGGTAAGAGGAGATCACTGCAGCGAACATGCTCATCCTTCAGTGGAGCTGGACGTGTGATTGCTTTTTGTAAGATGTTTCTGTCTGAGTAATGGCTTTGCTGTCGCATTCTCTTGCCCTCTGTGCTGATTTAGAGCTGGCCCCCGAGACCGTTTCAAAGCCAGAGGTAAAGCCCTGTGGCACGCTGTAATCTGTGGGGCGGACAGTCATTATTTCCTGCAGTCAGGGACAGGCCGCCTTATTGAGTGGAGGATCCTTGGAGCTCTCCGGTGTCGTACCGCAGCCGAAAGTCAACTCCTGGGTTATGGTAGAGCTTCAGAGCTGATCAGACACTACTAGGAGATGCTTCCTCCCGTGTGACTCGTGGACTCTGTAGCCACAGCTATCATGGGGCTATGGTGGTTACATCTTAAGAGTTCTCGGATGATCTCAGACCTCCATTGGAAATCCATTTTCAACGTGGGGGAGTCTTAGGAAAGTTGACATCAGACTTGGATCTCAGTGTGGATGGTACTCTTGTGAATATATGACTGAAGATAAGCCTCTTCTGGTTTCAGGTAACAGCTTTGTCTCATAGTGTGTAACCAAAGTGACCAAAGCGAAATATTTTGAGGGAATATTCACTAGGGCAAGTTTGAAATCTTTCAAACAATATTTGGTAGATGAAGTTCTTGTACTTATGGACACCCAAACAGCATATTTCTGGCAGGCCAATTTTTCACAAAGAATCTATTTTAAAAAACAATGACCAGCACATTTTATGTCCTTATCTTGCGGAGGTAAATTTTGGTAGATTTTGCTTGGTAATTTTCTCTGGGGCCCCAGTATTAAATTCTGCGTCCCCTATAAGCTACTGGGCCCCCTGAATCAAGCAGGGTATCCAAGCCCCTTCAATGCTACTAGCTATAGATACACGGTGTACAGTGACGATACAAGCGAGCATCCACTCCCACTGCTTTGTCGGCATGTGAGACGCAGGCTGTACCAGCTAAACAAACAGGCTTTGTTTTTTTGCTTTTTGTTGACTCATAACTGTACGAATGTGAAGCCACAGACTGCGCTGTGATGAAACGTGTTCCTCTGTCAGGATGGAGCCAGCGATGGCCCACCGCTGATGATACGGGAGGCTTCCACTTCTCTGCAAGTGTGTGCGAGGCAGTGCATGGGCGAGGCGGCGCGCATGAGAGCCCGCTTGCTCGCTCGCTCACTCGTCTTTGAAAGTTTTAGGGTTAAAGGGGCGGCTTGTTTACTTGGTTCCACAGCGTGTAAAGTGGAGTTTGCTTTTCTCTCTTTGTTTCTAAGGCTGAGGCTTGCACGGGTGGTTTCTTCAGCTCACACACACACACCTGCAAGGCTGGCAGAAATGCACTTTAATCTTGCAGAACTGGATGCGAAGTGCGACACTTAATGAAATCACTTTAGAGGATACAGAGCACTATAAATGTACTACGTTCAACTCACAGAGGAGACTCAATTCTCAATTGTGGGGCCAAGCAAAGATAAGTGTGTATTTCTTCCAGCTTGTGGGAGTGCTACAGCACTTTTTACGCCCATGGTGAGTCTGGTCTGATTTGTAGTTGCAATCCACATTGGCCTTACATCTGATTTCAGATGATGTCAGTGTAAATGTGATTTCTAATCATAAGGTCATAGCACCTTATCCTTTTTGGATCCATGTTTGGCTTTTCAGGGCTAGTGCTGATGTCACCATCAGTTTTAAACCCTAACATTTTGAAGACACTCATTGTTCTGTCCCGCCCCCCCCAGGTTCCCGGATGTACTGTTCAGGCACCATGAGAGTTGGGCATTAGGTTTCCCAGGAAAATGTTGTAAAACAAAATGCAAGGCTTATATCCATATTGACATTGATTGTATAGATATTTTGAGAAAGCTCACATAGAGTGATCGGGACAACACGCATGGCATAGAACCGATCAGAGAACCGATCAGGAAATCTGGAAGTTTCTAGAGAACACTGTTATAGTTCTGTGCAATTTGACTGATGTTCTCAGCCTTTTCCTTGTGATAAAGGGAAGCATTCACTGCACATAGGGGATATTCTTCTGCAGTATCTCAGATTGGATTAGACCGTAAAGTACCATAACGTCGGCTCCGTGCTTCTGTGGTGTCCCTTGTTTTTGGTACAAATAGGGGCCTGGAGTTACGGCGGCGAGGGGCTCATGCAGTGAGACTGCAGGCTGCCGGAGAGTCACTGCCTTTTAGATGAGAAAACTGTGCTGTGGCCAGGGGTCAGAGCGGAGACCCTGCGGGAGGTTAAGCTGTGAGGTGGGGAGGTGGAGCCCCCCCCCTCCTCCCAGAGGTGGCCTGTTAATGGGGTTATATATTCCAAAGCCCGGCCTGGGCCTTATTCCGCACCATTGTCGCTGCTGTCAGTTTGGAGGGGTTGAAGCGGTATGGAGAGTGGTGGGGGGGGGGATGAATCATGAGACCTGCCTTGTGGTTTCCTGTTCCCCGCCCTGTGCGCTTTGTCAGCCGAATAGCACTTCAGCGGGGAGACAATTATCACGCTCCCAAAAGCCCACTGGCGCGCTGTGAAAAGGTGCTACTAGAGAAATCATCAAAGCACTTCATTATGCACGGGGTAATCTGCCGTGTGCACGCATGCGCGGGTGGGCAGGCAGGCTGCGTGGCCCCCCAGGCACTGGTGCAGGGGGAGGGGTGCGGTCTGTTGTATTGGGGGAGCAATACCTTAGGGGTGACTTCCTCCCCACCCCCTCTTGAGTAACGCCATGTGGATAGAGATTGGGCAGTGTGTGCTGTAGACATCTGTCAGGACCTGGAGCAATAGCGCTGACCCGCCTCCCCCCGCCAGAATCACTATAACCACTACTACTCTGCGACAGTCAGGTCTCCCCAGTAGGCGGGAATCTTTTCCGCACAGTCGAGTGCCAGTGGGTGGCAGCACCTCTATCGGCGGGTTAGACTGTGGGGGATTCTGGTGCCATTCTGGGGGGGGTGGTTTGTAACAGCAGGCTGTCACACGGGTGACTGCGTGTCCTGCCACGTCTGCACATCCCTGCAAGGCTGAGCTGAGGTCTGCAAATGACGTGCAGTGACCAAACCTATCCTGCAGGAGGCGCTAGAGCAGGGCTTTTCATCCTGCAGCCTGTCTACCAGCAGGTCCTCCAAGGTCTCAGTAATCAGGCATTAAATAGTTATGTTAAGGCTCTATGCTGTTCATTTATGTTAGTCCATAGTGTGATTACATTTTTTTATGAAGACAATGTCAATAGACGTAAATATGCTCAGATCTGTACCACAGTACAGTTTAAAGCGATATTTGTCACAACCAAGGTTATGATTATTTTTTTCCTCCTTGTCTTAGTAAAACAGTATGTTGTTAGGGCAGCTCAGAGGCATATGTGACACATGACACATGAAGGAGATCACAAGTGAATGAAACCAGCTGGGACACGGGGACAGTTCAAGTTGCACTGCGGAAACAGAGTAAGGTTGTAGGAATTTTGAGTGCTGAAGCTTCATCCAGGTGATTTGGACCAACCCAAGAAAAGAGGGACAGGGAAAATGAATCAGCATGGTAATCCTGGCCGTCCCTTCCAACGTGGCCGAGTCCCCTTTACTGTCTCCTCGTTGATTGTGTGAGGTCTGATTGGTAAATACAGCATGTCTAACTGAAGGGGAGGAGTTGACATCGGTGAGGTACGGTTTTCTAATGGATGTGTCGCATGGACAGATTAGTCTGAAGGACCCCTGTCAGAGTGATGAGACTGTTTCATAGTTCATATACCTGTGAGCACATCGGATTAGGCAGCACAGTTGTGAATGCTAGCAATTAGTTTAGTGTTTGTATGAGGAGGAGAAGAAGCTTGTTGTTTCCAGTCTGCCATGCTGGGGAACAGCTCATTGACGAGGAACACTGGATCAGGAAGCTGCGGGAAACGGCTTAGTGCTGACATTCGCTACACGTCAAGGTCAAAACGGGTCAGCATATCAGCAGAAATGCAGGACAGTTTAGCTAATTTAGCTACCATACCCCAATACTGTTGACGATGTGAATCTCAAGTTCGCTAATTTGCTCACCGCTGTTGAACAGCATGAGTAGCTTATAGGGGCACTGGGGTGAGATCATCAGTAAACAGATCGTCAGGGGCTTCCGTCGTACATCGGGATAACCTTTCTCCAGTGTGAACAAGACGCATCCCTTCACGAAAAAATACTCTCTATAAGGCCGAAGATCTCATTGACATATAAGTCACTTGACATCATAATGCATATATTCACTTTCATCTTGTGGGGAAGCGCCATCTCCGGCTTTAAATCTGATGCAGCGCCCTGTAGATGCAATTCCTGCAAGATCGCAACAGATCTCATCATGTCATCATGTGCAAACAAAGCAAAATGAGAGACTATGACCTCTAGTACAAAACAATTCAAGATGACATGTTGAAAAGGTCCTATGTAATCATGCTGACCACATTGGCTATCCCCTCTCATGGTGAAATTAACCTCTAACCTTCTGGGCACAGTTGCATCATGCACCATGCACCATGCTTGGGCAGAGCCCCTGTATTTAGCATAGAGACCTAATAGGAAACTGTCCTTCCTGTCTTGTTTTGAATATAGAATATTTATCTAATTATAAAACATGTTCTCACCCTTGCTGATAACTCCAAGGCCTGCTTTAAACCAGAGGGAATGTTGAATCTGTGGGTAATTGTTTTATTCTGGCTCTGTGGGCTGGTTCTGACTCCCCCTTTTGACCAGTGACACTCTTCTGGACCTAACACACAATCTATCATCCATCAGGCAAGGCATCATGCTAGCTCATCAGCCACACCCCTCTCAATCTAAGAAAGAATGAAAATGGAAATAAAATTCGAAGAAATCAACAATGTGGCCATATCTGATTTGGCTGCAGATTAAGAGAGCCTCATTTCCTGCGCTGGTCTTCTGAACCTAGACCAAGCAAAACTTGGTTTGGAGGGTTCAGCTTCTTAAACTTGATAATAATAATAGATTAAGTCCTTTATTTGCCATTTACACAAGTACAGATAGATTAAAATATTTCTCTTCACATACCCCAGCTTGCTCTCCATAGCTTTGGGTTACAGGACAGGGTCGACCAAGCTGGGGGTTAAGGTCTTTGCTCAAGGCCCACATTTGTGTGACTGTTGTGCCAAGGCCGCGGCTCAAACCATCAATCTTCTGATCACCGTCACAGAGACTAAGTCTGCTGAGCCACTCACCAATAAACATGTGACGTGATAAACATGTGACGCAATAAACATGTGGCGCATACATAAAGTTTATGCAACTGTAGTTATGCGTCAGGAGGTTATGTGTTTCAGCCGTGTAAGCCGTATAGTCATATTAGGAAGATTTGCATGTTGCTACTAGTTGTAATTGAGGGTTCAGTGATGAATGCTGTAGGTTATCTACTTAGACTTAATATTACTGATGACCAACTGATCTCCCAAACCATTCTTGTATTTACACCTGTGTTCAGGTATATGTGTGGAGGTAGTTCTGAAAAATATAGAAAGAAAAATGATTAAATACTTTGTAAATTGATTCTCATTCTCATGTCACACATCTACATATCACAGAGAACGCTATAACAGTAACATATATTTGTGGGGTGATGTTGTCATCTTGTAGCTAAACTCTGCTGCTACCCTTCCATGAACATCATAATCCATATGTTTCAACTAACGTAATGGGATCTTCCGTGGGTTGACATCAGTTTAATATGAATAGTTTTAGAACATTCTTTGATGTGTCCTTAGTGTTGAGAACCATTGAAGCAAAGTTTCCACCCACGTTGTTTTCTACAATGCAGAGAACCCTCTTTTTCCAACCACATTCAGGTCCCCCCAAAATCAATCACACAATAACATCAACCCAGTCTGTTGATGATTTTGCACCTTCTCAGTGAACTAATCTTCTACGACCTGTTAACAGCACAGGGTCTAGTATGCCTAGAAGTACAGTTGACACTCTGGACAGGATCGTTCATCACATGATTTTTAAAATATTTCTATATTAAGATGATGTTCCAGGTGACACTACATTGTGTGAGCAAAGTGGCAGATTTTTTGGTGTAAAAGGCAGAGATTTCCTGGGTTTATGTTTCCCCATTTCCTCACGCCCGATCTGGTTTGTTTTGTGGGCTTGCCGCTCATGCAGCTATAATCCGACTGTTTACCATTCCTTCACGTGAAAGCAGCTTAAGGTGAAGTGGGCGCCCAGGTCCTGCTGATGTGCCACTATCCGCCAGGCCTTTTCCTCGCCACTTCTGTTTCGAAAGTGAGACAAAACACATGGGAAAAAGGGAACGTCTCACCGGCCAGGTGAGACCGCAGGAAGGAACCCTTTCCGCCAGCAGAAAGCAGCTCACGAATGGGAGCATTTGTATTAGGAACAGGTCCTGCTCCACCGGACCACGGTGGACATAAATGTTTTTTGAACTCGGGCTTGTAATCTGAGCCAAATCTGCCCAAACACCACATTATCCGCTCAAAATAAATCTGACTAGGACCTCTTTTAGCTCTCCAGTGATCACCATCTTTTTGTAATAGGATCTTTGTTATTGGTGTGAAGACACATTTTCACCTTTTTTAAGCAAAGACAATTCAGCAATTCAACATTCAGGTTCAGTATTGCAACAAAATCTTTTCTGTCTTTTTTCTTATAAACGGTATGAACGTTGCCAGCAATATTTTTAGTTTCACAGTATAATGTCACAAAAAAACAGCTGTTTTCACTGTTATTCTGGCCAGAATGTATGTTTTGCATATTTGCTTGTTAATCCTGTGGTTCAACATTGACTCTTGACTGGAGTCGTTTCATAAAAAAAGTCTCTGACAGGCACAATCTTGAGTAGGTAGGAAATACTAACTGTTCTGATCAGGCTAGTAACCATGCCAAAGCCCCTGGAGAGCTTGGCCTGGCTTGTTTCAGTCTTGTTTTGTTTCTCACTCCAACTGCAACAGTTTGTGTGCTTCTTTAGCTTTGAAGAAACAGACTTTCCAGCCAGCGCACTGTGATTTTCCATGATGTGTTTCTCCTGGTATATGAATAGAAGTCAAGAGGTTTTCACTTCTGTCTCTGTTGAAGACTTTACTTCCTGTTTAGTTTGTCCAGTTGACAACTGGTAGCAGATATGGCAGATTTTAGCATTTTTTCAAGCCTGTTGTAATTAATCCAATTCAGTTCAATTCAATTAATTTTTATATAGCACTTTTTCACGATATTGCATTGTCTCAAAGTGCATTACATTGACCCTGCCCAATTACAATTGTATTTGGTTGATGTAATTACAATTTTCAGTTCCTTGCAAAAAAATCCACCCTTCTAACCATCCCATCACCATCTAACACAGGGGAACAAGGGCTAAAAAATAAAATAGACCATCAAAATAAAAACTGTCCAGGTATGAAGCTGGAGGTGGCTGGACACTCTAACGCGAGACATACTGATGAAGGCGACTGGGGAACAGATAAGATTCCAGCTCATCAAGACATTAAAATTGCAGCGCATGCATTAGTGCAGTCAGCCTGCAGACATAATGCATCGCCTTCCTTTGCAGAATCACTGCACCTTACCAAGCCAGTTATCTGGCGAGTATCTTCTGCCTTTACCTTATCTGTGGAGGAAAACAACAGGCACTCGCTCTCCCACGGTCAAAAAAAAAACAACAATAACAACTCTCCTTCGACAGGGGTTTAAAAGAAGGTTATCTTTGGATGCGTAGATCTGTCTGAGCATGCTGCTTTTATTTCAGAGTTAGAAATCGTTACCGAGTCAACAGGAAGTTCTCCTAACAAAAGAAAGTCGCAAGAAGGTCTGCAGAAGTGCTGGCCTAGCGTGCTAGCGGGGTAGCCCACAAAAGGTTAAGGAGATGCTGGTCCACAGCATCATCTGTTAGCATGCTGTCAGGCTATTTAGTGAGTAGAAAGGTATACATGTATTTAAAGGACTTCTTTGTCTTTTCTTTATTGTAACGTGTAAAACAAAAATTTTAAAGTATATTAAAGTAACAAATATAGAAAGGATTTTTAGTGTCAGGAATTGGAGGTGAAATAACACGTGCCTGTGATTTCTCATGAGATGTAATTTGACTAACAGCTGTCGACCTGTAGGAGGCAGTAATACCTTCACCTTTCACCTGCTGAAAGGTCATTAGGGTGTCTCAGATCATGTTAGAGCCTGGATCTGATTCTTCAAGATCAGGTTGCACAGAATTATAAGTATATAGTAAAGATAATGCCAGGATATATCGTTTGACGTAGTTAGTTTTTTTTGTATTACTGTCAGCATGCCTAGATAAATATGACATGAATATATACTGTTATGTGGCTTGAGAGGAAAGTGAGGAATAATGTTTGTGACTGTGGAGAGGATCAGATTTGAGTAAATATCCTCAAAGACTTCTTACAAAATCGTTTAGCTGGGGGTGGGAGTGAGCAGTCACCTAGACATGGATCAAAATGTTTGATAAAGCAGGTTGACCCACAATAGCTATGCAACTGCAGAGAGACTAAAGCCCTGAATGAATCTGAACAAGCCCCGAATGATTTGTTTAGATATTTTAAGAACTGTGCTCTCAGTCTGAGGGTAAGGCTTGATTCTCTGGGCCAAGGCTAAGGGGCAAAGACCAGTAGCACCCCTTTTTTTTCGGGGGGATTTTGTGCATCATTTCCTGAGTTAAGCAGTGCACATTAAAAGTTGAAAATTAATTTCAGACCAATTTTTTTGCTGTTTATTTATATCTGCATGTGTATAAAGATATATCAGGAGCTTACAAGTTACATAATTAGATGCCTGAGGTGACAGATTAATTAGTTCACCTAAGCCGGATGTTTGATTATTTGTAGCAATTATCGAAAAATTGGTGTCGTGTCCGTTTTTGATTATGCGTCAAAAATCACGTGCAGATAAGGAATAATCAGTCCGTTTTGAATCAGAAGCGCAGATTTTTGCTGGATAAGTTAGTAAGAGAAGAAAATCAAGTACGCCTCGTCTTGCGGGGGCAGCTGACGAGGGTAGGATGAGGCTCCACATTTCATAACCCATCTTTGTGGCGACGGATGCGACTCGGTGACAGTATCAGCCTTTGGTACGCGTCGCGGAGACGGAGCGGGAGCCGTGTTATCGGCAAGCTGCCTGTCAGCCGCGTTGCCTCGCCGGCGCCGGTAGCAGCGACGAGAGCGCGCTGTTTGTGAAGGTGCCGCCCGCAGCCGCCGCTGCGCCGTAACCCCAGTGCCGACGAGTGTTCGGCGGGCAGCCGCGCGAAGGAAGCCGCCTTGTCTGCCATTTAAAACACTTCAAAAAGCACTCATTTAAAAACTCCGCGATTTGGATTTTCCCCATGAAGGTAGTGACAGACGTTGCTTCATGCCACTAGGCTGAAAAATGCGCTTTCTCAGGGGAAATTCTGTTTTCTTGAGTCTGTTCAGCGGTTATAGTTTAACTCTTAAACGTGTTTCAGGGCTTTGTGTGTCTCACAGGGCGTTGTGTCCCGCCGTGGCCTGTTATATTGTTAAATGTAAAGCACATTTATTTCTGTTCTGCAGAAGCTTGCCATATGTGTATGCATATTATTAATTTCTTAATAATTTTATATTTCAATATAATTATCCAAAACAAATGTGAATAATAAGCATAGTAAATAAGCTTTAACATTGTTCTGGATGTTTTTATTAATGAAGGTGTTGCCAGTGCATTATGGGACAGCTGTCGCCATGGTAAACTACAATACATGCCCCCCTATTTAATTAAGACTTGATCTTGGTGGGACAATGAACAGGACCATGTGACCTGGGGATAGATTTATTCCACTCCAGCATTTTACTTTACATCCCCTCTGTGGTGAAGACTGGTTTTTCTGCAGGCTTTTGAGCCGCATTATCCTGGTTAATCTCTGCGATGTTTACCTCAAGTGTTGCCCAGCAGTAATTATTTTGATGGTATGTGAGAACCTGTCTATTCTAAGCCCGTAGCCAAAAACCACATTGTTATTATGGATCTTTTTTTTAAGTATTTTGGAAAGTCTTCTCACTTTGGATGTGCCAGTCTAGTGGTGATGAGTAGGACCGCATGGTCCACAAAAGGTCTCACAATTCCAGCGGACTGACATGGGCAGTGCTGGACATGGCGCCACCTGGAGTCAGCTTCAGGCCACAGCTACAGTTCCGTAATGTCAACCAGTCACTCATAGTATCAATCAAATTTTTTTCATTTCTATGTGGTATAAATTAGAATTTAAAAAATTAATTTAAGGGTTCACGCCATCGGTAATAAGAGTTTAGTATATAGTGCAGGATATATTCATAAACAGCTTATCCTGGAAAATTATTTTGAAATACTTTATGTGTAATGTAGTATTTCTGGTTAGTTTTTTTTTTTTTAAATATATGTTGTCACAGTGTTCAATGTCTCAGTTGCTTGAATTATACAGATGAATTGTAATATATATTTTTAATTGTAACACTGAAATACCTGTTTGGCGATTTAAATAATAGGAAATAATAAATGCCTAGACCAACAGTCGAACCAAAGTAATACAGTCAATATTAACATGTACGTTTCCTGTTTTAGAAACCTGAATCTGTCCACCTTCTGATGAGGCCCTCAGACTGGCTGCCTTTATGCTGCTGGCTGACCCTGGTGGTCTGATTCTTTGTAGGCTGCGGTCTGATTCTGTCATGCTTCAGACAGCTGTTTTGCCAGCTTTGGGGCTGTCTGAGTGCAGCAGGTATTAACAGGATTAACAGCGGTACTAAAACAGGAGAAGGAGGCCCCCGTGAGGCTGCCTCTTCGGCCCCCAGCTTCTCCCTGCACCACGGCGTCTGGAGCAGACAGCACCCTGCTCACTTAATAACCCTGCAAATGTTCTGCTGCTTCGGGCTATTTTAGAGAACTTCTTATTCATTTTCAAAGCTTTGAAATTTTTGGGAATGAATATTGAAATACAGTTTAGACGGCTTTAAAGAAGACCATTCCCATTTATGCCGCTCTCTCTTCATAAGGGCCTATAAGGTAAAATAAATGTCAGTCAACAACACCATGCGTTTCTCTAATTTGTTCAAACAGGAAAGTAAATTTAAATGATTTACAGCCTCCTGACATGAATATCAGTACTGACAGCTAGTTTCTGTTATCCGACAGCTGTAGAAGTTAAAAATAACTGTATTGGATCCAAATTAAATGAATCATTTGGCTTCCGAGGTGAGAAAAGCTTTGGCTTGAATTCTCTTGTCATGCTGTAACAGGCTATAGATCACAGCTGTTGTTTTGTTACATTGTCATTAGGTGAATTCAGTATATATTTACTATATATAGTAAAGTGTACACCCTGCACAGTGTTATTCAGATGAAACTGCTCCTCTCAATTAGTTGTTGTGTGGGTAAAACAGCTGTTAAGGGGTACTCTGTCCATTCAGTGTCCCAGATCTGCTAATCCCAGGCAGGACCTTGCTGGGCCTGGAGCCTGTCCCAGGAAGCAGAGGGTAGAAGGCAGGATGGGATACTTGGTTCATCCATCACATGACAAAAGGCAACATGGGATTCTGGTCCATCACAGGGCACAAGGCAGGATGGGATATTGGTCCATTATAGGGCAAAAGGCAGCATAAGATTCTGGTCTGTCCATCATGTGGCACAAGGCAGCATGGGATGCTGGTCTATCCATCACTGGTAATAAGGCAGGGTCAGAAATCCCACTCAGGTGCAGAATCTACATCTGCATTACAGTCAAGGTGAGGGGGACCACATTGCTACTCACTGTGGAAGGTTGTATAGTATAAAAAGATACCAATGCAAAGCCATCAATGAGAACGTTAGGACATGCGTGTTAGGACGTGTGTTAGGGCACGTGTGTTAGGACATGAAAGGGTGCTGTGGGACAATGTGTGACATTGAGAGCGCTCAGTATCTGCCCCTCTGTTCTACTCACACAGCCCCCCGGAGATGTTTGACATCTTCGTTAAATGACACGGTCTCCTTTCAGCGTTTTCATCGGCATCCACAAGGAAGGCAATGTGGGTCATTTTTGTCTTGCGGTGTCTGTGTATATTCTGGGTGGCGTGTGGCCCGGTGGGTCAGGACACTGTGTTAGTGATCAGAAGGTTGCTGATTCAAATCCTGTGGCTGGCCAAGTGATGTCATCATTGGGCCCTTGAACAAGACCCTTAACCCCAATTTCTCTAGAGACTCTCTGACCCTGCTGCCTCATTTGTACTTCTCGTTGGATAATAGCAGCTGGTGAATAAAATATTAATAAATATAAATTTATGTGTTTGTGTGAATGTGGTGTGTGTGTGTGTGGTCCTGAGTGTGCGGTCATGTGTGTAGTCAAGTATTCTGAGTCGTTTTCCTCCTCTTCTGCTCATGTACTGCCCCAGCGATCTGCTACATTTCCCACAGACAAACAGGACTTTGCCTCTCTGTAAGCTAGTGTTATCTGTACGGCCAGGTCTAACTAGATGGGATTAGCGATTTCTCACAGAGGCCCCTGTGGGATCTTGGCAGACAGAAAAGAGCAGGCAGTGTGCAGCCCTGCAAGACAAGTGATTGGGAGCTCATCTGAAATGTGCACTTTGATGTACAAATCCATGTCTCAGGTGGGAATACCACTCCGAAGGCAGGAGTCCCTGTTTACACGGCAATGGTTATACATCTATCCTGGAGAGGAGGTCTTAATTCATTGTGAATTCATCAGAACAGAGGGTGAGTCGCTGAGATGTGAAGCTCTGACTGATTTGACGTGAGGTAGCAGCAGGTTGCCACAGACAGGCGCGTTTAAACAACAGCAGGAAGCACATATTAGATAAGTGTATCTTGGAATGTTATTATTTTAAAATCCTCTTTAATTCATTCTTTCATTTATCTTCTATACCACTTGTCCTATGCAGGGTTTGTGGGGTTCAGATCCAATGCTGGAGACAATAGGTGCAAGATAGGGAACAACCCAGGGCGGGGTGCTATCCCATTGCAAGGCACATATTTCACTTTAATATATGTGATTATTTTAAAGTATGAGAGAACATCCTTGTGTTTCTTGAATAATGTCCAAGCTGTGTAAACTCAGTTGTTTGTAAATGTAAATCATGCAGCAGTGGTGGTGGGGTGCCTCACACCTGCATGGTGTGTATGTGTGAGTGAGTGCGTGTGTGTGTGTGTGTGTGTGTGTGTGTGTGTGACTGTGTGTGGTTGAGGGGGGGAGGAGCTGCATTCTCTCGCTATGACGGGCGTGTATGGGCGCTCTGTGAAGGACTGCCGTCCTGTCCATAGTGTGCGTAGCGTGTATGGGCGCTCTGTGAAGGACTGCCGTCCTGTCCATAGTGTGCGTAGCGTGTATGGGCGCTCTGTGAAGGAC
>JAODJU010000018.1:8086334-8108370 GCA_026776725.1 Gnathonemus echidnorhynchus | reverse complement strand
GGGGGGGGGGGGGGCGGCACCATCTCAAAAGGGAAAGTCAGGTGACTGGGGTCATTTCTCTTAATTCCCCTCATCCGTCCCCTGTCTGGGTACAAATTCATCATGCTCTGTTTCTTCCTCACCGCCAGCAAACTTAGGCAGATGCTGAGTCCATGCTATACTCGCTTCTCTTTGAAACAGCCCTTTTATTTTTCACGTTTTTCCTCTGTATTCTCTGGATCCCAGCCCAGCTCAGTTGCTGTGATGCCTGAAATGGGAACCCCGTCCTTAACACACCTCTCATTCCACGTCTTACACCTGGCTCACGTGGTTCTCTTGTAATTCAAATTTATATTACAGATTATTTCTCGATGGAACTTCCACGCAGAATGTCACAGGCTTTAATGATATATAGTAGAAAATGTTTTTGTATAGACAAATACTGTTAGTCGGCATGATGGGTGTTTCATTGTGATATTTTTGAGATATCTTCTATCGCTGGAAGCCAAGTTTGGGATGTTTAAATAGTAGATAAGACAACATCATCCAAGGTATCCCTGTTAGGATGGAAATCATCCCTTCTTCATGTGTTGAATTTTTTTGTGCTAGAGGTCTATCATGTGTTAGATGTGATGACTGATTTCCCTTCTCTTTCCACAGCTCAAATCGAAATAATTCCTTGCAAGATCTGTGGCGATAAATCATCGGGAATCCATTATGGTGTGATAACATGCGAGGGTTGCAAGGTAGGTCCCAACTCTTTCCTCTTCATGCCAGTGTTGCTGATGTTTTCTCTTGCGACTCACTTCATCTCCTTCTGTCCCTCCGCAGTACTTATGCAAAGTATTTACCTTTTGTTAAACATAATACTTAGTTCTATTCATTTTATTTCTTTATTTATGTCATCAACTCAATGTTTTGAAGAGGTCTTGTTAAAAAGCACAGTTAAATAAAAATTTGGAGATACTGGAATGTTTTCAGACTAATTTGATAACTCTTCCTGCCCTACGATGACGCTCAGCGTGCCAAAGGCACTTGGACAGCTGTGAGGCTTTTCACAGCCTCAGCTTCGCACATCTGGAGTGTACAGTATTCAGCCACTATTCTTGGCAGACAAGTTGGATTAGTACTGTAACACTCCAGTCGTGACGCATTCCCCTTTGAAGAGCCGTTTCAGAATATTTACTGGAGCCACTTGAGTGTCTCTTTGGCTGTGTGTTTCACCTCTTATTGCTGCAGAATATTTTGCTTAGTCTTTCTGGAATCTCCTAATTATTGTCTATTTTAAAGTGGCTTCTGCTTTGGGTGCCACAGTGGCTCAGTGGGTAACACAGGTTTGGGGTTTGAACCCTGCATCTGCTGGGTGTGTGTGCATTGCACCAGCTCCCTCCCAGCAACCTGATTTCTGCTTGCAGTCCAAAGACATGCAGTTAGGCTAAGCGTCGTCACCTGATTGCCCATAGTGTGTGCTTGTATGTGCCCAGCGATGCCCTGGCATAATACCCCAGCCTTACACCTTCTGCTCCCTTGGATCGATTCTAGGTCCCCCGTGACCCTGACCAGGATAAGCGCTTGGAAGATGGATGTTTTCCCTATCGCCTTTTGCCCAGATTTGTAGACTGGTTGACCTACTGCTGATCCAGAGCTTCTCTCACTAATTCTCTCTTTATTCCGCTGCTCGTTTTGGGCTGCAAAATGATTATGCATATTTTTCACCACCAAAATGAAAATCGGTGATCGGCTTTCTAGTGCCTATATTTTCATTTAGCCCTGAGCTTTTCTTAAAAGTTACCCCCACCCGTCAGAGCTCACTTTGAACACTCCGCCCATCCATGAGTCCCAGCACTGGCTGGTGTATTTAAACCAGTGTGTGTAACTTCATGGGGCAGTTGGTTGCCCAGGACATTGTCATAGTGAAGCATATATCAAATAAAGATATATTTTTTAGCTTTAATGAATTTTTTTTCCCATGTTAAGGTTTAAGAGGATGTGCAAATGAAACGTAAAAAGTATCAAGTGCAGAAGAATGTATCAAAAAAAAGTAATGTGAAAAAATGGATTGGCTGTTTCCTGTAAGTGCGCAATGCACAAGATACACATTCTTCTTGCCTAAGGCCTAAGAGATTAACAACAATCGCATTATGCACCTCTCCCCAGCCCTACTGGAATCTTTCTTCCACAGTAGACATGGCATACATGTGCGTTTATGTGAGCTCAATGTGTATGTCATGGGATACGTGAGCAGAGAGTGACTCACCTTAACAAGCGCTTCTCCTACATCAACCGATGGCAGACTGATGGAGCGTGTAGTCGTTCATGGAGGTCTATCTCGAATCTTTCTTTCACCTGTACTTTCCCCTGACGTCAGGAAAATTGTCGGACAGGGAAGCCATGAAGGAGATGGGTGGAGGCAGTGAGGAAACTGGCGCTTCTGGCATCGGGCTTACAGGCCTGGGATTGGACCAACCTGAAGCTTTTCAGTAAACCAGCAAAATTTATGCTGAATAGCTCCTAATTACTTCCGGCATAAGAGTATGTAATGATATGCACAAATACACAAAACCATAAATCATGGCTCTATGAGAGAATCGAGTTTGTCACCGGCTGCTGCAGCCCAGATTTCTAATGGTTTTCATCAGAAAGCAACTTGGCAGCTGTCAACTGTTTTCGTGTAATTAAACAGCCAATGGGCAACTAATTAAGGCACATGCACATTGAGGGCTGGATATGGGGTCTCCTAATGATGTGCCGCAGTTAATTTGCTAAGTCAAGATGAGCCGTTGCATCACTTTGTAGATGATCAGTGCTGTCGTGACCTGATCAGCTGACACGAGGCCTGCGTTCTGCCCCCACCCCAGAAGCAGGAAGCTTACCCAACTGTGTCCCTTGAGATACTGGATCTCGGCGGTGTGCAGTCGTTATGTTATTTTATTAGATGTTATTAGTTAGTATTCGTTTAAAATTTATTTATTTGAAAATGTTATTAATTGTTGTTAAGTGCCCGTTCTCTTAGGGATGTAACAGTACACAAAATTCAGGGGTCGCTACACACCTCACTTTGTTTCACTTGGTATCTGATCGAAAAGAAAATCAGCGGTATCACCAATCCCTAAACTCCCCATCCATCCATCCATCCATCCATCCATCCATCCATCCCCCATTCCCATTTGTCCTATGTAGGGTTGAGCTTTTCCAGAGCCTTAAGCACCCTTAGTTTTTTTTTTGCCTGGTCTGAATTTCCTGGCAAATGCACCTTGAATGCCACCACAGAGGCTGGGTCTCCTTGCTCCTGTCGTAAACAAGATGTCAACTCCAATGAATTAGCATGTTGGATGTGCTTCTAGCAACATATCCGAGTTCAGTATAACCGAGCCGACAGACAGTCTTGGCCTTATCAGCTACTCTCTCTGCAGTGCTGGTGTAATTTATTTGGAAACCAAAATGTTCCCAAACTGCTGTTTTAAGTGATGTGGAAGGCAGGGGCACAGCTACTAATTTTGGACCCCCTGACAAAATGTCACCTTGGGTCCCCCAAACCTGCATTCCTACTGTAGAAATGCCAATGCATAATGTTTCCTGAGCATATACATTATTATCTTTGGTATTCAGCCCCCCTGAATAGGCCAGCCCATGTCAGGCTTGCCGAATCTGCATCTGTGCATGACACAAGAGCAGAACTGATTTAGATAGCGACCAGGGATTACATTAGCTTCCTCAAGTTCAAGTTAAATTTGTAATAAGCCATCAGATTCTCAGCTCTTTTTTATGAGGAGATGATGATGAGTTTGTAAGCAGGTTTTAATATACAGTTATTTGTTGGACTAGCAAGCTAATTTTGTGAACCATAGCAAAGCATAGCATAGCTATGTTAGCTAAAGAATTATAAGAATAGCTACAGAATTGTAAGTAACTGATTAATTTGCATCACATGGAGACAGAGTTTGGATAAACACCAACATAAATAAATGGACCTTTTGCTGAAAATCTGAGTGAGCAATTGTCGCACTCTCTTTTCTCTTTCAACTTTATGTTGATTATTATTTTTCTGATAACCAGATTTTAATTTTCAGTATTTTTCGCACACACTGGAATTCACACCGACTTCTTCCAATGTAGGCTGACTAACTGATATTACCTAATTAGTGTATCATGAGGCCAAAGGCAGGGTTGAATAATTTTTGCTAAAACAGAGGGAAGTACAGATGATGTCCAGTTTTCTTTTTCCCGAAAAACAATTAAACAAATTCAAATATTAATTTTAATTTGTATATAGTAAGTAATGTATTCTCAAAATTGTCATTTCAATTGTAATTGCCCCTATCATTCTGGGGCCCTTAGAATCATCCTATCACCCCCCCCCCCTTTGGCACCCCTGGTGAGACGGTCTCTGGCTTCACAACTATGACTGACTGTAACCAGCATTAGCTGTAACCAACTCATAGCCACAATTAGCATAATATTTTCTGTGTGGAACAGTCACTTGTGAATTGCGGTTCTGCCCGTGCCAAGGAATGTATTCATGTTTCATTCTGTTTACTGAACTGAAATTGATGTGCTGAACTTTATACACTGACCATTATAGCCTTACATTCTCTGCATCTTTGTGATGTGTGAGGTTCCCAGTCTCTATGTGAATGTGTTTTTGAGGTTTTCAGTCTCTGTGTGAACATGATGTTTGAGGTCCCCCAGTCCCTTTGTGAATGTGGTGTCTGAAGGATCCAGCCCGTTTGAATGTGGTTTTTGAGGTTCCCTGTCTGTTTGAATGCAGTTTTTGAGGTTCCTGTTTCTCTGTGAATGTCTCTTGAGGTTCACTGTTTCTCTGTGAATGCGTTTTGAGGTTCACTGTTTCTCTGTAAATGTGCTGTTTGAGGTTCTCGGTCTCAACATGAATGTGGTTTTTGAGGTTCATGGTCTGTATGAGGATGTGGTTCTTGAGGTTTCCAATCCCCATATAATTGTGGTTTTTGAGGTTCCTGGTCTCTATGTGAATGAGTGTTTTGAGCTTCCCATTCTCCATATAAATGTGGTTGTTGAGGATCCTGGTCTCCATATAAATGTGGTTGTTGAGGATCCTGGTCTCCATATAAATGTGGTTGTTGGGGTTTCTGGTCCCCATATTAAAGTGGTTGCTGAGGTTCCTGGTCTCCATATAAATGTGGCTGTTGAGGTTCCCAGTCTTTTTGGTGTCTGAGGCAGTTGGTCTCTCTGTTTCTTCATGTGATTCCATGTGTTATCTGCTCTCCTCACCCATGTAGGGCTTCTTCAGGAGAAGTCAGCAGAGTAATGCTGCATATTCCTGCCCCCGGCAGAAGAACTGTCTGATTGACCGAACCAGCCGCAACCGGTGCCAGCACTGCCGCTTGCAGAAGTGCCTGGCAGTGGGCATGTCACGGGATGGTATGTATAGCTGTGTTAGTGAGTGCAGGGGGTGGTGTTGGGGTTAGGGTTAGGGTTAGGGTTACGTGAATCTGAATGGGGATGTGCCTGAAACTAAATGAGTATTTAGATTCATTTACAATTTATAAAGGTTTCAATGGAATGATGAGTTGTAATATGAGGTTTATGAGGGCAAGATTAGCACAGTCTTTAATGTCAAACTGTATCTGAATATAGCCCAAGCCTCCTGTGACTTTCAAATAACTTGGGAATATTTTTTGTAGCATTTCATTAGCTTGCAATATCCTTTTGTCCCTGTATGATATAAATCTCCTCACCCGTGTGTCTCTGTGCCTCCCATGCATAGCTGTGAAGTTTGGCCGCATGTCCAAGAAGCAGCGCGACAGCCTGTATGCGGAGGTGCAGAAACACCGGCTGCAGCAACAGCAGCGAGACCACCAGCAGCAGCCTGGTGAGGCGGAGCCGCTCACGCCGCCACCCGCCTACGGCCTGTCCGCCAGCGGTCTCACCGAGCTGCAGGACGACCTCGGAGGCTACATGGACGGTCACACGCCAGATGGCGGCAAGCCGGACTCTGCCGTCGGCACGTTCTACCTGGACATCCAGCCCTCGCCGGACCAGTCTGGCCTGGACATCAACGGCATCAAGCCCGAGCCCATCTGCGACTACGCCCAGGGTTCCGGATTCTTCCCCTACTGCTCCTTCACCAACGGGGACACCTCCCCCACAGTGTCCATGGCAGAGCTCGGTGAGGGGGTGGACACAACCTGGGAGTGAAAGATTTGCTATAAAGGGCAGAGGATGGGAGGCTGGTCCCATCTTTGAGGCTCATTACAGCTCCGTTTTTCAGAATTACCAATCAGGCCAATCAGAATACAGCAGATATCAGGAAAAAACATACGTAATTCCACCTATGAATCCTACTTATCCAGTACAGATATCCCAGTAAGCATGGAACGTGAAGCAGTAGATTCCCAGAGCATGATTCCAATCCATCGCAGAGCATATAGTCATATGCAAACGCAGAATGGATCCAGAGAGACAAATTAAAACTAAGCACATATTTGTGGAGTGAGGGAACAAACTGGAGTAGCCAGAGGAAAGCCACCTGAGCACAGCAGTCCTGGAGGTGTGAGGCTACCATGTTACCAGCTGAGCCGCTGTGCAACCCTCCTTGCAGTCTGCATACTGTATAAATGCACAGATGATAAAGTTATAATGTATACATTTTTTCTGATAAAAAAACTAAAATTTAATATGAAAATTAAGTCAGACAATCATAAAATCCGTATGTATTTCTGAGTTTGCATTGAATGACCTTTCATCCGTTCGGTACCATTGTCATCTTCTCCACCTCCTCCTCCCCTTTGTCATCACTTCCTTCAATTCTGACAGCCTTCTCTGCCGTGAACTTTGCGGAGGCGGTTAAAGGAAATGTCAGAGACCACCTTCTGGTTAAACTGCCAGTGGGGAGTGTGATTCCGGCAGACTGCAGTCGCCCGTCTTGATGCACGCTTTGCGGCGCTGACTTTTACCATCACTGTCGCTGCAGAGCACCTGGCCCAGAACATTGGCAAGTCCCACGTGGAGACGTGCCAGTACCTGCGGGAGGAGCTCCAACAGATGAGCTGGCAGGCCTTTCTCCAGGAAGAGGTGGAGAGCTACCAGAACAAGGTATGGGGCACGCAGCCATCATCCTGTTAGAGCGAGGCATACATCACCTGTACCTGCTCACCCGTTGGCGGGAATCTTATGGTAACCTCTGTGTTCCTCACCAGCCCCGGGAGGTCATGTGGCAGCTGTGTGCTATCAAAATAACAGAGGCCATCCAGTATGTGGTGGAGTTCGCCAAGCGCATTGATGGCTTCATGGAGTTGTGTCAGAATGATCAAATCGTACTTCTAAAAGCAGGTACGTTGGTCTCTTTCTGTTGCCTCGGGTACAGGAAAAAGTGAAAACAGGCCTTCCTGACCAGATGGTCAGTGTTTCTCATCATTACATCAGGGTTCAAGTCATTCTAAGCATTAGATCACGCTTTCAGACGTTCCTCACCACTACTTTAGGGTTCTCCATCAGAAGAACAGATCTTTCTCATGATTCAATCAGGGTTCCAGACCTTCGCCATAATTAAGGGTCAGGGTTTCCCCATAATTAGGTTCAAGTTTTATTGTCATACGTATTCAGGGAACACGGTGACATTTTTGTGATCTTTCTTAACATTAAGTCAGGGTTCCCCATCAGAAGGTTCGACCTTCCAGCTCAGTAGGTTACTTTCCCATCAGAGTGTCACATCTGTCTAATTGGTCAGTTTGGGGCTGACTGACTAATTTAAACCTTTATACCTGTACAGTGGAATTAAATAGAATTGACTCTCTGCACTGCCGTTTGAAACGCTGATTAAGTTTCCCTTATGATTTCTGCAAGCCCGGCATTATTCCAGATCAGCAACAGTGGGAACAGGAGAGCCAAGAGCTGCTCCCTGTACAGTTTCATGTCTCCATCACTATTTTCTGCACCAGCTGGGGTCTTTTCAAACAGACAAATTGCTCCCCGCGGCACGGGCAGGCAAACAGACTCACGTCTCCCAGTGGGATTCAAACTCTCTGTTTGCCTCCATTTCATTTGTGTTGCCAGCACCAGTATTAAGGGGAATTAACTGCTGAAACTACTGTAATGCATAGTACTGCCATACGCTACACTGCTCTTACTCTATGCTGGCAAGGCCGGCGAAGTTATTATATTCTTTGTGTCACTATTACATATTTACAATAAATGTTAGCTGTGCTTTTCATGCATATCCACATGGCAGAAATGATTAACGAACCTCAGACTAGTTACCTCCCTCAAAGGGCTCCTTCTGAGGGTTCATTTTGGTTCTAGCCAGGCACATCCAGAACCACATGCAGCAATAACACCTGGGTTCACACAGTTGAGCTCAGTTTTATGATGTGCATTAGACACGCTTTTAAATGAAGACAGAACATACTGAAAGGCGTGTTTATTTAACAAATGAAAACTTGTGTTAATATCGGGTCACATGTGTTGCATTGGGTAATAGCTGGCTCCGTGACATCAGTGTTAATGATTTCTGTCCAGCGTGGAGTGGGGAGATGGGGCAGTGTGGAGAAGCTGACACAGCAGGCGCTGTGTTCTGTCCGAGTGGGTCGGGGGGGTGGGGGGGTGGGTATGCAGCAGGGAGAGGCCTGACGAAGGAGCGGGTGCTCTGTCCTTTTCCGGCAGGATCTCTGGAGGTCGTGTTCGTCAGGATGTGCCGTGCCTTCGACTCTCAGAACAACGCAGTTTACTTTGACGGGAAGTACGCAGGACCTGATGTCTTTAAATCATTAGGTAAGTGTAATCGAATGTCCCCACAACATGATGAATACCCATTTTTTTTTTTTTTTTTTAAAGGGAAAACTCAATTTGATAAAAATCTGTGACTGCAATGAAAAAACTAAAAATACAAAAACTTGTATTTTGCTTGGTTACTTATGGTTATGGTTAAGGCTGGGTAGGGATTAAGGTTGTCATAGTGAGCACTATCATTTTTCTCATAGAAATGAATGAGCGGTCCCCACAAAGATATGTTTACATGACGTGTGTGTGTGCGTGTGTGTTTATGTTTATGTATGGAGCGTGACTAATCAGCATCATTAGATTTCCAGACGAGCACAGAGACAGCCCCAAATGTGTTTTCAGCATGCAGATGTTGTCATATTTGCCCTTGCATCGCTACATGTGGGATAGATAAAACATTAAAAGACTCTTAAATACACTGGAATTACAGGAATAAACAAAAATTGGATATTTTCAAGTTTCACAACCACGTACGGACTGTATTATAAAATATCATTCATTTTATACCACATATGCAATGTAAACATACATATGGAAATATTTGTAATAGCAGAGAAAGAATCCTCATAATCAAGACAAAATTATAGGCACGAACAAACATATTTAGGTAACCCTGAAGGTTTCTCTTGCCCGCACCAAGATGTGTGTCATTGTGCGTCTGCTGTTTCTCCGTGCATGTATGCATTTGCTGTTTTTCATCAGCTGGAGGTTTCTTTGGTGAGAGCTTCAATGGGCTAAAACAGTTTCCTAAGGGGACCCTGCCCGTGTCTACCAGTAGCTCATCATTAGGTCTAACAAGGCCAGGACCTCCCCGCATTAGCTCAAATCCGATTAGATTAGAAGAATTTGGTAGTAGACCATCATAGGCCGCCAGCTGGGGCTCTGGGGTGAAATCAAGCAGAAATGCAACATCCCGCCTCACCTCACTTCTCTGCATCAACCCCCACTAGGCTGCGACGACCTGATTGGCTCTGTCTTCGAGTTCGGGAAGAACTTGTGCGCTGTGCATCTGTCCGAGGATGAGATCGCCTTGTTCTCAGCATTTGTGCTGATGTCTGCAGGTGCGTCCTCTTGCATCAGTGGGCCGGGGTTTGGGGTTAGTCCGTGGTCCTCAAAGTCCTTTGAGGAACCTTCACCCAACCTGCTCGTCTTTGTCAAATGCATATCCGTGTCTTTGTGATCTGTTGCTTAGACTGGACTGCGCTGGGAGGTGCAGAGATTACCTCCTTTTGTCGTCCGTCTTGCGGGCTGCACTGTGTGACCCTTTGGCTTTCCATAGATCGATCCTGGCTTCAGGAGAAGGTCAAAGTGGAGAAACTCCAACAGAAGATCCAACTGGCACTTCAGCACGTCCTGCAGAAAAACCAGCGAGAGGATGGTATTCTCACAAAGGTAGAAATCTACAGCATTGCACCCCGACCCTGCTCCTTCAGAAGCTATGTCCAACTGGATTTAAGTCAGCTGTGTATGCTGCTTTAGCTTCATAATCTATATTCTAACATCTGTATTGAAGGACAGCTGTCCATTACGGCGATTTTAGATGGATATGTGACTTTGAAGCTAACATACCACAGTAACTATTCAATCACACCTCTTCTGCAGGTGTGACATCCTGATGTCCTAATTCTGTAGAAAAAGCAACAGGCTTGTCTTTGGTGATCATGTTTGTGTAAGCCACTCAAACCGATAATTAGTGATGGAAAATCAACAGGAGATAAATGCTCTACCATTATCACAGTCTCTGACATACATGTGCACATGCTATAGATGTGCATACATATTAAAGGATTGCAGCGTAGATGCAGCATGTGTGTATACATGCAGGTATGGATTCAACAGGGAATTCAGGTCTCCATGCAGACAGTCACGTCACAGCACTGTCGATAATGTTGGGGAGGTTATGAAATCATCACACTTGATGTGACATACTGTGACATTGACTGCACTAGTAACGCCTCTAGGAATTTGGCAGAATACAGGTCAGCTACAGAGGCCAGATACATTTTTCTGCACTGAATGGGAGCGACAGTTCTTTGGAGAGGTAGTTCAAACATATGCAGACTATACATCATGCCTAGATTCTGAAGTCCGGAACTGGCTCTGTGTTGCAGTCATGAATGTGAGTCTGTGAGCCTCATTCTGTCCAGAACTGACTCTCTTCTGCTTCTCTTCACAGTTGATATGCAAAGTGTCCACTCTGCGAGCGCTGTGCAGCCGGCATACAGAGAAGCTGATGGCTTTCAAAGCAATATACCCGGACATTGTGCGCACACACTTCCCTCCCCTGTATAAGGAGCTGTTTGGCTCGGACTTCGAGCAGGCGGCACCGGTGGATGGGTAGCCATGCCGCTGCGCTGAGGAATGTGAGCGGGCCAGAGCCGGAGCAATCTGAGACGCGTCACCGTAGCCGTGGATTTCGGGACAGTCCACTCGCTGCACACTCGGGGGGGTGGGGGGGCTTCTTCTCTTTTGGTTTGTCTTGTTGTCATTTTTCGTTTTTTTTCTTCTTCAGTTATAAACCGGTGTGGGGTCCTTATCATGGGCAGTGTTTGGAGGCGTCTTTTTAAAACTCTTGTTCAGGGTGAACTCAAACCTCTCCTGCATATCCTTCTGGGGCAATTTTTGTTTTCTTTTTTACCCATTTTACCGTCTTCAGAACGTTGAAGAATTCCCCTCAATCAAACGTCTGGAGCAACCGCGATCCCGGCCAGCCCATCTTTTCTCCAACAGCCCTTAATTTATCCCATTTTCATCAAAACAAAACAATCCCAGCTATGCTGTTTGACGAGTCCATTGTGAGTCCTTCGGCTTGTACCATTCCCAAAAGACAGAGGGGATTCTTCAAAGCCAAACTGTGGACCCAGTGGGAACTCGAGGGCTTGTTGAACTCCACGTATATCCTGGGGATCCCCAAGCCACTTATACTCTTATATGGTAAGTGTCTATAAGGCTGACTCATCGTCACACGAAAAGGGGACAAAATGCAGGAAAAGGATCTTTCATCGGCGCAGACGCGAAAGGCACCTTTACGTGGACAATCATGAAATTCTGTCCGTTCTGGTCAAATGCAAAGACTTAAGATGTCAAAGAGTCCATCCTTCATTGTGACACAGTGAAACCATGTAAGTTCATAGGCTGTAAGTTCCTCCATGAAGAAGTATCCTGCAGAAATTCAGCATACTGACGTAACGGTGCAGTTCCACCTGTTTCATAATGTACTACAGGGTATACGGTCTTAAGTACTTACTTAAATACAAAAAGGTAATATTTATAGAATCTATTTTAAATAAGATATTAGTAGGTAGAATATTCTTAATTGTTGAATTGATAAGGCACTTTTTGCACCTTTATTTTATTTAAGACTTGTGTAAAACCTTGTAGTGTGTTGCATGTGCACAAGAAATACAGTCTTAACCACATCCATGGACATCAGCTGTGGGAGGAATAGGTGCTGTCAGAGCTCTAGGTGTGGGGGGGTTGGTAAGGTTAGCTACCCCTGGCACTGCCAGGAACAAATTTCACTGCTAACTCATTGTTCTTACTCTTGAAGTCACCTGTCATTGGTTCCTCTTTCTGAGGATGACTGTTGAAGTGTCTGTAGGGAATAGACACTTCATCAGGGTGAAATCTCACAACTGACCAAGGCCTGGTGCTGGGTTTATCGTAGGAAACCTTGGTCTTTTGATCACTGCAGATTACTATGGCTCATTTACAAGCTTTGTCCACTCATAAATATAGCACTTCTTTACAGAGGAGACCCGGTAATGGACACACAAATACACACTTTAACATGGGAATCATTATGAGAAAACAATCCCACAAACTCTGCACACAGACACATGTTCATACATGCTCATTAGTAAGATCTGTAACACACAATCAAGAGACCAGAGATCGCACCAGGATGTGTCATGGCAAATGTCTTACCAGAAAGAAGAGTGATTTTCTGCCGATTTTTTTTCTCCCAAATACTTATTTATTGCAATACTAGGGTTTTAACTGAGGTCTATAGAAGGAAGTGCTTATTTCAGCTCTGTGCTGCCTGTGAATGTCATATGCAGCTCAAAATCGCCATCTAGTGGCTAAGAAGGGGAGGTCTCCTTGAACACATTTCCCACAGGCTACTAAACCCTAAGATCAAAGGAAGAGGGAATTTGCAGTGGTAACCCTTGTGACAACCAACAGTCCCAGACTATTTCAGACCGTCAGCTGATCCTTACAGTTTTTGTTTTTCCCCTATCCATTCACTGTGTGTGTGTACAGCTGTGTATATGTAACTGCTTCTGTACAGTAAGTTCTGAATTGTTGATTACATTTCATTTTGGACAGGATATTAGAAAAAAAACGTACATATTCAAAGCCTCATCTGGAAGTGAAACTTCTATTTTTGTAACCCATAACGAATTGCATGTTAGAGACAACAAGTGGCACTTAGAAAATTCCTGCAATAATTCCTGTGCGTTATCTGTGAAAAAAGAAACAATGCAATTATATTGCAAGACAATGATAGACAAAACTACCTTTTTAATTACCATTTCTTCTTTTTTTGGAAGTCTCATTGGGCCGTGTCATGAAAACTGTGTTGCTGTTTGTACCTTCACATACCATCATTGTCTTTTTTTATTCTGCATTTTTTTCTGCATAGAAAATTCTGGTATTTTGACATTCCAAGAAGTCGATGGAGTCTGGGGTTGTAGGAATATGGCAGGCCTCTTTAGCAGTGTTTCTGGGTGTGAGTAGCGTGTGCTTTCATGTGAGCATCAGAAGGGCTGGCTTTGCTCGTCTCTATTCCTCTGCAGCAGTGCAATATGTATGTGGCAGGACACAGTTTGTTGTGTACCGTTATCCCTCAGGGCCTGCATGGATTAGCTTAGTCTTTCCTTTTTTGTGTGAAATTCTTTTTTTTTTTTTTGTTTTGTTCTTATTTCATTTAAGGATGTCAGCTAACAGTCCAGTCCGATTTCCAACAAGAGGAATTCATTTCAAATCTCGCCTTCATTTCCTAAATGTAGTACAGTCGTCTGAGGCATAGAGTCATCTCCATAATTTTTTTAACTCAAACAGAAGGGTGCAAAATAAAATTGCAGTTCTCAGCACACTGGCATTAAGAGCAAGATGTGGATTATCTGTCTCCTTATATGGGCAACAGACACCTAGACCTACAGTGAACATAAAGTCAAGGTACAGTTTCCATCAATTTTTTCCTTTCTCATCACTTTACTTGTTTCTGCAATATAATTAGTCTCTGTGACAAATATAAACCCAGACATTCACTACATTTTACTCCAACATATTTGCCGAGAAAACCAAATCATTTTTTTTAATATGTTGAACGTAAAAATGTTTACTTGGGCTGGGATAAGAAGCAATACTAAACTATGCTCAGAATCTATATGTTTTTATAATAATTCTGTTTAATTAATTTGCCGGCTACAACCCAAGACACGTAGAGTGCATGTATGTTAATTAAATAAAGCCAGTTGCAGAATTTAGAGAGGAGACTCTCATCCTTAAAGCAGATGTGAGCCTGAAGCCAGTCTTGCTGTTTAGTCTGAGATGATGTGAAGTGAGAGCTCAGGGAGAAACCAGTGAAGGGACCCGTAGGCAGGTAACGTCAAGCGTAATGAACTTCTGCCCCGATATGCAATTTCAGCGTGAATTATCGCAATGATTGCATGATTTCCTACATGCCGCCCAATCTCGTTTTAATATTGCTTGTACAAGGTTCAGGTGAATCTCGGGATTGAGAACTGGAAATTCGAGAATTGTCTTTTTTTTCCATTGTACAATCTTTTTTTAACCTGTAGTGAAGAATGCATTCCGTCTAGAAAACACGATTGTTACAATAGTGTTTTAAGTCAGACATCACTGCACTATGTTATTTGCTGCTGTTGAAAGTATACTTTGAAAGTATTGTACATCACTATAGTTTAATGCAAATTCTAAACTCAATTTGTCAGTCATTAGTCAGTGAAGTCCTGATTGGATATATAATGAAAGCCAAATTGCTGTATAGTATTAATTCTAATAATTATTTAAAAATATTTTTAATAATTATTGTTACAACTTTAAAAGTACAACAATACTCTGAAACTGAGTTATATAATCCCTTTTTACTGACTGCATTCTGAACATTGTGTCTGAGTAGGTCACATGACTTAGGAAGGTGATTAGGATGAACTTCTATCTGAGGGTTTTGCAATGTTGTAAAGATTATTTTCAAATAAGAGGCTTGAAGCTAAATTTAATTTGTGTCTCATGAAGAAATAAAGCTTTTTCCTGGTTTCCTAAATGAACCTTAGCGATCCGCTTGGTGAGTTAAAACTTTGTGCCAAATAAATATTTTCGCTACACTTAACCAACTGACATGTTTAACCCATTACAGTGTTTTAAGACGGGTACAGTAGTTGCTGCAGTGAAGTCTTGTTTTACACACCCCTACCCATCACATGGCCTCAGCCAACCAGTGATACTTTGTTAATTGATTATAAGGGAGAGAACCTCCAGCTCAATATTTATGTGGTCGCTTCTTCCCATTCCCAGTAGGTGGCATCTGTTGTGTTCATTTGAGATTTGACTGTGGCAGAATTATAAGCAATATTATTTTTAATAGCCTAAAGAGGTCTTTTAATGATAACAGTGGAAGTGAGAATTTCCCATGGTATAACCAAATGTAGGGCCTTGCTTCGGTTCATGACCCTTCTCTGGCATGACGTCTGCTCAGCCTGCGTTTCTAACTGTGTATGTTCCACTTCTACATTGGCTCTTTTTCTGTGGTAGAAGAAGCTCAGCTATTAAAATATAGGCAGTCAGGGTTTTTAAAGTAAAATATTGTAGGATTAATATATCTTTCTGTGTTTTGTACTGCCATGGATGAATATTGATGTCACAGGACAATGTCATCATTGGATGATTAGGAATGACTAACTGGACAGCAGTGAGAGGTGACCGAGTCACCGCTGGTGTGGTTTGTGTTGTGTCACAGAGAAACTCCTGCACATGGAGCAGACACTGATCACAGGCCGCAAACGCTCTCTACTTCAGCACGTCTCACATTCTCAGTTTTTTTTTTTTTTTACGTAAGGACCACAGGCCGTTCTAGACCCGGTTCTGGCGGGCTTCAGCCAACCCATTTTTTGCCCCCCCTGAAAACCTGCCGTTCCATATTTCTTCAGATTGAAAGTGACGACCCTACTGGGGGCTGAGTCCCGTAAGAGTCACACGCTAGAATCACCTCTGGTAAGGACTCTCCTTATGGGGTCACTGGTTTGTCTGCATGTGTGTGTGTGCGTACAAGGTGACCATAAGGCAGCCCCAGACAAGGCTATAGTGATTTATGGAAGACAGGGTCATGCGCTGAGTTGTGTATTTGATTTCATTTAAAAAGAAATGTCCACCTGTCCCATAGCATTTTTCATTTCAATCTCTCTGTTGTTTTTTTTTTTTTTCTCCAAAGTACAGCAAGCCAAGTCACGAGAAAAATAAATTTCATTTTTGGAAATAACAAGGAAAAAAAAAATCTAGCCATAACGGAATGTCAAGCAATAATGTAAATGTTTTATTACTATTAATTTGTGCAGTTTGTAGACATCAGCATGTAAATACAATCTGTTATTTATCACCTTTATTTTGTGGTTATGTTGTTTATCATCTGTATATTTGACCAGTTCTGTTCCTTTTTTGAGAACGAAGAACTTCAGAAGGCCTGTATATGTCATTGTTTTTTCTCTATATATCCCTTTTCTGAATTTATTTCACAATATTTAATGTTATTATTGATCACGTGTATAGAGGTAACTTTATAACTTCTTTCTGTATAGGTAAGGAGAAGATGTGGCTATAAAACCCTACTCAGTATGAATGTTTATCTGTTTATTTAATACATCATGCTGTACAATATCCATTTTAATATACTACTCTTGTTTAGAGTGAGTTTGATAGAGCTAGGGTATGGTGGCTTTTCCTTTGTGTTAATCTAATGTGTGGTGCTAGCTGAGTTACTTTTGTGAACAGATCCTTAAGTCCTAGACTAGGCCGCCCATTCGTCCATTTATTTTATTGAGTATTGATGCGTTGTTTATATTAGGGCTAAATAATGATAATGATAATAATGATAAACATGATTAATGGTAATGAAAGTACAATTACTATAATACCCAACAAGTACCTGTATCAGAGTGCTAGTTTTGGGACAATACACTTTTTTCTCTTCTTACTTTAAGATTATTAGCAAAAGCAGTATCATTCTATGAAAAGGCAGAATCAGAATTATGTGTGTCCACAGTTTTAGGCAAAAAGTTATGCATTGATTTTTGTGGCTAAAAAGTTCACTCTTCTTAAAGCCCTGTCAGTGGGGGTCCGGGTGTCCTGTGACCACTGATTTTTAAAGGACATACTGATTCTTGAATATTGTAATATACACATATAAAACTATAATTTTTTTGCCAGTTTCAGACTAAATTTGCTTGCAATAATGTACATAACACTGAGTACCTGACTCTGTGATGTATGATTCATAAATTATATTTGTTTTTTTTTTCAGCTTCTCTGGAAAATGTTAAATAATTTGCGCACACTGGTCAAATCTTTAAAAAAAAAATGTATTTTTTCACAGTTTGTCGTATGTTTTCCATGTTTGTATAACTGCAGATAACCATAAAAAGACCATTGAAAACAAACTGTTCTCTCAAACGATGTGCTGTATAGGAGGCTGGACATTAAAGGTAATCCAACATTAATAAAATTAAAAAACACATTATTAACCAGACCAGGAATATAAACAACTTAACTCAATTATATTTGGTATTGCATTACAAATTGTATACAAAGGTTTTGTCCATTTTCACCTGGAAATCAATCGACAATCCATTTTGTGTTTCTGTTGTTAAATGTTTCTTATTTTTAATTCAGGAAATCATCCAATGCATTGCAATTCCAATGTGCGTGCTGAGAATTTGTACATGTGTGGCTCGCGCCGTTTTCCCAGAAACACCGTTTTTTGTTAAATGTACAATCAAGTCGGTGCATTTCAAACTAGAGCAGCACAAATTGTGAAAATGGAGAGCCAGAATAGGTTTTTATCTCACATTTGCTACTGATGTTGAAATGGGGACAAATGAAGGTGGACATTTTCAATCTGGCTCTTCTGAGTTTTCTCTAGGAGTAATCTCTACACAATGCTTGTTCACCTCTTATCAGATTCTTAAAAAAAAAAACAAACAAAAAAATAAGTATTTTGATTCATTTTGTAAATAAAGCTGTAAAGAAAATAAGAAATTTAATGTTGTCTTTTAAATACTTTTCATTCTAATATGAATGTTGTTATATTGTACTTAGAAACTGTACCTTTAATATCACCTTTATTAAAAGTGCATCTAACACATCGATTTTAGATGTGTTTCATGTGCTGAAAATCCCATAATAAAAAATGCAACCTGGTTCTTGACTTATTTCTTCACGTTACTGGTGTCTTACACCCATTTAAAAGTAATCAGATCCACTAGTATCTGTACATGTAAACTGACCTGCACTGCTGTGTAAGTATTATCATGGAAATTTGTGGGGTTTTTTTGTTTTTTTGGTACTTCACAGATGTCTTCATCCATACTGAGGATTTTTGCGGATTAGACAGCAGTCTGTGTCCCTGGAGTAATTAGGGTTAAGTGATATTATTGCTGTGCCTGCCACAGGATTTGAGCCAGCAAACTTTTGATCACAGGCACTGTGTCCTCTCACACTGCAAGCTGAACAGGGAGCTACTTGAGCCTGGAATCACAGCTGCCAGCCCTAATGCATGCATGTATCCATCCATCAATCCACCCATGCACTTTTTGCTGCTTATGCAGGGGCGGATCGTGGGAGCAGCAGCCTGAGCAGGGATGCCCAGATCTCCCTCTGACCAGCCACCTCCTCCAGCTCCTCTGGTGGTGCATACCAAGCTATTCTCAGACCAGCTGAGAGATATAATCCCTCCAGCATGTAGTGGGTCTGCCCCGGGGCCTCCTCCCAATTGGACATGCCCAAAACACCCCCCTAGGATGGAGTCCAGGAGGAATCCTAGATGAATGACAGCTCCAATGATGTAGGATAATAAACAGAATGAGATACAAAGGATCCTGTTGCTCATCGTGTCATTCGGGTCTCACTGATTTAATACAATCGCATATTTCCTAGTTATTCCTACACAGCAGTGGGATTTTGAGTTGAACATCTGACAGCATCTTATTGTGTGCTTCTATCAGATCATGGTGCCAAATAAATACCAGCCAATAAGAAAGATAGTACAGCTAGAGGGGTTGAGGCATCTCTGTGAGTCTTTCTGCTGTGTTATCAGCATGCCAGCTAGTGATCTAGCAGGTTCTGTTTCTTGCCTGGGGCTGGACTTAGCAGTGATGAAGGAGAGCAGTGTAATAGGACATGAAACTCTACTATTGGAGACATCCAGGCAAACCCAGACGCCGGCAATCAATCAATGGGTTCTTAATGAGCGAGACTGTACTGGGTGACAACAGGGGCTAATAAGCATCAATAAGATCAGATGTCATGCACCTTTATCTCAAAACAATACATGTGTCAATATCTTGAAAATGGATACATAACTGGAACTGTCCCACATCTCTGCATGTAATTGTAGTTTAATACAAATATAATAATATGATATAAAAGGTGTTGCTATTTGAACATCCATATTCTAACTGCATGTCCTGGACAAGGTCACAGGTGGACCCTGGTTTATCTGAGCACAAAACGCAAGGCTGGGGTGCATCCTGGGTAGAACTCTCTCATATACCATGGGCAATTGAGTGAGACATGGTACTGAGAGGGTGAGGACACTGAGCGAGGCATTATACTGAATCGGTGATATTTCAGAGAGCCTTCCCTGATACAGTCAATGGCCAGCATATGCATACCTGACTCTATAGCAGGGCTTTCCAAATCTGGACCTCCATTCCAAATCCAAGCCTTGTTTTCAGTTCTCCCATGCAGTTAGTTTAATAATTACTAGTGTGATTGACCAGAGGCTTCACACCTGGTTCGCAGGTAAATGTAGACTGGAAACTTAGCTGTGATCCAACTTTGTGGACCGTGATTTGAATAGCCTCCCCCCTTCCTCTCATGTTCTGTGTGCCTTTTACACATGTAATTTGGTTAATGACCTTTAATTACTGGCCCAGTGAGAAATGGCAGGTAAGTAACCAGCAGCAGCTGGAAATCTGAGTGTGAAGAAAGCTCTTAATCAATTTAATTTAACACTGAGGACTTTATTAATTCTTACTGCTGCACTCTTGTAAAATTCTTGATTAATTAAATCACACTTAAATCATGGTCTTTTTATTTTAATTATTCTTCTGCAAATTTCCTTATTCATTTAACATAACTTGTTTGAACATAGTTTAGTCGTATTTGTGTTTCTCTAGGGCTTCTAAAGCCCTGTCAAAATAAATTCATTAAGTAAACATATTTACTATACATAATACAAATTGTATAGTTTCTAGGTTTACTTAAGGTCATGTATACAGGGCAGACCAGTCTTAAAATACGCTGGAAGAAGCGGAATAAGATCTTAATCTAGATATCAATGCAAAATTTTAAAAAGCTGTATATATTGTTATTGTTATATATACAAAAAATCGTGTGCAATAATTTTTGTCTACAACTTTATCTATTTTTCCTACAAAGTTGAGGCCAGGTGTGTATTTTGTGGGACAGCGACAAAGCAAAGACACACAAAATAATGTCCATTCAGTCTGTTATTCATGCATGTTTAACTAAAAAGCATTAGTAACCTTTGCTAAGAAAGTATTTTTCAAAACACCACCAGCAATTTACTGAAGATGTTCTAGTTGCCAAAGAGGTAAATCAAATGAACACTTTATCAGTGTTTTGGTTTTAAGGGGGTTAATTGTCCCACTGGAGTGCAAAGTGTACTTCACAAAACTTTACTGGAAAACCTGACTGGTGATGTGAATTATATTCTTCCATGCTGACAAAATTAGTGCTTTATCCTTCCAGTCCGAACTACCATACAATGCTTAGGAAACCCGTCGTCCTGAAACTCACCAGCACAGATATCACTGGCACTTCAGCTCTACTGGCCCTTGATGCAGCCTCAACTGCGACAGTGTGTCCCCCACCCTTAACAAAGTGCTGCTCAGAACTGAGGAATGTTCTGGTAAAGCTGCAAATTTTCCACCATGTGGGAAATGACTCCAGTGAGATGGGTGAGTCTGTCTTCTCAGATAAACCCACTCCAAGTGAGAAGAACATCTCTCCTTCGTAAGAAAGAAATGCAAAAATCTCAGCTGTTAAACATCTATTTATCAGTGTCTCTCCCTTGATTTTCACCTGTGATCATTTATTTCAATGTGCTTGGGTTCATCATTTTTGACACTGTGAAATGTATTTATTCATCAAATTTCTGTACAAGTTCCCTGACTCAGACTTCAATCAACTCTATGCATTCTCCATCCAGAATCTCACTGTTTGTCCAAAATCTAAACAAACCTAATTTTTATTCAGTAATATTTGCCATATACATTGGTTATTCCTAGGTAGTGTTTGTGGCCATTTTCTGAAATGCTTGTAACGTTCTAAGATCCTGTGATATAATTCTGCTTGTAACTGGAGCTGAAATGATACACCACGGATAACCACAGGAGCTCCAGGATAAAAATGGAAACATAAACTTCTGGTTTGCCTTCTTCTCAGTGTAAATTCCTACAGATCATTGTCAGCATGAATTCCTAAAGATATTTAAAAGGAAAAAAAATGTCTTTCTCAAATATTTATATTTCTGATACTATTCACAAACTGGTACATCCTGTCTACTGAACTCTGGACTGAGAGACAGAGTATATTTCAAAGGAAGTGATGTAATTTAAGGCATCACGCTCAGACCTGCTGAATGCTCAGTCATAGGTGGGTGTGTCAGGGGAAGGGTGTTTATCTCTAGTCTAACGGTCCCTCCCTAGATGAAAGGTAGTATTTACTGTTTTATAGTGACTCAATTGTCTGTTTTCATACCACACACACCCAGGAACATGATACTGAGTGAGACATTATACTGAGAGCGTGAGGACACTGAGTGAGACATTATACTGAGAGCGTGAGGACACTGAGTGAGACATTATACTGAGAGTGTGAGGACACTGAGTGAGACATTATACTGAGAGTGAGAGGACACTGAGTGAGACATTATACTGAGAGTGTGAGGACACTGCGTGAGGCATTATACTGAGAGCGTGAGGACACTGAGCGGGACATTATACTGCGAGCGTGTGGACAGTGAGTGAGACATTATACT
>JAODJU010000018.1:8062768-8086234 GCA_026776725.1 Gnathonemus echidnorhynchus | reverse complement strand
GTGAGGACACTGAGCGGGACATTATACTGCGAGCGTGTGGACAGTGAGTGAGACATTATACTGAGAGTGTGAGGACAGTGAGTGAGACATTATACTGAGAGCGTGAGGACACTGAGCGGGACATTATACTGCGAGCGTGTGGACAGTGAGTGAGACATTATACTGAGAGTGTGAGGACAGTGAGTGAGACATTATACTGAGAGTGTGAGGACAGTGAGTGAGACATTATACTGAGAGTGTGAGGACACTGAGCGAGTCTGTGGAAGAGACATGTTAAGACAGGACATTCAATAAAATGGTATCCCCAAGACAATTTTGCACTGCGTAGCACTGTTCCTTAATGAAAGCTGTTCCTTTAAAGGAGCTGCACAGCAGAACTGGCATCTTCGTGTGAGAATCGCCAAGAGCACAAGGAAGGTGGGGTAATGATGGGGCCATGTGACCTCACTGTGAAAATGGATCTGAAGAATTTAGCAAATAGACTGTGTGAGTTATTTCCACTTTATTTCTGGTCCACTCCTGGCATGATGGTTACACTGTTGCAGAAACAGCAGTCCTGCCCTGGAGATGCCTTTTGCGTCAGAGAGCGCAGATCATGCCCCCCTCCCCCAGTCGCTCTTTTGTTTTTTAGTTGCATCATTTTCATGTTGGCACCTGAGCTTCATCATGCCAATGAGTGATTTCACAAGTCATACTGCGACTCCTCACATCTGACTCACTGAGCAAACATAATAATGAACTGCATTTCCAGACAGCGGTGACTTCATGAAGGTTCGCATTGCATTATCATTTATTCATTTAGCAGATGCTTTTATCCAAGCGACACACAATTCAGAAAGCTGCGTCCAAAAAATCTTGGACTGGATTATTTCTGGACCTGAACTATCCACCTGTTTTATTGCTTTAGAATTCTAAATTTTAACTGTGCTTGATTGGAGGCCATCTTGCTGACTCCTGGTTATTAGAGTGTTTTTTTAGATGAGCTACATAGTAAGACATAGTAATGGCTTATAGCACCAAATAAGGCATCTTATTTATTAGCCCTGCTTTCTGGGACTGTACCAATTATATGCATAGCTAAGTTCATAAGTGTTATTCCTTTGTAGCCTATATCACTATAATTTTATAGTTGTATGTTCTATGGGCCGCATTTTGTTCATCTTCCTTTTAGTTTATGTTCATGTGGTTTGCCAGTGTTTTGTCATTTTTTTGTTCACTTTGATTTTTGATGCTACTGGATTTTATTATATCCTTACGGTCTGTCAAGACGTACTGTGATAATGTAAAGCAGTGTTTCCCAGCGCAGTCTTTGGGGACCCACAGACAGTCCATGTTTTTGCTTCCAACCATCTCCCTGCCAGACAGTCCATGTTTACTGGGAGCTGGGAGGGAGCAAAAACGTGGCCTCCCAGCAAAAACATGAATAATCCGGGGGGGGGGGGAAACACCGGTACATAGTACATAAAACACCGGAAACACCGGTACATAGTACATAAGTAGATGGCACTGCAGCAAAAAGTGCAAGAGGATTCTTTGTCTCGCGTTCTGTACTGTGGAGTTTTCAGTTGTGGATTTCAGTTTTAGAGACCATGGTGCAACTATTCGGACTATGATGGATAAAATAAATCTATGTAAGAGAAGCAGAGTTACTACTTGTAGTATGGCATAGAAAGAAACAGCCTTTTTGTAACAACGCTGCGGTGCAATTCAAGAAACTGCATAAGGTGGTTGAGAAAATTGTAAATTGTGCCAAACAGCAATGCTATTTCAGTGATGTAGAGCAGCTTAAGTCCAGGGTGTAAGGCAGTACAAAATTCGAGAGGTGGTGAGAAGGGCAGACAGGGAGGATCCGCAGCATAGCCACACAAAAGGAATGCAAAGCCCTCAGCCTGCAGATTGCATCAGTATGGGGGGTATCTATCGTCCCAGCCCCAATACTGAAACAGTTAAAGGAAAACTTTCCCCCCACCCTGCCACTGAATTGAGTGTCAAACAAATTAAGGCCCATTTAAGGAGACTCAGTGACAGGAAGGCTGTAGTCCCTCTACTGAGTCACCTTTGTCCATTATCTGCCCCACCGGTCCACCGGTCCACATTTTTGGTCTCTCACAACTCCCAGGGAATTGGGAGAGAGCAAAAATATGGACTGTTTGGTGGTCCCCAAGGACTGGTTTGAGAAACACTGATCTGCACGATTCCAAAGTAGTTCTGCCCGTCCTTTGACATATTTCAGGCTTGAGCGTTGTTTGTACAATCTTTGAAGGACTACTAAAGAACAATTTCTCAAGAGGTTTGGTCTTGTTAAATCCCCTCAACATGGCTTTTTTAATAACATGGCCACAATATCTACATATTGTTCATAGTTAGCCATCAACACGAAAGCAAAACAAGTTGGTCATACCCCGTTTATTGATTCCTCATGGGCATATGACACCATTGATCTCCAACTCCTGTTCGCTTAGTTTGGTATCACATGTGTGTTCTGGCTGACCATCTCCGATTATCTTAATGGGAGATTGCAAATAGTGAAATGGGGTAACTGTAGGTCAAGCCTGCAGGAAAAATGGGCAGGTTAGCCACAGGGAGGCGACACTGCAGTTTGGGAGGCACAACCAGGAATGAAGATGTGGTGAGATCATTAACAAAGACATACCTGCACTCTGTGAAGTGTTGTTTAGATGACCAGCTCAAAGGCAGATAGGATAAGCTGTAGAACAGGGGTGTCAAGCTGCAGTCCTGGGGGGCCGGAGCCCTCTGTAGCTTATTTCTTTCCCTGTTCCACCAGAAATGATTCAGCTGTGTGGTAATTAGCACAAGGAGTTGAATCCGGTGTGTTAAATGAGGGGAAACCCAATAATATGCAGGGCTCTGGCCCCCCAGGACTGCAATTTGACACCCGTGTTGTAAATGTGAGCCTTTATCAGTGATTATATCATTTACTTTCAGATAGTGAAATTAAGAAAACAATGGGCTTGGTGTTACAATTATTGCTTCATGGTCTGTAAGAAACGCTATTGACCAAGTGATCATTGTGTACAAGTAACATAATCAGAACAAATGAGCAGACGTTAATCAATAAAAGCAGTAAAGGCTTGTAGGGTGGTAATACAAGATGCTTTTTTGTGATGGTGTGGCATACTTAAAGCATTTTATTTATTTTAAATTTGTATTCCTCCTAATTTAGAAGACTAGACATACGCTAGTGGTGAAAATTGGAAACGCTTCCAATTTTTAGAGATTGCAGAACTTTATTCAACTGTTGCTTCAGTTACTTATTTAATCACCGGATTTTACAAATACCAAAATAAAATAACAAAAATCCAGAGAAGAGGGTGAATAGGGTCTGTTACTGCCCCATTTATCACAAAAAAGCAGCTATGATATGAATAAGACTGGCTACACCCCATTAATTGGCTGGCTCAACATAATTATTTGTAGTTTGTTGTACCAGGAACCAAACTAATCGCTCTAGCTCAGCAGTTATATTTATGACATTCAGGTGCTGCAAGGATTTATGCTATTTCAACACTTTCAAGAGGATTTAATTTCCTAAGAAAATACCACCGTTCCCTTGCAAGTGTATCTGGGCAGTTTCAGTGTTTCATCTTGATGACCTACATTATCGTTTCACATGCGGCACCAAATAAATATGACCTGAGTCGTCCTGGATGTGTACAAGTCCTAGATCCTCAGTTTAGCCTGTCGGGAAGTTTGCTGTGTTCCTGCTGCCGCACCCATATATGAAATACCAATTCCGTGGAAGTTATGAATGTTCAGGCTGCCCAGGGGCAGATGAGCTGAGGGGAAAGGGGGAGACATGCCCCCCCCAATATTTAATTTGGCTTAAATTAAATGCCCCCCCCCCCAAAAAAAAAAAAAAAAATAAACAGACCTTTATATTTGTATATTAAGTTGTGCCCCCCATATCTAACTTGAGGCTGCACCTCCTTTAGCTCTCATTGCCCTCCTTTGCATTGTTATTCCATCATTCCTATACATTACATTAAAAATTATACATTTCTCAAAAACAGAACAGCATAAAATATTCGAGATGGAGCTGCTGGGCCCAGGAGCTAAGTCTTCTGCTTCGGTGATTGTGAAATTGTTTTTAGCAACAAGACTTGGAGATGACATTATGATCAGTATTTGTAAGCTGTGGAGGTAAACTTACTTCAAGTTATCTAAAACTGATAGACCAGATTCTAAGCATAGTAACCAAGGATGTTAATTGTTGCCTAGTGAGTGATTGTATGCTCCTGTGATGAAAGAAAGGTCAAAGTTGAGATATAGGTAGGGCCAGACTTTGTGAAACAGCAGTTAGCCGTGATAAAGTTTAAGAGTCACCCTGATACTCACTGTGAGAAATACTGGAATCAGGATTGGGCAATGTTTGACTCAAACTGGGTTACCATGACTGCAAATGTTATACACATTGGAGAAACCAAATTATTGTAATACAACTGCATGGTTGCCATCAGATATTTGGATATCATATACAAAATCCATTATTTTTCAGAATTATCTGATTTACCAGCCTGCAGCCCATTCTTTTGTTTGTATAGCCTACTCTGTACTGCTCTGTATTATACATTGTATCAGACACTCTGCATTATGAAGTGGAATAATGATGTCACATCACCTCCAGGAAGGTTACAAAGACCTCCTCCCTGATCCCCAGCCACTCCATTCCCATTAGCAGTCCCAAATGCTGCTACTTTCATCCATCCTTCCTTTTTTTTAAACCACTTGTCCTATTCAGGGTCACAGGGAGTCTGGAGCCTATGGGTACAAGGCAGGGAATAACCCAGGATGGGGCACCAACCCATCACAGGGCACACACACCATTCACCATGCAAACTCCACACATGGAGCCATAGCAGAGACTCGAACCCTGGTCCCAGAAGTGTGAGCCAATTAGGCTAAACACTGTGCCACCCCTGCTATGTTCATCATGTTATGTGGCCTGCTGTTGATTTTGTTTGATGTTCTGCTGTTTTATTCAAGTACAGTAGGCAAACAGCCAAATTCACTGCTTTAGACCAATAGGCCTAAATCTCTGATTTGAGTGTTAAAGATGCATTTGGGATCTTTATGATTGTTTTTCTCATACCCTGTTCTCAAGTACAGGAAAGGGTTTGGCAATACAGACGTAGGAGAGGATATCAGCACTGAAGTCTGTCAAGAGAAAGCAGGTGAGTAATTAGATGAGTCATGTTCTACGCAAGCTTAATGTTAAGCCTTTTTAAGCTCTAGTGATCCACCTAAATTAGCTAGCTAACAGTAATTCATTGATTAGAATGAAACACAAAACTCTTTATTTTTCAGGAAATACATTTATGATTAATTATAATATAAACTATACACTCACTACAAAATGGCCAAAGTTTCAATGTGTACATAATATAGTGAGTTAAATTACATTGTTATGCTTTTTATTATACTTTTCTATCTGACCTCAGGGTTTCAACCTATGAATTCCTACAAGGACCAGCTGGTCGTGCTGTTCCTCTTCAAAGCACATTCAGAAAATTATGTCCAAAATACACATGCATTATGCATTAATTAACAGAGGAAACACCATCAAAAATCAACAAAATTCCCCCAAAAATGAGAAATGCCTCCTACTGTAAAAGATAATTGGAGGTCTGTAGGTGATCCTTGATAATTGGAGGTCTGTAGGTGATCCTTGTGTTTAATCGAAACGTCACTTACACTGACTTCTTTTGAATCCTTTGTCAACACTGCTCTTCACACACTTGCACAGTGACAGTGAATATTCAACACTGCTGCTGCGGCAATGAAGGGAGATGTTTCTTTGACATTATTCTTGGCTTCTGCTCTTCAACAAACAACACACAAGGTGAAAAGCATCATCCACATAATCCCATAAAGCAGTTGGTAGTGGGTATGGAGGTCAGGACTCAGAATTCAAAGACTGGCAGGTTTCATATCCCTGATTTTACCCCATAAACCTTGAGTCTCAGACTCAGTAAAAGCCTCCCTTAGAGATCCACTACTGTGTTGTTTGGTGGCTCTGTGGATAGCAATTTTCTTCACACTTCCAGGGACCTGCCTTTGTGTATGTTCTCTGTGACAGACTGCCCTCATGCCCCGGGGATGCCCCAGGGGCACCAACCCATCACACCAACCTTTCCCTAAATGCCCCAGCCTTGTGCCCTTGTGTCTGGCATAGGCTCCAGACCCTGACCAGGATAAGCAGTTAGAAGATGCATGGCTAAGCAAAATATCTATGTATACAACTAATGTAAATCTCTTTGTATTAAAATTTTAGGTGAAAATCTAAATCACAGAGGCAGGAGGAAAGACATCTTGACATCCATGAAACAATAAATTACAATATTACAGAGAAAATGCTAGCAAATACAGCTAAAGAACCAGTTATTTCCAACCATTATTAAGAGGCACTTTCATGCTACGTACATACAGAGGTCTCACGTATCAGACCGGTCACCTTTGCTGTCTTTCAGTCTAGAAACGTCAATAAAAATCCAGTTAATCTCTTAAGCTTGGACAAACAGCACCCCTGATTTCAATGACTTCCACTCTGCTTCAGCTCTTTTTCATCAACGTGGATTTCTTATAAAGATTTATGACTTCAGCAATGACCAGTGTAGAAGAAGAGGTCCCACTTAGGTGGGGATCAGAGAGTGCAGTGAGAGCAGGCGGATGTTGGGGGCGGGGCCTGATGCTCAGCACACTGGGTGATACGGTATTTAAACACCACACCCAGCGGCACGACATAGCTACAGACACTGTGTGAAACCTCACCAGCCCAGATCACTAAGGTAAGCTGCTCTGTGTCTCCTCACTCTTCGCCTGCTTTCACCCCTCATACAGCGCCTCAGCGAGAAAGAAAGAGCAGAATTAGCTTTTGTCTGTTAACACATACAATATGGAATATGGCTTTTTATCACAAAAACTTTTTGTAGTGTTTATCTGAAAATATTTTTTATGGAATTAATGGAGGATGTGGGGACAGGAATATTTCATAAACATGTTATATGTTTATTCTTCTATGTTCAGTGATTCTTTTTACCCGCAGTCAGGCATTTATGAGTAACAAAAATGTGTCTAAAATGGTGTTTCTTTTTAGAGAATGCAGTTCACTTCAGTTATGATTTTATTTGTAGCACAATACTATTGTCCACTAGTTCCAGCTTTCCATATGTTTTCCCTGTGATCATCCTACATAATTTTGCAGAAACGTCATGTGATTAATTACGTGTTCTTTTGTTGATCATAAGGTGCTTATGAAAAAATACATTAAACTGATCAATCATCAAACATCAATAAAAAAGAAATAGTGAAACAACTATTTTAAGTGTTAAAAGAACTCTTCTGAATTCTACAAAAACATAATTCTTTTTCATGCAGAGCTTTCCCTAAAACTTTTTACTGCGCAATGCTTCATCAGTCTGTGGAATTTTCCATGTTTCATTACCGAATTAGCTGAGCATTAGTGCCAGTTGGATAAATAACCACAGAAATTGAGTCATTCCTAAACATATGAAATAGTGGCTTTATCACCCCATTCATTATTAAGGAATGAAGGCTTGGAAACAATTTTAAGAAGTGGGCGGACAAGGTCAGAAGATGTTATAAACAATTTGTCAGTCTGTGGCAAAAGCCATAACCAGTATTAAGTAACTGATGGTATGTTAAGCAGCTACAGTTACACTTGGGGGAGAGTTTTCTGTGTTTTGTGGCTGCCTGTCTTTATCTTGCAGTTGCTAGGTAATAAAAATTACACATTGCCAAAGAACACTTCAAATTGAGGGGCCTTCCCTGCATATACTAATAAAAACAGCTGATGTTTAAAGGATGTGAACGCCCATGTTGTCATATTTTTACAGGACGCTGCAGAGGTTATGATTTATCTCAAGAGACTTAGACTAGAAATATGTATGTGTGTGTGTGTGTGTGTAAATACATGCTATTTCAATATTGTTTTCTTGTGAAATTTAGAATGCACAGAAATGTTTCGGAATGCAATATTATCTATAAATGATAAGCATAACCTTATATTTCAACAGATTCAATAATTAAATAGCGTGTTTAGGTATATTTCTATAATTATTAATGCATGTATAAGAAAGTAAATAAACAAAAGCCCTTTGGAGCTACTGTTTGTGGAGGCTTGTTGGGTGATTTTTGTGTTTTTAACAGGAAATTCAAAATGGCACTCGTAGCTGAGTTCTTGGGACAGTTGACTCTTGATGTGTTTGGGGTAAGTCACATACTTGTCTAACAGCATATAGACTGCAAAGACAAGTAAGATTATTGCAGTTATTTGGTTGACATATATTAAATGTTTAATGCATTTTTTACCTGTGTGTTTGTGCATTATATACTTGATTTATTTGCATGTAGCTACTATAAATTTATACTCTTGTGATATGTAATATTTAAGTAAATAAGTGGTAGTGTCATAGTAGTACACCTAGCAATCATTCATTAGCTTAACATTCATTTTAAGGCTTAAAATCACAAGATAGAAGCAGCAGGTCCTACAAAGTTCAGGGTTCCTTATGGGGTTACGGGAGAAAAATCTACACATTTCCTTTTTATCTCACTAGCAAAACACTGTATCCCTCATTCTAAATGGGACTTAAATACTGCTTGCATGCTGTAATACTGTGCCCAGATGATCACGGGTTCAAACTCCAGGGTAAGCAGACTGATGTTATGGTTGAGCCCTTGAGCGAGGTCCCCTTTTGCTCTATAGATTGACTTACTCTATGTTCTCAATTGTACGTTACTTTGGATAAAAGCAATCATAAATAAATTAACAAATAAATAAGCAAACAATTAAATAGATAAGCACATGCAAATCTGCAGTTACAAACATGGAAATTTCACAATTTCTTCAAGTAAACAGACAAAAGTAACGTATTATAAAGCAGCAGAACCAACAAAACGTCAAGCGTGTGTCACGTGACCATGGTGCTTTTCTCCCTCCCTACTTTAAAACGGCAGGATAACGACCCCAAATACCCCACGGTGGTACCTGTGCCCGACTTTGATCCTGAAAAGGATGCTGCTAGAATAGAGACTGCCATTCAGACCAAGGGTAAGACAGCGGGGCAGTAAAAGTATCCACGACTGCTTGAGCATCAAACCCAAACACAAAACTTACTGTACTGTCTGTCTACCACAGTTCCACAGGTGGTAATGATGATAAGGACAGAGCTAAGCTGCCTCATTTCTGCTAGGTTTCCTAGAAATACTGACCTCTGTGTTTCCAAAATAGCATGCGGCTAACCCATTTGTCTAAAGTTCTCCAAATCAGGCAATGCATTTTTATGCAATAATTATAGAACAAAGCACTACAATTTACAAATTAAAATACACAAATTGTCATTAATGCCTAATGACACACCCAGTCACAGGCTATAGCCAGGGAATGAAAAATGACACGTGTCTAAACTACACATTGTTCCCAAAAAGGAAATGTATAATAAACCTGTATGTATTGTTATTGTAGTGTGTGTATTTACTTGTCGGCTTGTGATTCTGCATTCCCATTCTGGAAATCTGACCTCCTGCCTCGTTCTCAGGTGTGGATGAGAAGACCATTATTGATATCCTCACCAAACGCAGTTACTCCCAGAGGCGAGACATTGCTTTCTCATACGAAAGGAGGGCAAAGAAGGTCAGGATACTTCAAATCAAATCAATCAATATGCAATTTTATGGGCTAGCGCCAAGATTCAGTTGATTACATTTGTCAAGTAAGTAGTAAGTTATTTAAAAAGCGCTTCTCACAAGGACGTCACAAAGCACTGAACAGTAAAATGAAATAAATAAAATGCCACAGAAGTTAAAATACAGAATATAAAGTAAAATATTCAAACAGAAGCTATCCAAAGTCTTGTTTTAAGCCTTGGATTGATTACATTTGGTACATACCATGGGAAATGCATGTGGTCACTATGGGCAGTGCATAAACACATGGGTTCATTCCTCAGGACATGATCACAGCCCTGAAGGGCTCTCTGAAGGGCTCTCTGGAGACAGTCATCCTGGGTCTGATGAAAAGCACGGCACAGTACGACGCCTCTGAAATCAAAGCCTCCATGAAGGTCAGTAGGGCATTTCTTCTGTCACTGCTTTAAACATCGGCAGCACAATGTCACACTCAATAGGCTTGGGCTCAGCAGCTGTCCTGGGATTCATGTCTGACTTTGTTTAAAATATCCTGATAAACCGACTGAAGTGCCGATACAAGCAACAACCCTACTTGGTTATACAATAAACTCATTTATCAACTGACATAAAAAGGATGGGAAAAAAATCACTCTCATCCATGAATACATGAAGACATCACAAAGATTTATCAGCCAGCTCTGCTAGCTTTTTTTTATGAATGTGTAAAAATTTACTGCTTCCTGTTATGAATTTCCCCTGCATACTTTTATCCTGATCAGAAATATGGAGGTGATGCATGCTATTTTATGCACTCATTTTTATATGCTGTGCATTTTTGCAAACCACATAGCTTATGAAGTTTTATTCCTTGGTAGGGACTGGGAACCGATGAAGAAACCCTAATCGAGATGGTGTGCTCCCGCAGCAATAAGGAGCTGCTGGAAATTAAACGGGTCTACAAAGAAAGTAAGCGAGGGAGCCTTTTTTTATGATCTGTGTCTGATAGCGCCCTTGTGCGTTCAAAGGAACAAGGCAAAGCTGAGAAATTATCTGAATGACCCCTGTCTCTACAGTGTTCAAGAAAGATCTAGAGAAGGACATTGCTGGAGATACCTCAGGAGACTTTTCTAAACTGCTGCTGGCTTTAGTTCAAGTAAGTTCAGACACGACGAGATCAATGCGGATAAGATAAACTGGCTCCCTTGATTGTATTGTCATTGTGCTTCTTCCATGTGCCAACAGGCTAATAGGGAGGAGCCTAGCAATATTGTGGACTATGTGAAGATTGACCAGGATGCCAGAGTAAGCTAGCAGCATGAGTGAATGATGTCAGCTTGAGCCCTCATAGTAGAAAACAATAGTGAAAGGTTATGAGTGAAAATCACGACGTGGCCTGATTTTTGTGTTACATTTACAGTGTGTCTTTGGACTAACATCTCAGTATCTAGCTATTGTTGGTCTCACTGGGCTCTATTGTGGCCAGGCGCTGTATGAGGCAGGAGTTAAGAGGAAGGGAACAGACGTTGCTACGTGGATCACCATCATGTCCCAAAGAAGTGTCCCACACCTTTGCAAAGGTATCTCAAATGACTTACACCCCAGTGAAGAAAGACTTGTTATGCAGAGAGTGTAGCTGTTGTCCGTCTCATGGAGACCTCTGACCTAGTCCCACATACCATCTGAACAAATAGCCTGTTTTCAAGGGGGAAGCTCCTGTGATTGGCCGGCTGATTATAATATAACTATTTCTCTCCCCCACCTAGTGTTTGACAGATACAAGAGCTACAGCCCTTATGACATGAAGGAAAGCATCTGTAAGGAGGTCAAAGGGGACCTGGAAAAATCTTTCCTTACTCTGGGTATGGCCATCTTAACATTTCATTTTGCAATGCTGGTAATTTTAACACCTCTTTCCTCTGGGAAATCCACGATTATATGCAGTGGATGCTGCAAAGAATTCCTGGTCTTAGTTATGCTGGAGAGCACTGTAGTGGTGCAGTGGCTATCACTGTCACCTCATACCACTGGGGCTAAGGCTCCAGCTTCAATTTATGCGGGGTTTGCATGTTCTCCACACATTGTCATGGGGTTTCCTCCGTGTTCTCCAGTTTCCCCCCACAGACCAAAAACATGCTGAGATGAATTGGAGTTATGAAACTGTCATATGTGTAAGTGTGCCCTGCGATGACCTGGTACCTCATCCTGGGTTATTCTCTGCCATGTGCCCGTAGCTTGCAGGATAGGCTCTGGACCCCCACAATCCTATATAGGACAAGCAGGTATATAAAATGGATAGGTGCTCGCTCTGGACAGGTGCTTATTTTCCTGTGGATGTCCACATGAAATTTTGATTTTTATGAAATCATGTTTTCACTTTCCAGGAGAACCACCTAGGTAACAATTTACGTGAGGGGGGCACAAATAATGTACACTCTTACTTAATGTATTAATTAACCATTAACTAAGTCTTAGTTACGTATTGATCCCATGTTTGTTCATCATTAATCAATCATATGGGTTCATGTATTTCCTGCAGTTACTATATTTGTTCATGACTTGAGTAGTAACTGAGTTACTAATTGTGAAATTGTTAGAGGAAAAAATCAACAGAATAAATAATAAATAGACTAAAAACAGATAACCGGTTACATGAGAGACAGCTTTAGGCTTTACCCTGAAATAAATCAATGAATCAGGATAAGAAGTGGTCATCCTGTAGTTATCTCATGTGAATCTGTTGTGAGGAGCTTGTAGAGCCTGGATAGCTCCGTTGGTAGAGCCCTTTTTTGTGGCTCAGTTGGCAAAGCCTCTGTGCTGGAGAGCAAAGAGGGAGACCAGGTTCACGCCGGGCTTTGGCATGTGTGGGCTCTTATGCAAAGGCCCTTACCTCCTGGGTGCTGCTATGGGCAGCTGCCCTTTCCTGTCAAGCTTGCGCTTATCTCTGGGGAGCAGGATGGGGTGCACAAAAAGAGAATTTCCCCAAGGGCATCAGTAACGCATGATCACTTCATTTAAAGAGTCAAAGTGAGCCTTCCTTAGCCTCAAAAGATCTATTTTTGGGTCCATTGAAGGTGCTAAAGTAATCATTCTGGTCTATGTGTTGTAGTAGTTTTAATGTTAGAGTTTTAAAAAAGTGTTTGAAAACCCAAAAATTATACATACTTGTTCCTGTCTGTGAGTACATCTGCAACAGTCAACCAAGCACACTGTTGGCTGAATACGTGTAAACGCATGATATGATTGGTCAATAACTGGTTGGATTTAAGGTTGTCTGGGCTAAATGTGAATGAACAAAGATTAAGTCCATTTAAACTGGGGTATCCTGAACTAAGTGGAGAACAGGGGTCTGTATCATGAAGCTGGATTTCTTGCTTAGCCGGATATCTTGTTTGATTTAAGGTACCCTAGTTTAAATGGACTTCGTTCACTTACATTTCACCCAGACTACCTTAAATCCAACAAGTTATCAGGCTAAGCAAGAAATCTTGCTTTGTGATACAGGGTTGGTTGTATTTTCTGGGGTATGAATGACAGAGGTATAGATTAATAAAGAGCTGAGACCCTTATTCCTAGTTCTGGGTAAATGGCGTCATGTTTATTATCCCCAATCGGCTTCACTGAGGGCAAAATGTCAGATGGGCTAGTTGTGAAATAGGGCTTTTCTGAGAAAAAAAACAAATGGAATACCATTTATTCTGGAGACTCTACAGAATCCAACGATACCTAATTGGGTAAGTTGTAAATATCCCTTGGTGATCGCTCTAGTCCAGCAGACGGGACTGAAGTACTACAGTGTTAAACAGGGTAAAAATTTAGCTCTCTAGGTATGTTTTTAAGGGTTTCAGAGGCAAAAACCAAACCAAAGCTAAATTCATTTAATAAAAGTTAGCTATTATCATTAGCTTCTGCTAAATATTTTAGTTGTTTATTGGTTTAGCGTTATCGAACTAAACATTGGAGTTTAGATTAGATTAGTGGTTATCAAAGCTAACTTTTCAGTTAGCTGTGCCGACCACTGCAAACTATTATTAAACAAAAGTCCCATTCAGTAGTGTTGAATGAAGCTGTAACCTCCACTATAGCTAGTAGTAAGTACTACATCACCATCTCCTGTTAAGGGTAGTGGCATATGAAATAAAAACGAAATGTTTAATTTCAAAGACTCCCAAAGTAATTCTGTGAACACAAAGACACAGAAATAGCCTTAGGACAATAACCACACAGATTAGTGTATCCGAGGACTAACACTGCCCTCTGTATCTCATTACAGTAGCCTGTTTTGAAAACAAACAGTTGTACTTCGCCAACAGACTTGCTGAAGCCATGAAGGTAAGTGATATGCTAGAGAGCTAATGGACAACCTTAGAAGACTTTCAGCTAAGTCTGTTACTAAATACACAATGGAGAAACTGGTCTTTACTTAATTCTATGTTCTTGTTTATCCCAAACATTTCCTGCAAAACTTACTTTTGGTTCTTTAAGGGGTTTTAAGGCCATTTAAATAATTGATTGGTACATTTAACATACACTATATTAACAAAAGTATTGGGACATCTGCCTTTACATAAATATGCACTCATGCCCAAGTACCATTTTCCTGGCAACTGCCAAACCCAGACTTGTCAATCGGATTGCCAGACAGAGAAGCATGATTCGGCGCTCCAGAGAACATGTCCCCACTGCTCTAGAGTCCAGTGGTGGCATGCTTTACACCACTGCATCCAACGCTTTGCATTGCACTTGATTATGTAAGGCTTGGATGCAGCTGCTTGGTCATGGAAACCCATTCCACAAAGTCCTCTACGTATTTTTCTTGAGCTAATCTGAAGGCCACAGGAAGTTTGGAGGTCTGTAGCTATTGACTCTGCAGACAGTTGCCGACTTCTGCACACTGTGCGCCTCAGCATGCGCTCTCCCCGCTCTGTGATTTTATGTGGCCGACCACTTCATGGCTGAGTTGCTGTTGTTCCCAATTGGTTCCACTGTTATTATACCGCTAACCCTTAACCGTGGAATATTTAATAGTGAGGAAATTTCATGAATGGACTTATTACACAGGTGGCATCCTATCACGGTACCATGCTTGAATTCACTGAGCTCCTGAGAGTGACCCATTCTTTCGCAAATGTTTGTAGAAGCAGTCTGCATGCCTAGGTACTTGATTTTATACACCTGTGTCTATGATGGAAGAGATTATAACACCTGAATTCAATGATTTGGAGGAGTGTCCCAATACTTTTGGCAATATAGTGTATGTGGTATGTTTATTTTCTTTACGTGTTGTTTGGTGTTAAATGGGTCTGGTCATTTTTAAATTTTTGTAAGCACTGGCAGTTTGCTAGCAGTCTCAGTCTCACTCTTGGCCTGCAGCTCACAGGTTTCACGTTGCGAATATCCCAGACCAAATGTCTGTCTTGCTACAGAGCAAAGGAGCTAAGGAGAAGGTGCTGACTCGCATCATGGTGTCACGCTGTGAAGTAGACCTCATGAAGATTCGCACAGAGTTCAAGAAGCAGCACAGCAAGTCGCTGTACCAGACCATCACTGTAAGTATCATATCCCAGAGCAGGTCCCAGCCAGCTGTAACACTGGCATGGCCAAGATTAAATTCACCCTAATGGAAAGGCCACAGGTTGCTGTAATGACTAAATCAATGGGAATGCCCTTTCTGTTAGAGTTGGTAACACAATTAGAAGCTCATATTTTAAGGTACTTTCAGCCTAGAGCGAAAATGATCAGGTGTCTTTCCAGAATCGAACGAAAATGAGTGTGACTGGTTAATATGGTATATTGCAGTATTTTCATGTAGTGAATTTTGTAAATCACTGATTTTTGATAAACGTTTATCATACAACGTTTATCACATTTATCAAACATTTAGCATGCTAGCTAGTGAGGCTATTATTGAGTTCAGGATTCCATATGAGGTTAACAGTTCTGACTTAACTGGTATGCAAACCATCAGCAGTAATTTCTTGTCAAAACAGCACTAAGACATTCTTCTCCATTCTTCTACTGCTGTGAAACTGAGTTGACAATGTCGGGCTGGATTGGTTAAACGATGTTAATTTACAGGTCAAAGTTCATTTACATAAAGATGGAGCGAAAACGGTGTGCAAATTCGCTTAGCTACCGGAAGTGAATGTTCTATTTGTTGCGTTAAGCAGCTAGAATGGAGGTAACTGGAAAGCGCTAGTGTGACCGTACCTACAAGCTGTGCCTTGTGTTTCCTTGTCCCTTCAGGAGCACACCAAAGGGGATTACCAGAAGGCCCTCCTGAGCCTGTGTGGAGGAGATGACTGAGTCCTTCACCATGTCAGAGAACAATCAAAAGCCACAGCCTTCCAACGGGCCACAGTTATAATCATTCCAGACACAGCAGTGTTACTGCTCTAAGGACCGAACAGGACTATGCTTCATGGAAATGAAATAATCTGTAGCATAAAGTAGTATGCACCTTATATAACCAGTTTTAATGGTAATAAAATAATCATTAGACAATTTTGCTATAATGATGAAAATACAAAGCATAAATGTATTAACTTAGTTGTCCACAAGGAGGCAGTGATACAACCCAAATTAGGGTGATGAGCTGGCGTGTTTATTTTTGTGCAGTACAAAAACAGTTAATATTTATGTAAAATATGTGAAGCATTATCCTTTTTACAAGTCAGAAATAAAATTTATGCACATTTATCTAATGATTTTTCATAACCACTTACTGCCTAATATGTAATTATGCTACCAGACCTGAAACCTATGCTAAACAGCACACAAATACACCCAAGACAAGATGCCAGTCTTTAGCAGGACGGACGCACACACACACACACACACACACACACACACACACTCTACGGGAAATTAAGAAATGCCAATTAACCTAACAACTATGGAAATTTCTAGGACAGCCACTCTTTGACTTCAGTTGTTTAAACCTTCTTATTTCAAACACATAACATGTTTTAATGTAACTAACTCAAGACAAACTGCCAAGACATTACACAGCACAAACATGAATAAATGAGTAAATATAAATTCTCGAGGGTGTTCAGGTGATGTACAGTACTGTGCCAATGTTTTAGTCAGTCAAAAAATGTTGAAATGATCTTCATGTTGATGTAAAACTATGATGATTTTATGTCTGTCAATGTGTATCAGCTTCACCCAAGTATTTGCAGCAACCATTCAACAGACCAAAGCATTTTATTACTCGACCACTACCCCACCTCGTTTGCATAATATAAATACCTCATCAAGTTTTGTTTAACTAATTAAGTTAATTAATTAAGTGAGCTGATGGTGAAATTTAATGAATACATGGAATAGCTGAGGTGGCCCTGCAGAGAGGCTTGTGAACTGAGCCATCCAACTAGATATCAGTAACTTTTTGGATAGCAGAAGAAATTCTTGTTTATTTTTCATTGTTATTGTTAATTTGCATATGTTCTAAGGTAATTTTTTTTCTGAGCAAATATACATTTACTACACAGATAAACAGAAATGAAAATTTGATTTGTCTGCCTAAGACTTTTGCGCGGTACTGTAAATTATAAAAGAGTAATGCCCCATTACCCAATGCCCATTGCTTCCGGGATAGGCTCCGGACCCCCCGTGACCCAGTAGGATAAGCTGGTTGGTAAATGGATGGATGGATGGATGGATGGATGGATAATGCCCCATATCGGTATGTTTTTAAATGTGCAGCAACTAGAAAAGATGCGCCGTAGCGCTTAATACATCGTGGTGGAATGAGCCTGTGTTCTGTGTTACAATAGAACGCCCCCTCGACGGGGCTGGCAAAATCATTCTTGGTTTTCTCCAAATTTCTCACCATTCAATTCTCTGTAACGATGAAGAGCCGGGTGTTCTGACGAGTTGAGCTACCTATCGAGACGTGATATCGAGCCTTTCTGCGCATGTGCAGTTCCACCGTTTTACGATTATGGTTAGGTTTTAGGGGTTAGGGTTATGGTTAAGGTAAGGGTTATAGGGGTTTTGGGGGGGTTAGGGTAAGAGTTAGGGTTAGGGCTATCGATTAGCACTACGGTAGCCTAACTCGACAAAGTAGCTCAACTCGACAGAACACCGGGAGTGGAGGAAAATGAAATAAAATTAGCATAGTGTTCAGGAAATAAATGTTGTTTGTAAAGTTTGTAGTTCATTCTTCACCTATACCTGTGTGGATTCAGGCTGTTTCATCGGCAAATGAAAGGCCCCTGGATATGAAATCTCTACCATGCAACAGCAATATTACAGCACGCAAAGTATTTTGCCACGCTACACAAGTTACGGACCCCGGAATAACCAGCAGGTGGCAACATTATTCTTATTAATGGCAAAACAATTACGGCGACGGGAACGTTGTATATAATATTGCTATTCTCAAATTTTGAAATAATCATGGAAAAAGGTGCCAATGAATCATTTGGAATCCTAAAATCCTTAAACATGTAAGTTAAGGATTAATGTTTGTTTATGCCTCAGGTGAAATTCTGTCAGCTTCACAGGCAAATCCTTGTAGATTTATCATCATTGAGTAATAATACTGATGGGAACATCACCTCTAGCCTTATGCTGGTGATATGCTTATTGCCTATAAAGGTAAAATGTACCATAACGGAATATAAAAATTGTTTTGCGAGGCAGAGCCGAGATTTATCCGGGATCCAGCGACAGCTTAATATCTTGGCCATAAAGATGGGAGTACCTCACGCCTTACTGGTTTTATTGGGGTGTGCAGCATGTGCCCCTATAGAGTGCCAGCCAGTCTTACATCCCCTTCTACAAGTTTAAAATGTACAAGTAAAGGATGCATCCTGTCGTGAGCAGATCAAACAGAGGTAAAGAAAAAGAAGTATGTTTTGATATAAAAAATATAGAGATGATTATTTCTAAAATTGGATCAGGTCACATTTGAAAATAGAAGTTGATGGCATCCCACAATACCACAACATTTGATCATTAATTATATTACAATAATTATTTAAAGGACAAATGAAAACTTGAATTAATATAACAAAAAAAGCTCGATATGAACCTACCTGAGGAGTGTCATCCATATGAACACAGTTCTGGTCCCCACACTGAAGTGGTCAAGACCTGGAAGCTGAACTGGAAATCTGGAGAGAGGGAGGAGGATGCAAACAAACAGGAATTTAATTACAGAGAGCGGACTGTGTTTACAGCATGTTATGGGTATTTAATTACAGACAGCGGACTGTTTACAGCATGTTATGGGTATTTACAGACAGCAGGCTGTGTTTACAGCATGTTATGGGTATTTAATACAGACAGCGGACTGTTTACAGCATGTTATGGGTATTTAATTACAGACGGCAGGCTATTTACAGCATGTTATGGGTATTTAATTACAGAGAGCGGACTGTGTTTACAGCATGTTATGGGTATTTAATACAGAGAGCGGACTGTGTTTACAGCATGTTATGGGTATTTAATTACAGACAGCGGGCTTTACAGCATGTTATGGATATTTAATTACAGACAGCGGGCTGTGTTTACAGCATGTTATGGGTATTGAAATTACAGAAAGCGGGCTGTGTTTACAGCATGTAATGGGTATTTAATTACAGACAGCAGGCTTTACAGCATGTTATGGGTATTTACAGACAGCAGGCTGTGTTTACAGCATGTTATGGGTATTGAAATTACAGAAAGCGGGCTGTGTTTACAGCATGTAATGGGTACTTAATTACAGACAGCGGGCTGTGTTTACAGCATGTTATGGGTATTTAATTACAGACAGCGGGCTGTTTACAGCATGTTATGGGTATTTAATTACAGACAGCGGGCTGTTTACAGCATGTTATGGGTATTTACAGACAGCAGGCTGTGTTTACAGCATGTTATGGGTATTGAAATTACAGAAAGCGGGCTGTGTTTACAGCATGTAATGGGTATTTAATTACAGACAGCAGGCTGTGTTTACAGCATGTTATGGGTATTGAAATTACAGAAAGCGGGCTGTGTTTACAGCCTGATATGGGTCTTTAATTACAGACAGCGGGCTGTTTATAGCATGTTATGGGTATTTAATTACAGACAGCGGGCTGTGTTTACAGCCTGATATGGGTCTTTAATTACAGACAGTGGGCTGTTTATAGCATGTTATGGGTATTTAATTACAGACAGCAGGCTGTGTTTATAGCATGTTATGGGTATTTAATTACAGACGGCAGGCTATTTACAGCATGTTATGGGTATTTAATTACAGACAGCGGGCTGTGTTTACAGCATGTTATGGGTATTTAATTACAGACGGCAGGCTATTTACAGCATGTTACGGGTATTTAATTACAGACAGCAGGCTACCTTTACAGCATGGTATACAGATTTATTCATAGACAGACTATGCCTGCTTCATCCTACACATTTTAAATTACGGTCAACAATCTTTCCAGATGTGTTTAATGACAGACTCTTCACCTGCATGATCTGGCTGCTTTATTGCAGGTCATTAATTGTTTTCCTGTAGTACACTAATAGTGTTAATTGCAGAAGCAAGCCAAACCTCTTTGCTCATTAATTTCCGTGTCTCATCACAAAGAGGTCAGCATTCCAAATTAATTTTGGAGCCCTGTCATTTTCCTGTGTAATACATCTAAGCATTTAATAACTCCAAGACTGTCTGCCAAAAGACACAAACCAAAAAGATCAGTTATTAACATTTGTGATGAATTATCCTTCCGGATTCAGCTTCTGGCAAGGTGCAGGCATCGAATTTAAAGCCACGGAACTGTGTCCTGTTGCCATGATGCTGCCGCGATGGAGGGTAGGGGCAATTCTCTGATTTCACCCCCTCCGAAGTAATTTTGCCGAGAGGAGGGGCATCACCGCAATAAAGTTTACCAAGCCATGCGTATGAAAAGTATATGAATATCCTGGACAAATCGGTGCATGGTTTTAGAAGAGCTATTTTTCAGGGGGGCTGAGACAAAAAAATAGGGGGACTGAAGCCCCCCTAAATAGGGTCTAGAGCCCCTTGGCCTGGGCCCAGATCCTGGCACTGAGAGATGGGCCCTCACACGGCATCTTGGAGCGAATGCTGAGTTAGAGAAACAGAATCACTCAACACTGATGTCATGCCAGCATACCACACACATTCATTTGTGGTGGCTTTATGGTCAGTAACTTCTGACAAGAACTGCGTATGATGTCATCAATTAGCCAGTTAAGGGGAGTTAACCTAACTGAATATATGTTTGCAGTAGTGGCGCGTATAGATTATTTCTGCTTCTAATGTAAGGACTTAGCACTGGCCATTTAAACGAAATATCTTATTTGGCCAGGACCTTTAATAATTTTATAAAGATCATCAGAATCCAAGCCACACAGATGGTTAAATGATTGAAAGTTGATGACCGGCTGTATGATAAATATGCTAAACACAAACCAGGCACTTCTCTCAGGTGTGTGGTCCTTTAATTGCCCATATGTTATGGGTCCCTCCAGCCCCAAGTGAGCAACCCAGTCCATCTCCGCTTCAGAAGGAAAGACAGAGAAGCTCCCACAATCTCTCAGTATTTAACAAATCCAGTTACATCGTCCTGGTGATCCTATCGTAACAGCTTTCCAGGGACTGTTTAGCATATTAAGTTTTAGATCCAGCTCAAAGTGCTCCTGCTCTTTGCTGGCATGGTGTTTCTGCTGTTTCTTTCCCCAAAATGATTTCCTCTGACCAGCTGGGTCTCCCTGATCACATGACCTGTGTAGTTCCAGTCTGATTTTTCTACATGACTACATTACCCATAGTGTATGTGTGTGTGTCTGTGTTATGTATATATTACACTGTGGCAACCAAAAGTCCCCGCAAAGTGATAAAAACCTGTTATTTTGACATTTTGGGCACCGTTTTTTTGGTCCCCACAAGGGGAAACCATTTTTAAAAACCTGTGATTGCAATGGACAGTAACCATGCTGCATGCAATCGCTGAATGAGTGTCAACCTCTATAGGACATTTTTTAATTACTAAGGATTCTGTATGTCAGAACATACAGAACAATGCCACATTTCAGTCAGCTTTGTTTTTTATTTTTTACATTCCTTTCCTCTCTCATAACCATGTATTGAGCTCAGGGTGAAAGTGAGCTTGGAGGTTATACTGAACATATAGAGCACAGGGCAGGGGGACACCCTGGACAGGATGCCATCATACACACACACACACACACACACACACACACAGAGGTTTGTAATTATATCTTTGTGGGGACTCTCCATTCATTTCTATGGGGAAAACTCCAATCCAAACATGATGACCTTAACCCCTACCCAGCCTTAACCTTAAACATAAGTAATGAAACAAAATATGAGACTTTTGGCATTTTTAGTTTTTTGATTGCGTTTGAAAATCCTATTATTTTGACGTTGTGGGGACAATTTTTCAGGTCCCTACAACGTCAAAATAATAGGTTTTTATTAGATTGTGGGGGATATTTGGTTCCCACAGGTTGCAGGTTTTATAGTTGTAACTGGTGTATTTTATTATTTATTTTTGTTAAATAACAATGAGAAAATGGCCTCTGGTTAGTTTTTATTGCACCATGGTTGGTTCCAGTTCAATTATTATTGCAAATATTGCGAAATACTATTATTAACTTGAAAGATTTCATTGTGTGTTGTTTTGTACTGCATTGCATTAGCCTATTTAAAGTTATCATACATCAAATAACTATTCAGTGCTGATACTTTATGCTCATAGATGATGTCAGTTCCTTACACATAGCAAAGCAGTTAGAAGTAGGTATGTAGCTGATGAAAGAATGTTCATTACAACCATGAAACTTTACTTGTGACCAAGACTTGAGACTTTACTTGGACTTGTCAAATTGACTTGTGACCATCTCTGATTGTAAGCGACCACTTCCGGACCATGTGTGTTCAATTTCCATGGGCCAGACTATACTGATATTCACTGACGAGGCTGAATTTGGCTTCTTATTCGCAGATGAGGCTGAAGTTTTGGCTACTTATTTACCAGCTTTTTATTCGCAGAATCCGTGCCACCTTAAATAAGGGATGCTGTTTCGACAGAATCCTGTAGAGGGCACTATGTATGTTAAATCGAAGGCTCCAAGAATGTTTTGGGCATTTCATTTTAATAAGAAAATCGTAACAATTCAAATGCTTTTTGTCACAAGGCCATTGGGTCTGAAATTAATCTGTTCTTTTAAATAAAATTCATTAAATTCGGAATTTGAGTTGTATGCTGTCTTTATTTTCCAGACATTATTATTATTACTATTATTATTATTATTATTAGTAGTAGTAGTAGTAGTAGTAGAGATAGTAGCATTAGTAATATTAGTAGTATATTACTACTACTACCACTGCAACTACTGCTACTAATATTTGAATAATATTTGATTGTATAAACAAAAGGTTTCAGCTGTAATACATTTTTATTTCGTATATGAATTTCACACATCTCTTCTGCATCCAAAGGAGCCAGTTGAGGTGATTTGGGCATCTACCTAGGATGCCTCCTGGAAGCTGCCTGGGGAGGTGTTTGAGGGTTTTGCCTTCTGGCTCAGCTCCCTGTTCACAAGAGAACTGTACAGCATCCGCATTACTGCCAACACTGCACCAATCCTTCTGTCCATCTCCGTCTCCCTTCTTCCCTGATCCTCACCCCGGCTGCCTCACATTCAGTTGCAAACCGTGCCAGTGTATGCTGTGGGTGCCAGGCTGATTATGCCAACAGGACCACATCACCTGCAAAAAGCAAAGATGTGATCCTGAGGCCTCCAACCCGGATCCCCCTTCCCCCTCCCCCC
>JAODJU010000018.1:8036081-8056277 GCA_026776725.1 Gnathonemus echidnorhynchus | reverse complement strand
CAGCATCCAAACCTGTTAGAATCTTATAGACCTGGATCATGTCCCCCCTCAGTCTCCTTTGCTTGAGGCTGAACAGAATGAGCCTGTGTTGAATGAAACCTACTGACACCAGTAGCTGGAGACAAGAGCTCAGTCCATTTTTTAGATCTAAACTCTGACTATAAGAAAAGGTTAAAAACCTTTTTTCAACCTGACCACTAACCACACGTTGAGATCGCTGACAAAGGGACAAAAGACCAAAGGAGAGTTTAGAGTTAAGAAATTAGCACCATAAATTAGGGCGGGCTACCCTTCAGATCACACTCAAACCTTGCATTAACAATAAAAACCATTTAAACCCATAATTGACACTACTGATAAGTGCCAATTTGTATAACTCAAGATGCCTGCAGAGGCTTATTGCAGCTATTCATGTTTTGGCTGCTGCATACTATTCTTGTGCCCTCCTCTCTGGGCTGCGATACCTTCTTTTGTGGGAGTGACCACCCTGCCCACTGAACTGTGAAGAATACCCCCACCAGGTCCTCTCTACACTCATGCCTACGTGCACCTGCTCCTCTGCCACACTCCTAGTCACATACGCACCCACCGACCTCGCACCTGCTCACAACGATCTCACACCTCCGCGTTTATCTCCCACTCTATCCAGCCTCACCTCATGACAAAGCAATTTAACATACAGTACTTTGCAAAAGTGTGAGGGACCAACCAGTAAGGCAGCACAAACACAGGAGTCTTACTAAAGAAAATAGGGCTTTATTGGCCCCTAAAAATACAGACCATTGACAAAACTCAAGACCTTAGTAACAGGGCCCATAAAAGAGGTAAAAAAAAAAAAAAAAAGAAACCAAAAAAACTTAATATCACAAAATAATATATTAACTGAAACATATTGACCTTGTAATGAGACAACAGGGATCATATACAGTGGTGAGGCCAAACCAATTAACACACAAAAGGGGTAAACCAAATGAACACTGCATACATCTAAACATAAAAACACAGCTAAACCCCAACTCCCCCCTCTTGCCATGGCAGCAGATGGTTTAATCCAGCTCCACGAGTTTTTCCCTTTTAAGAGTCCTCCACCCTCAGCCACACCTATATACCAACTAGGAGAGGACCACCCCCCACGACCAAAGTAACAACAAAATCAAAAGATTAATTTGGCAAAACACTGCATATAAACCCAATATGTGCAATGCATATAAAATTTAAAGAATTAAGCAAATAAACTGTAAATTGTTATTCTAAATAAAGCAGTTGGATTAAAGAAAATATACAAGTAATCCGCTAAGGAGGTGAGAGAATGTTTGAGATCTTACTCTGTGTGGCTGTAGCCTTCACAGGCAGTCAAAGAAAATTATGTGTAAATGATCTTCATGTTGGTGTAAAACTATGCTATTATGCCTGTCAAAGTGTGTCAGTTTAGACATTTCAAAACATCTCTAAAGTCATGCTAGTACACTAGCAACCATCCACACACCCATGTATTTTTTGACTCGAACACTAGCAGAAGTCACATAGCTAATCAATATTTCATTGACTTTTTCCAACTAATTAAATTAATTCAATTAGTGAGCTGGTGGTGAAACGTAACAAATACATGGAATGGCTGAGGTGCCCCTGCAGAGAGGTTTGTGAACTGAAGCGCCGTTTATCTACCCATCCAACTAGATATCAGTAACTTTTTTGAGAACAGAAGAGATTCTTACTAGTTTTTGTTGTGCTGCTCTTAATTTTCACGAGTTCTAATGCTAAATTGTGGTTTTCGCTCTGAGCAGAAGTACACTTTCCACCCAGATTAATAGATTTAAACATTTTTTGATTGCCTAAGACTGCCTGTAAAGGATGAACACCTATTGTTTTTTTAGTCCTGCTCTAATGTAATGTGAGAATTTTCTCTGTGATAATCATTTTTTGCAGCTAATAGCTGTTGCTGGATTGCCATAAATGACAAACTAACACAAATTAATTTTATTCACCTACGTTTGTTTACCCTGTGTTTGTTTACCTGTGTAATATAAATAAAATTCCACTCTGTCAAACAGCGAATAGCTGTGTCCACACCCTAGGGGATAACGGTATACATTATACTGGCATCTATTTATAGTTCAGAAGTCTTATGACCAATCACATTGTTTTTTAACATTAAAGTGATTGGTTTATTTTTATTGTGTAGAATAATTTTATTTGGTTGATATATGGTTCATATATAGTTCATTCATTCATTTCAGGGGTGTAATTTATGTATATGTGTAATCAATTTTAATTGTTAATTTACAATTCTTGAATTATTTTCCTTTAGATGAAACACCATTCAGTAATGATTACATTTTTTCTGTGTTGTTAGCTGCTAAGTGACGTAAACTGTAATAGGTAGTGACCGCACTGGTAAAATGCAAAGCATGTGTACACACTGCATAGTCATGCCACAAATTTGCAGTGCGGATCTACTTTCAAAGCCGTCGTTAGCCTATAGCACAGCTGTCAAACTGCAGTCCTGGGGGGCCAGATCCCTCCACATTTTTGAGTTTCCCCTCATTTAACACACCTGATTCAACTCCTTGTGCTAATTACCACACAGCTCTTGAGCTGAATCATTTCTGGTGGAACAGGGAAAGAAATAAGCTACACAGGGCTCCGCCCCCCAGGACTGCAGGTTGACACCCCTGGTCTATAAGATAAACATATACAGGGGTTTTTTTGCCATAAAATACAGCTCTGGAAAAAATTAAGCACAATTTTTAGTTTCACTTCTCAATTTGTGGGTGTGTGTCTGATACAAGCTGTCCTAGCTGTGCACTTCACACCTGCACTTAATGTTCCCAATTCCTTCTGAAGGTCACTCAATGTCATCCTATGATTCATGAGAAACTGTCGGATATGTTAACGGTCATCTCTGGCATAAAGTCGCTTCCGCCCTTCACCTGGCTGATTTCCGGTCATTCCCAGTGTTTCCTACTTGTGTACTGTTGTCTCAGAAATGTTGAGCCTGGAAGCAGCCTGTGTCACGCATAGCCTTCTATACCGGCAGAACTGGGATTAAACCAGGATTTAAAAATCCAAATAAAAAATATATATAGAGTGATCTCTTAGTTTTTTCCAGACCTGTATATTGCTAGGTTGAGGAGAAATAAATCGTACTGTATTTTCTTAAAATCCTATTGGGTTGATTATTATATGCATATTTCTTTAAACGATTTTCCTAAACATTGAAGATTAACTTTTGCTTAGAAGCTTTAGAATCTTTTCGACCATAAAGTTACCCATTAAAGTCCGTAACCCCATGGCTGAGGCGTGGGGCCATCCTGAGTTATGAGCGCGCCCCCGAGCAGATACTTCAACAAGTCTGGAGCTCTCACGGGACCATAATCATGGGCCACCATCATGGGGCAGAATAGCGGCTCTTCGGATCCGGCTAAAGACCCTCAGGGGTGGAGCCTGAACACCAGCCAGGCTATTGCTGTGGGTTCGGCCGCCTCGGCTCTTACCGCTGCGCTGCCCTTTCATTCCCTCTCTGCACAGAGCCGCCACGCTGAGGGAGGGCGGGTGAAACGGAGGTTATCACGTGACCGCTCCCGGTCTGAATGCGTTCTCTCATTCTTTACGAACTACAGAACGCGCACCTTGGCTCTCACTGTCTACCGAAGTTTAAGTTTATGTACCAGCGTTAGATGTGTGAGGCAGCTTATCAGTGTCGCTGTCCTTTAAAAACTCATACTGAATTACTCTTCCTTAGTGTTTCCACAATGGGCCAATGGATGCAGCCAGAAGCAGGCATTTTTATGTAGACCTCACATGTAACTTGGAAACGGTTTGAAAAGCCCTATATGCATTGATTGCTCACAATTGTCTTTGACTTTGTGAAAGCGTGAACTAATCCACTACGGTTGGGCAAACAGAGCCGCTGTTATCCAAGAAAGCTCTGCAAACTACATGGTGTTTACCCATGAGACTTCATTTCTGATTAACTAAATTCAGTACAGCTACTGACAACAATGCATTCAATGATAGTGTTAAAATGAGAGCATTTCAAACCAAGCTTTGGAACATTAAAATGGACCTCAATCTTCTTTAATCATTATTTCATTATGTACTTTTAGCTAGTAAGACAGCCTTTCTATTGCACATTTTGTCCATTCCTATATTTATCTTTAGATAGATTTTTAATCTTGCATCGCCTGTTTTATCAGTTCAGATTAATGTTTGCAAATGCAGGTTGATTTAGAAAATCAAACTAAATCCATGTTCCTTTTAATCTCTTTTTATTGCTTAACGCATTGTTTTATTCGCGACCAACAGGTTATGCTGAAACACCACAATGAAAGTTCTTCTACGTTTATATTTATGTACAGTCATGTCATATAAACAATATCTCTACATCTGTACTCCGGGTGCTTGGTGGATTCCCGTCCCGCGCACCTTGTCCTGTGAAAGCGACGCCGGACAACTTCTTCCACTTATCTATCACTATGACGTTCACATAAGAGAAATAGGAAGCCGAGCAGAGGTGCCTATTTAGCCCAGGCTCATATCACAGTCGCCACCCACTGGCATAATTTGTTTCACAGTTGCAGCCTGGCAGCATGAATCAAAGGTTGACAGTCTAATTTCATGCACGCATGGGTGTTTGGCTGCCTCAGGCCCCTCTCTCCCAGCGCCCTGAACCCTCACTACCTGCCTCCCTCCGCAGGAACAGGGAAGCAGCCTTAGCCAAGACCACGATGTGCTGAAGAAACCAACACGCGTTCCTCTGCCCAACATTAAGCATTCACATTACCCATAATCCCACTGATACCGTCACACACCTGAATAAATCTGATACACCACATTTAGATGAGCTTTAGAAGTTAACTGGGTCATTTAATGGTTCAAATGGCGCGTATATATATGTATATATAAATGCTGCATGAACACAATACATATGGTTTAAAAAAATCAATATTGCCACTCAAGTTTGTATGCCTTCAATTTGCCTAGTGGTAAAGATATTATGTACGTAATCTGTGTAGGACAGAAAACACCGATTTTGACCAAAATACACACATTGAAGGAAACAAAACTTAGCTGTAGACAGATTCTGTATGTGGTGGAAACAATCCAGCCCACACTCATCACAAAATCCATGCATCTGACTCAGATCGCAAGTCCTTTGTCTAAAATGCTTCTAAGTAATTATGCATTGCTTATGGTGGGCAGATGTGAGGCCATTTCTCGTGCATTTTCACCCAATAAATAAATACTGCAAGCAAACTTTTTTGAATAAGGACACTCATAAGGATGCACTAAATAAAAATTTTTCCAGCAGAGTAATTAACAGAGTAATTTTCCATTTGCATACCTGTAATGGAAAATAACGTTCCTTACACTCTTAATGATTAGGTCAGGTATTTCAGTGTCTAAGACACAATAATATAAAATAGTTTGTCGTCGTGTAATTTAAATGGAATTGGAAATGATGAATTCCTACCTGATACTGAGGGATATGCACATGGCTTAAAATACTGCATGTTCGAGATGTAGGCTTACAAGAAATGTACTCCCTGATCGGCGTATGCCGAATAATCACAAAAATAAATTCCCGACAGACTAAGCCAATGTCTCGCCTAGGGCCACCCCAAAACCTACGATACACATACTGCCAAGTCCCCATAGAGTATTCACGGACTTGGTTATGTTCATGCACACAGAAAAGCGTTTCCAAAACAGAGCGTGAAACTGTCGGCACACAGCGGGGAAAAGGCATCGTTCAAAAGTGTTTCTGTTCCGGAACGGAAAGCGATTGACCGACAACGACACAACACGGTGAAGTTTGGAATAACTTTGTTTTCATTACATAATATCAATTACTTTGGATTAAAGACTTTTCATTAAACGAACTACGTCATACTTGAAAAATGAAAACGAACACGAAAATGTAAATATCTTACAAATGGGAAGTAATTGTATGTCGTTTGTTGCAAGAAATTCTTTTGTCGACAGTGCATTTAATTAGCAGGACTCATGAACGGGCAATAGGATTAATTACGGGGACAATAAAACTTTAGTTCTTGGAACAATAATGAACAAACATCACCTTCCAATTATCCAATAGGGTTACTAAAGTTTTATCTAACCCAAAACATGCGAGCCATTAGTTGTATTATTTTAACAGTGCGAAGATGCTGCGTTGTTTTTATTTTTCATGATTTATTATCACATGTTTTAACAAACATCATTGCTCCTGGCAACCTTAAAATTTAAAGTAAAATTATAAGCAAATAAAGGGTTTCGTTCTTAACCAGCAACAGGGCACTGCCGAGATAAAAAGCTATCTTTATAAATCTTAAAGTTTTCTAAACCACAACGAGGACAGAGTCGGTGAAGATTGCCAGGATCGGATCTCTGTTGATGGCAATGTTTGATGTAGTAAGAGCCTTTGCTTCCGTTCCCTGGACAAAACTTTGAAAACAAAGGAAGCTTGCTAAGAAATACGCAACAAAACGTACAATAAGCACGGAGGGAAAGGGGCGTTTTATTTTATTAGTTTGCATTTATAACGGACATAGCTCATAGGTAGGCGGTGAGGCAAAGATTTCGCGTTACAGAGAATGCAATAGACACTTTTATTGATTTTCTTTTACTTGCACTATTGTGTAAACAGACTCTATCTGGAAGGGGTGAATTTGAATCCCAAAGGAGTCTCGGAACTCGTTTCCTAGTCACCCAGTCAGCAATGTGTTTGTCTTTTTGTCTCTTTGAGAAAAGGCTAAATCTACATTGGTGGCCCAATCGAAGTTTGCCATTCTTTGTGTTTTCTATTGAAGTGAATGAGACTGAATGAAGTGGCCGTGGACCCCTTTATTTGATCTACTCAATCGCATAAAGTGATGGAATTCTAATATATTTGTTTAAAACTTCACCACGGGCCCTTGTTTTGCATCACGCCAAGTTTGCCAGAGAGGTTTATTTCATAACTTGTCCTTCGTGTCACTTATTTCCCAGAGAACATAAAAACTGAAAAAATAAACAATAAAGTAAGTTATAAGTATCTAAACAGCTATTAGTTGTTGCTCGTACGAATTGGGTTTATAGATTTGCTAGATTTTTTCGACCCAGCAGTTGATGTTTTACGTGTTGCAATAGAAACATCAAAATACATCTGTTGTAGGCATAGGTAAGATTTAAGAACATACATGCTTTTAATTGTGCACGCAGTGTAGAAGCGGTGTTTGCAGAGGCCTACTTTATTTATATGCGACCACACCATATCTTGTTTAATATAACGGAACGTAAAATTTGGAAAATATGTTTAATAAATCAGGTTATAAAACTCGTGAACAATCAATTGTTTACTTAGTTTATTTAGTCCGTTAGCACGTCTAAAACGTTGATTTGACGCGTTGATTGCGGATTATTTAAACAAGTAGCCTGATATTTATATGGTAGTAAAATTAGTAGGCATATTAAGCTGTTCAGAGTCAGGCGTGTGACATTTGCTACTGTTTTTAATAAAATCCATTTCCTTTCATTTTTAAAATTTACTTCCGTCGGGCTGATTTCTATTGGCCTAAGCAAGATTGTGTTCGCATGAATATGTGTTGTGGCAACTCAGAAGCACTAAAACAGTTTGCATTGTGGTAACTCCGTGGTCCATATGCTTCTGAGCATCACCGGTCAGTTTTCAAAGCCTTCAAAAGTTAAGTTAATAAGTAACCGAAAAGCTACACTTGACTATCTGTTTAATTTTTCAAAAATTTAGAGAATAAACGTTTACATGCGAATAGTTAATAAATTAACACAAAATTATTATAGAAAAGTGAGTGCACCGTTACGGAATTTGCGTCCACTCGGACACAGTGATGATGAGGGTGTTTGCGCCATGCTCAAATAAAGAAACAGTACATTTCCTCCTGTTCCTCTTAAGAGATTACAAAATGGTAAAGCTATTTTGTTGTTGTCATGCATAATAAAACATGTGGACAAAAATACTTTTCTCTAGGTGCATGGGGAAAAAATTACGTGTCTTAATTTTTTTGACACGTTTTGCAAAGCATGTATCAGTCAGCCTTCAGCATCATGATAAAAATTATGAATAATACCTTAAAAGATGCAGAAACTGAGAAAACACAGGCCTACTCAATTACGTACAAATGTATATCCTTTATTGCAAAGGGTCTCCACAAAAACTGAAACTAAGGTTCACAGAATAACATTTTCAGCAGTAGAGATACTGTGATATATTGTTTACTAAAAGTGCATTTTACGTCTTTAGGATATCTCGCAGTAATAATTTAAATCTTAAGTTTACAGGTACCTAGCACTTTCGTATCATTAAATGAGTACATTTCAAGTTCGGTAGTTTAGAAAAATATATATATTTATATTTCTGTGATTGTTCTTTTTATTCAGTTATAGTTAAAAAATCTAATAACTACATATTTGGTAATGCAGTGCATCGAGTATTCTGAGCACATAAAAACTGTTTGTACATCTACTTCTGCAATGCAGTATTTAACAGCCAAAAGCAAAGATTCTGTCAGACCCAATCTGCACATTTTTAAATCTTTTTTTTTTTTTGTTAATTTTACCACTGAACAAATTTAATCTAATTAGTAATCATGCATTTATGTTAAACTTCTTGTTATGTAATAAATGGAACGGCTTTCTGTTACAACGATTAGATCCGCCTTTTATTTATCATTGTAAAGTTTGTCTTTGCTTCTTGTTTTCTTTGCTTTTGTATCAGCAAACAATGCCAACAGTAGGAATACCTCGCTCTCATCATATTAATGATAAACTGGGTAACGTCACAGCTGTTTAATAACACATCGCTACTCAGCGTCCTGAAAAATCAAGACTGAATCCCGTCAGCTGAATACAACGTTCAGAGGGAGATATCGAACTTTAAAATTCGGACAAATGAGTATAAGCATTACTGCGAAATAAACACACTCTGCCTTAACAGTGTTATATCTCGTCGTGTTTTCACGGATTTCAGGGACAGCAAATCTTGGCAATCGGCGCAGACGTTGTCAGGCTACAAAAGCTGAAGGTTTGGCCGTATCAGTGCACTGCCACCGACTCATTCACGGCGGAGTTCGTCAGCGTCCTTTCCCGAAGAGGACTGCTTATATGCCGGTTATTCGCTGTCTGATGGGACGTGGGACTGAGGGACTGGGAACAGTTCGGCGCGAAAGCCGGGATATGTGCTGGTATTGCCGAAAGACTTGACAGTGGTGCGGGCGTCGCTTTTATTGGCACTGGGATAGCCGGTAAAGTTTGTCCATCGTGGCAAAGGGACTTGACAGGAACCCCGAAGGCACTATAATCATTGCTCGTCATTGAAATATGAGCTACTGTATCTATCGCGTTTGTACTGTACATATGGGGCCAAGCGGTGGCTAATTGATTATGCAGAGAGTAGCCGGCTGACACCGGTTGCATTGGGGGGAAAGGCAGCCCCCCTGGCATCTTAAATTCTCTGGAAATTATATTCTCGATGGCAAAAGGATGCTTGAAGGTGGAAGGCTGTGACATCCCCAGGCTGTAACTGGACATCTGTGGCAGATGAGTGCCTGTAGTGGCCAAGGCGCTGAGCCGAAGTTTAGCTTGTTGTTGGAGGTAGTGGGCAGCATCCGAGGGCTTGCCCGCTGCGAGCTGGCCGGAGATCATCACCTTGAATCTTTTGCGGCGCCTCAGGAAACTACCGTTCTCAAACATATCCCCACAGCTGGGATGCAGGGCCCAGAAACTCCCCTTCCCAGGCTGGTCCGGGCGACGAGGGATTTTAATGAAACAGTCATTGAAAGACAAGTTGTGCCGCAAGGAGTTCTGCCATCGCTGGGTGTTTTCTCTGTAATAAGGAAATCTGTCCATAATGAACTTGTAAATTTCACTCAGAGGAAGCATCTTCTCGGGACAGCTCTGGATAGCCATAGCCGTGAGGGAGATGTACGAGTAAGGAGGTTTCTGGTCGCTATACGTGTTTCTTCCCGGTCGAGGCATCTGTTAAACCTGCAAAAACAGTATAAAAGTAAAACACCCGGTACAAATGCATAACAAAACTACGTAAAAAGCCTTACGTTTCTCTATACGTGTATGTAGCGGATTATCTGTGCAGTATAATCTAAGAAACCTTAACAGCGAAGCGATTCCAGATGCTTTAGGGTTTTTCCTTTAAGAAAAATAAATAAATAAAACTTCCCAAGAAAACTATTTGGTTGTCTTATACTGGATGGGATCTTAGCTTCAGCAAGAGACAGTAAGATTGTTTGGCTCCCAAAAGTAGAATTGAGACCGACCTTCCTCTCCTTTTTTTTGGGAGAGATGAGCTAAGAAGCTGTTTCTAAGTCCTTCTTCTTACCAACTGATAGTTTTCTGCGGTGACATGAGCAGAAAAGACCCCTGCAGCGGCGCTTCACTACTGCGCCACTTGTGCGCTGTCACATGACGATCGCCTTGGGATGGAGGGAGGGGTGGCCAGTAAGGCATGATGTGGTTTCATTTTACACCTATTTTACATGGACACCTTGGACCAATACACATTTCCATTTGAAGACGATGCAAAGGGGTGAAAAGGTTCGGGAAACCGGAATTGAAATGCGATGGTGTGGTCAAGTAATGGTGTGCAAAGGTACGCGCTAAGTTTTCTTGGGACAGCGCAGGGAGCTTATGGAGCCGCTAATCTGTGCGGCTATGGTTGTATTTTCGCTTCGCAACGTGACGGTTTTCGTACGTGGCAGTAATATCACATTAAACTATATGAGATTAATTTTTAGATTTATTTCATTTGAGTGTATGCTGATTGCATTCTTATCGCATGGTAGGTCTATGCATGCATTGGCAAAAATGCACAGTTATATCCTGATGTCGTTTATATTTGTATATTTCAGCATAAGCAGGCATGTATAAAAAAATAAAAAATGAACATATTTTAAAATGTTTTGCTGATTACGGACATATAAATTTAATTCTTTGGTCTAACCATTATTAAAATTAAACGTGCATTTAGCGGTGAAATATCTTTATTTTTTCTCATATGCAAAGTTCAGTATTTTATTTAATATTTTAATTATCTCTCTTTAATTCTCTCAAATTCTAATTTAAAATCCATAGACAAGTTTTTAAATATAAGCATAAAAGGAATCCACTGACTGACCTCGTCACAGTTGTGCAATTTGTATCAACTGTTTCAAAAGTATGTTATTCTGTTTCCTTCATATATTTATATCAAGAATGTGTTCGAAATATTCAATAATCCCAGAAGGCATCGTACCATCTGTATTTTCTTAAAGCAAATTAAGATGTAGGCCTGCTTCAGAAATGTAAATGCATCATTTGGGTGTTGTTTTGAAAACTGTATAAAACACCCGTGAGTCAATCATATGAATGTGCAAACCAAACGGTCGCCTGTTTTGAGCGATGAGTATCCTTTTAAAAGCGCTTTAGAGGCCATATTTCTGCTTGGCGGGTTTGCTATAGGACGGACCACACACCCGCATGGATCTGATTATAATTTATGCTCGCCTTTTTCATTAATTTACAATAGACTGCGTGAGCATTCCGATGGACATAATCGAGGTTAGGTGGTGGTGGTGGTGGGGGGGGGAGGGGGAGCTGTTAATATTTACAAAACAGAAGGACATCTACCTCCGAGCGACCTGTAGCTCCCAAGCCTTAAATACAATGCTGGGTTAAAAAATGGATCATCATGGTGTCCCTTAAAATTTTGCATTATACTGGCCTGCTTATTTTTTCAGCTAATAAAGGTTTTTTTTTTCTTAATTTTTTAAAAAAATTGTTTTTCAATATTTTTTTTTCCAGAAGGATCTGTTGAGTCAGTATGGACATCAGACAGTGTCCCCAAATCCAAACAAATTGTTTTTCTAGAAATTGTTTGTATACCATTATAAGCATGTATGATGTAATGATTTTGGATGTTAATACTATATTAAAATCTTTTTGTTTATATAGTGTTCATTCTAACCTGCCCAGAAATATTCCTGGCAGAAAACCAGCTCGTGTGTTGGGATTAGATTTAATTCCAAGTTTCTACATGTTTTTACTTTCATTCAAATAATTTGTGCTATACCTTGCCCCTAACTGATGATGCCTTTAGATTCTCACCAGATTTTTTTTCTTACTTTTGTACGTTTTCTATTGCACAGTGAGTATTGTTTTGTTGGGAAAGCATCATGAAAATGCCACCATTACTCTGAATAGATTAACTTGCTTTTTTCCCCTCGGTTCCTGAAGTCTTGTGTCAGGTAGCAGTAGATCAGCTGTATAATGTGTGTTCTGTTTAGTCATTTGTACAAGTGGGACAAAGGCTGGGTTAAGCCAAATTGTATTGCACTTGTGCACCGAGCTTCAGTCTGGAGTATCATTTACGGTGGGGGGACCGGGAACAATTTTGTGTGTGACTAAAAAAAAAAGAAAACAAAGGCACATTCTGAAGGGTCTCAAAGTAAAGTACTGAGCCGTGACATTCCCAGGGTGATGGGACACAGAGACTGAGGTCATGGGGGAGAGAAAGGAGCAAGCGGGCACTTTCACACATCTGCCCCAGAGCTCGGCACGCCATACAATGGGCAAAGGAACACTGATTTTTAAAAATGGCGTCCATTGAAATGCCCAGCCAAAGATAGCTGAACAACATTGTCAAAACTAAATCAGGTCAGGCTACAGGGCCATTTATTAGAGTGCTGGAAAAACAAACGATACGATTAAATGTCTACAGGGAGCACAGTCAGATATAAAAGTGTGACTTTGCTTTACAAAAAAAAAAAAAAAATCCAGCATGAAAAAATTCCCAGCACGATCATCATTATTATCTGCCCTGCTGTTCTGAATCATCTTAATGTGTTTCATTGCATGTACAGCTGTGTTAAACTCACTTGCTGAAACCCTGAGCACCAGAAACGCTCGTTACATCATCTTATAATCTAGTGACTGAAAAAAGGTCAGTCAGAAAAGAGAACAGTTCTAGATGCTGAGGAAGCAACTAGTGTTTATGGGTTAATAATTTGTACTTCTAATGGTTTTACAAGAAAATGTCTAGGCCTGTGTATAACTGTATAGGCCTAAAACAATTAGGCAAACAAGGAGGCTGCCGTCTGGAAGCTATTGTTGTGGTTGTTGTTACAGTTCCGCTCCTGTTCCCTAAGTTGATCATATCTTGTGCATATACCTTTACGATTTTATTACAGAACACAGACGAAGAAGAAGAAGAGAGGCGTGAAGGCACACATATATCACCCAGGAAGAGTGTTTAGTAAGGGGTTGATGTCTGCGATACCGACGCTAGTAAAGGTTCTTTAAAAAGAAAAACTTTTTCAAGTTTTAAAACTCTCAATATTTGTAACCGGATAACGATGTATTGAATAATAATAATAATAATAATAATAATAATAATTATCATTATTATTATTATTATTATTATTATTGCTATTGCTATTATTATTAGTCCAAAAGTAGGCTCCAGGCTGGGTGGATAAGGAAAGGTCTAAACGGTTAAACTATATGCCTGTATATATGCGGCAATTTAAGGCGATATTGGACATACAAATCTAAATCTGTTAGCGATTTACGTTACAGCTTCCGCGATAAATATTTTATTGCATTTTAATTCCGCAGCATCTTACGGCACTGAAAATAACTTGCAAGATACTGCAACATCAGTTGGTGAAAAGGTGATTTCATTTATTTCTACGATAATAATAATAATAATAATAAAAATAATAATAATAATAATTATTATTATTATTATTACAACCTTTATATGTAGCATTATTTACAAAATATAACTTAATTCAGAGTTCTAAACATTTTCTTAGCGGATAGACGCTATATGCCTAATAAGGAAATACGCATAAATAGTAGGCTCTCAAAAGCTATATTTAATAAAATAACTATTGCAGTAGGGCTATATAAATCAATATAGGTTTATTGATAACTTTATTTTATTTCCATTCATCCACTATTTAGGGTTTAATGTTTAATTTCTCTTGCATCTTTTTGTTCATTTTTTCTTAACGTGGACTGGCCATTGTAATAAAAACACGACAAAGTAGAGAAGGCAATGGTATGTGCAGTAGGTAGAAGCTTTAATTGAGGAATTTATTTGCCCAGTGTTCAGTTAATGCGAAAGGATACAATTTGTAATTCACCTAGATACGTAGCCGGGTATTGTTTTATTCATATATTTCATACTGAATAAGAAGCTTAATCTGCCACACATGCACACGCACACACACACACACACACAGAGTTTAGGTTCACAATGCAATGACCTTGGGAATCGTTGAGCTGGGGGTCGGTAAGGGTTGAACATGTTAAACATGTTATCGGAAATTTCGATTGAAACTGCTGTACATCTCCGATCTCCGTCTCATCGTAATCCCAACCAAGTAAAGAAACACATCCAGCGATCCGTGTGCTAATAAGGCAAAGTTAAAGTAATGAGCCAAAGATGTTAACGAGTGCTTTAAGAGGGACAGAGTCTCCTTAGGTAAACTGCTAAGCGAGTCGGATGTGCGGGGCTGCGGGGGGGGCATTGTTGACAACCAGATAATTGTCGCACAAGCAAAGTGGTCACGTTGTTTACAGCTCGGCATGATTGATTAGGAGTAAATAAAGAAAATGCCATTCTTGACTAATTCTCTCTGAAGTCATGAATGAAAATTGGCGGGTAGCAACATTGGGGGTGTTTAGGGGGGTTTTAAAACGTTGATCATACCATGAAGCCTATACAATGGAATGGTTTCTCTCTAGAGTTGCAGCTTCAGTGAGGAACAGAAACAATGACCCATTTCGCAGTTCTGTGCAAAGAACTTGGTTAGCATTAAATTGATTTATAAATGTTAACATAGTGATGTTTAAATCTGGAAGGAAGCTAACCCTGTGACACCATGTTATTTAAAGCTAGTCTGATAGCTTTTTTATTCACATCTTGGGTGTTGAATCTTAGGCCTAGGTAGCTTTGTGCATAGCCTGCTGCTGACCAGCATCCAGTTCATGGTGTTATCTGCCCCAGCCTTGTGCCAAGCTGCCTGGAAGAGGTGGTTGGACAATGGATGGATGGATGGATGGATGGATGGATGGATGGATGAATGGATGGATGCAGAGATTTTTTTTTTAGTTAAATGTTAAAGTTTCCAATTCAAATGTCAGGGGTCAGTTGGCTCCCACCCAGTTGCAATTAAATAAAAACAAAGTAATAAATTTAAGTCTACAGGTGATAATCATGGATGCCAAAATATCTGTTGGGTTAAAGTTGAATATCTACTGATGCGGTTACTTTCAGTGTAAAAGGCAACGTGCAGCTGAAGTGTTTACAGCTAACTGGCAGCACCATGGATAGTTCTACTGTCCAATCATGTTACATACTGGGATATAACTGGGATAGGTTTTTAAGGGTTAACAGCTTCAAAATATTACTGTAATTGTGACTGAGCTTGCTTCACCCCAGACTGGAGAATGAACTGAGCAGACCTTTTTATTTGGGTTAAATGTATTACCAATTTCTGTGGTCCATCAGCTTACTCTCTAAAAGGGTAACTTTACGTAGATGATTCTTGTATATTTTAAACCAAGCTTTGTTTGAAATGTGTAAACGCATGACATCGTTTCCAACTAGGAATGGAAAAAAAGGGAAAAGCAGAAGTAGATTCACAAAAAATTCCAGATTCACTAAAAATTCCATCTTGGAAAAACTGTTCTTTGTAATTAACTTGGCAGCATGTACTTGACTGTGTGGTTTATTGGCATAAACATGATGAAATGTGTGCAAGTGTTATTACATGACAGCATGCAATCTCGTGGTAAATGGTCATTTTATATTTTGTGATGCTTGCTTTTCATGGATTACCTTGGTGAAATATTCTTTTACTGACATTTACAAACAGCCGTCTGTCAGTTTAATGTCAGCCTGAGAATGAATGGCAGCAATGCAGATATTTTAAATGGAATGTATTTTATCTCTGTGATGCTAACCCCAGCAGTATCCCCTTAGGGCACATAGTACAACAGGTACCTCTACGGACCAAAGGGTTCTGTAATCGGTGCAAACTAAATTGACTGGTCAGGATTCTCACTATCACATATGTGGACATTTGCCTGTGTATTGTTATGGGACATTTACATTTTGAATCATTTCTCCCTGAATGAGCAGTGGTGGGTCAGATTGCACAGAATATATTCATATTTATGTGCTTTCCTAAGGGATGGGTAACATTTACAGAGTCGATGTATGTATTGTCTCCTCAGCTCTGTCATGCCTGGGTCTTACAGTGAAATTAAATTTCATTTCTCCTGGTCATAGTGCAAAAATTATTAATAAAACTAGATTTATAAGACATGTAAAGCCTATTAAGACAGTCAATTATAGATTTATTCATCATCAGATTAATTTAGAGAGCTGAATACTGGTACGGCTCTTAGGCTGGTGTGGGGCTTGCGATCAGGAGGTCAGTGGTTCAAATCCCAGGGTTGGCAGAATGCACTTAGTGTTACATACACTTCTGTGTTACATTGAGCCATTGCGCAAGATCTTTAACCCCAATTGCTGGACTATATATATTGCTATGGATCAAAGTGTCCACTAAGCAAATATGGGGATAGACTGTTTATGTGATAAGAAAAGACCATTGAAATATTAATTTTGTACTAAGAGCTTTCCAGATTACGACCATTCCAGGGCGGGACTTAGCAGAGACTTCAGTATAATTCTCTGCTAGCCCAGACTATCAAATAAGCCTCTGACTGGGGCGGAAGGGGTCACTCTTTTGCTATACTGTCATTTCTCCTTAATTTGACTGCTGGCGTGCTGACAGCGTCTTCGATGAGGGTAACTTTAAAGAGCCCCACTACCTCTTCCTGCCAGGGACATTCAAATATTGTAATTGGCCATGATTTACATTGTTTTGAATTAGCCGGGTTGCCATCGTTAAGCACAAACACGCCTCCGCGATAAATCAGCGGGCCTTTTATTTGGCTGCATGGACGGCTGCCGCCCGCGTGAGGATTTACGGCACTGACCGCTGCGTTAGGCTTAGTCCTATCCGCTAATGTGCACGACATATTCCGCTGCACTAATTCATTATTTTTCTGAAAGGAGATTTAATCTAGATGCAGAACAGCGGGAAAAACATAACGGTCCCATTAATCCATATCAAATCAAAGTGCAAGAGAGCTGAGTATGTCTCATATTAATTAGGCCCTGATTCATTATTTAAAACTTCTGATATGGAAACACAGCTGAATAAAACATTTGCTTTGCTTAATTACTCCACAGGGACGATACGTTAATTGTGCCTAGAGTGGACAACACTAATTTATATGAGCCCTATTTTTAGAATGGTTATAACATGACAAGGGTTCACAATCTCATCAGTTCACCAAGAGTATAATCAGAAGGATGGAAAAGGTGAACTCACTGTAGCTGGGCCAGTTTAGGGGCGCCATACTGATCCATTTCAAAGCATACACACATAAGTGTGTGCTGTTGTGGACAGCTTCCTGAGTTAGGATGCTGGACTTATGATCAGAAGGTCACTGGCTGGGATCCCGTAGCTGGCTGAGTGATTTTACCTTCAGGCTTGTAGACAAGGCCTTAACTCCTGTGGTTCCTTAGACTGGTTGGCTTGAGCCATCTATCAAAAATGCATGATGCTTTGGATAAAAGCATATGCTAAATAGATAAATAAAGTACTGTCTCAATGTAAGATGCTTACAGAGATTATCTGCAACTTAATACCAAACGTTAGAATGTAGTCAGCACAGCAGCAGTCGAGAGTGTAATTACTTTCGCCACTAATCTTGGTTTGGCAGCATATTTATAGCATAGTTAATTTAAATATTTGATGAGTCATCACTTCCTGTGCTTGTTCACAATTTAAAAGGACAATGCTACACAAAAAATTAATAAAATAATAGCGTTCTTACCATTCTTATCTTGAAATTTTAAAACTGGTGCAAATAACTGTAATTTCACGGAATAAAATCAGAGGTATTTCTTATGATTTTTTTCACTCTCCTCCAAATGAAATGGTGCCCTAGACGATCGCCTATGTCGCCTATAGGCCAGGCCAGCCCAGAATATACTGATAATTGTAAACAAATACTTTATAAGAATGCATATAAAATATTTTTTATAAAATGTAGTTTTGGTTTTTGACTGCTTCACCATTATCAATAAAGACTTGTTTGGGTTCATTAAGGTTAGAAAGATAAATTTTACCATTATATGGGAATATATGGCAGTTTGACAGGTAAAGTGGCACCCATCATAAAGTAACATACTTTCCATCCAGTTTATTGCTATAGAAGGCATCACACAACTGACACAAACTCTTGGAAATCAAGTGGAATATTTTTTCTTGTTGTAATTACATTACTCTTGTTATAATTTCTTGTGTAATAGTCAATGACAGTGTGTTAACATTGTCTTATAATAATCAATAAGTACTTAGGTGACCATTGCTATATTAATGACCGTAGCTAAACATGTCCTGCATTTAGTGTCTCTCAAAGCACTGTGCAGGATCTCCATACATAAAACACTTCAGCTAGGGCAGCTGCATGTCTGACACGAACCACTTCTGAATATTTTTGAGATTGACAATGTACATCATCTGTGACAGCTTTGCATGTTTGAAGATCATGCAGGTGGGATTTCTGGTGACTTCAGCAGAAGTGAGGGAGGCCTGAAGGTGCCTGTCTTCTGTGGTTCTCTGAAAGTGCTGAAATTTGATACCTCGCTGTTTGAAAAATGTGGACAGGATCACCACTTTCTGAAAGATTCACTGTGCTAAACAATATCCTGGCTTGGTTCATTTGGCCATCAAACCATTAAAAACGGCCCTTTTCAGACAGTCAGACATTCACACCTTAGTTTTCCCTAAAGGTCTTTCAGAATTTTGTAGTATCACCGCATTACATTGTTCTAGAACATGTGTGCAGAGAACTTCACACTGTATAACTCAGGATTATATTGGTTGACTGGAGTGAATCAAGCTTATTTACCTTAAGTACCGAGCAGACCTAATTCAGTTTATTAGGTCTCTACATCCAAAGGTTCCATGTAATTCATAACCATGGTGCGACAAACATTTTCTCTCTCTTCTATTTTCAACATGAACCCTCAATGATCAACAAAATGGCATGAAAAAATTGGCAAATATTTATTTGCGACACTCTCCGTATAAAAATACAGAATTATCATTCGAGTTAGCTCGATACTTGTTTCAATGATTTTGCAATACTCTTATGGCATTTTCATTAAAATCAGCATCAAGGCCTCCATCATTCATTTTTATAGCTCATTTTACTAGCATCTGCATTCCCATTTTCTAAGTCAGGGTTTCTCAACCTTTCCAAGCATAAGGCCCAGTTATTCATCATCTATCATGTCGGCAACCTGGGGGGGGGGGCAGAGGTGGGGTCCGCCCTTAGTGAATTTTGCTGCCCCATCGGTAAATTTTACCCCCGAGGGGGTGGGGGGGGTGTGCCACCCTCTGCTTAAATCCTGTCCAGGAATTTTCCCAGGTCCATGTCCGCATGTTTTTTATTTTAATTGTTTAAAAAAACAGATGAAATATTTTAATGACTTTTTGTTAAATTTAATAGATTTTTTTTTAAAACTCTGTAACACTGAAGACAGGACTCAGCTTGCCTGTCTCATGATTGCAAAGACCATTTTCAGGTTTTCAGATTTATTAATAAACTAAATTCATTTAACATGCAAACAAATGACCTGTTCTGTAATTAGTAGAACAGAAAATGAAGAGGACGGTTCAGGAAGGTTTAATACGAATGTATTAGCAAACATTGTAAAAGAATTGTATAATCAGAATTAGAATATGGAAATTTCCCTAAACTTCCTTCTGGATAAATAAAGTCTGTCTGTCTGTCTGTCTGTCTGTCTGTCTGTCTGTCTATCTATCTATATCCATCCATCCATATCTATCTATCTATTGTGACAGTAGATCTGCCTCATTGGATAATACAGCTGCCTCACATGTCCAGGGTTAGGGGATGAATCCTAACAGCTGTCTGCATGAAGCTTAACTGTCCTTATAGTTTTCATGCAGTTACAATCAATTAATGCCTCTAAATCATGTATAGTGTGTGAGTGTGTCTCCTCTGATGGACTGGAATCCCATCCCCTGCCATATGCCATATGCTGTTTTACACAGCCCTCCAGCACCCCCC
>JAODJU010000018.1:8019837-8035233 GCA_026776725.1 Gnathonemus echidnorhynchus | reverse complement strand
GGATGAAATAATCTTTCATTTCTGTCCCTCCAAGGTGCACTCAACACCTGTTTTCTGTAAGGGGCTGGGTAAGAGTGTAGTTTCATTTCAGAGGGGGTAATTAGGGTGTCTAATGGCGGCTCTCGGTGCTGGGGGTTATGATCACCCTGTCCAGGATCAGCCCGCTCTCTCTCATGCTGCCTGACTTCGCCGTGACCCTCTGAACAAGCTGCCTCTCATTCTTTTCCTCCCAGCAAATAACCTTTTTATGATGTTTGAAGTTTGCTCTTAGGGAGAAATGTTTAATTCCTGCAGCACACGCCATTTGTCGGCCATTTAGCCCCCAGGTAGCTACACCCAGCTATATTTTTGTCACACTTAAGAAATTCTTCTGTTAGGTCTGAATATTAATTTAACTTATTTTGCTTCCCTGCTGTCCCTGCAGTGTTTACAAAGGACTGTATTTAGGTATTTAAGACTATCTTGTACTGAAAGTTCAGCCACAAACAGATAAAAAATAACTTTGAAGTAGTATTGTGTGTGTGTGTGTGTATATATATATATATATATATATATATATATATATATATATACGCATACATACCCACACACATACATATGTGACATATATGTGACCCTCAAAGACAGACCTCTACCCTACAAAGTGCAATGCACCCAAAACCCATGCAGCAAACAATCATTCATATAGCTGGCTGCATAGCAAAATATACATCATCATGATAATAGTTCACTCTTCACACAACCTTGATATCAGGGTCGACACCATGGTGAGTTGTGATGGACACTGTGATCAAAATGAATTTTTTACCATGGACATGGTATTTAGAAACATAGAGTTTTTCCTTTATTTTTTTACCATGTCCTGACAAGTTAACAATACCCACTTGGGATAAATACAAATTATTTTATTTATTCATTTTTAAAGGGTTTATGGCTTAGGTTGTGCAATAAATACATATTCACTCAAATACATATTTGATACCAGAAAATTTAGTTTTTAATTAATCCCCCACAATAGAGTTTTTAACGCTATAAAATCAGGCACATAGCCACATATTAAAGTAATGGATTGATTCATGTGTGTCTCAAACCTGCATGTTTGAATCTGCATGTGCCATTTTTACACATGCATGTACATTAAGATTCATTTCATGGAATCTTACAAAATAAAAGTATCTTCAGTTAAGTATTATTGTTATTTTGATGATTTGGTTTGGTAAATTGTATATTTAGTGAGGCCTTGGTATAAATCACAAAGGAAAATTGGTTAGAGGATTCAGAATTAACATTAATTTGAGTTGTACTGTAAGTATCTGTGGAGAAAGTAGGTCAAAGGCTAAGTGACTGAAAACAGTTAATCCCTCCTTTTCAGAATGTGCAGAGTGCAAACCTCTCCTTTGGTGGTGTTAATGTCTTCCTCTTCTTTATCTTTCTAATGGCCCAGTCTACAAATTAGCATTGACTTCCAGCTTCCATAGCAATCAATGTACTTGTTCAACACCCAGTGATGAGGCCCTATAAAGTGACAGTGAGACTACAAAGGGAATAACGTAAAGGCAAACAGAGGTTAACGGAGGATCGTCAGAGCTGCTCAGGATTATTGTAATGTCTCCTGCTGAGCGAGGCCTAAGTAATCATCATCCTGGGGCATCACTGCCACCAAGACCCCAGCAGCTTTGATGAGTTCATAATTTATGAACTTGGTGAAATGAATATTAAATGTGGTGTAACTGTAATTATTTATAAAGCAGAAAAAAACAAATGGGATGAATATAGAGATGTCTTCTTATTACAATAACCTCTTTGCACCAAACAGTTTATTTTTCTCCGAAAGCTAAATCTGTTACAGTTTTTCTCAATTGCTTTGGAAGATTTCTCAAATGATAATTAACATTTGCAAAACTGTCAGTGTAATCCCCACACCATAATGTCACTTCTGCACAGCAGACCATCATTTCTCATTGTTTCACACAAATTAAATGTTTTAGTACATATATGCAAATGGTTTTGTACACTTTTCAGTTACTTTAGTCTTGTTGCTGAAAATGTGATTATGTAGCTTCCCATTGTAATAATTTTACACCCAAAACTATATATGTATGTGATCAACGTGTTAGTCACCACATGGAAAACAGTTAACTAAGCTAATGATTTTGTTATAATTTTGCTGTTTTTGTGTTATACAGTGCTGTTTGACTATTTTGTTTGCTAATCTGTCTTGAGTTATGAACAAGTTACATGTGCATGGGAGTGCTTTCTCTTGCCAGTGAAGTCTGCATACTGTTTTGTAGAACCTTGCAGTGTTGAAACTGGTGTCTTCCATCAATATGCTGAAGAAAAATGATTGGTCAGGACAATGGGAGAAATGTGCCAAAGCAATTGAGTTAAACTGTAAGTGCAGCTGCTTGGTAAAGCTTCATCAAAAGGCTTAAACCGGATACATTGAAGTGTATAAAACAGCAATGGACCTGCAAAGGTGTTTGCCCTTTAAGCAAGTGTACCTTGTACAATGGCTTTGCACTATAATACAGATAGATTACTGCTGAAGTATATAAATCATGAAGAAATACAGAGCGTATTGCTACATTATTTGTGCACCCTCACTGACATTTTTTCTCTGGTGTCAGGAGAGAGGCAGAACTAGAATCTCATGGAAAATAGTTGCTAATTTGTTCCCTAATGTCTGTGAGACACTATGCTCAGGAAAGAAAATGCCCTGGGGATTGAAAGCCCCCCCCCCCCCCCCCTTTTATCTCCCTTTATCAGTGGGAGATCCTATCCTGAAGCAATTGGCTGATTGTCACAAAAGTACTAAATAAAGGACTATTCTTACACAGGAGATTTATGCTGGCATCTCAATAATCAGTAAAACATCAAAGTGGAACAGTCAGTTGTATTGTGTTCATTTCAGCTTATGTGTCACCCCAGCATGAGCAGTAACCCTTCATTCAATATACCAATTAATTTGTTGACTTGCAGGTAATTCAGGTCCAGAGAGTAAAAGTCCAGACCAGGATTTTGTTTCAACCAGCCAGTTGAGTGCTCAGCTGGTTGGTTGTAACAAAATCTTGGTGTGGACTTTTACTCTCTGGACCTGAATTACCCAACTCTGTTGACTTTACAACTAGCACATTGCATTTGTCTAATTAATACCTCATGAAGTTATTTCACTTTTTATAGGTTAATTATTTAAGTGAGCTGGGGCTGAAATTTGGATTTGCTGAATATAAATATACTATATATGAAATTATAAAAAAAAAATTGTAATGGTACAACAAGGTATAGTGTTTATTTTTGCAATACATTTGCAATTATTTTGCAATGCAACAAAACACTAACTGCTTGCTTTGAGCGCTTTTTTGATAACTCTCAAGTGTTTGCATGCTGATAACTCTGATTCCTATAAGATTACAACAATAAATGGATGAATAGCTGTTTTAGCCTAATTATATTAATGTGGAAAACAGTTAAATTCATATAAAGATGTATATACATGAGGGAGTGATTGTATGTATCATATAAATGAGACAGCATTTGTCCTGCATACAACATGTGATGAGAACATGTTTCATGGAAACTAAACATACACAAACAGCTTTACTGCTCAAGGCAATGACAGTCCAGTTAACCCTGTATGAGTCCAAAATTCAAATTAAATAAATATAAAATGACATCAACATGCAAACCCATATGAATTATGTATACTGTATTTCTGCCTGAGCCTTACAAGCATTTTTTTCCATTTCATTATGCGCCTCATAAATTGTGATGCACGCACACTGTTAGATAAAGCATTACTTATAAATGCAACAGTGCAGATACTGTTGATCATTTTGATAACATATTAATTAGATACATCCAGAATCTAATTTATTAACAATGTGCTGTTATGTTGAATGAAAACAGGACTCACCTTAGACGCTGCTGTTCAAAAACACGCTCAGCTGGACAGACACCTTGAGCTCTGTCGATGTTCTGTTTATGTCAGCGTAATAAAATGCGCCCCCTTAGGGAACAATCTGCCCTCTGCTTTTACCCATATACAGTGTAAAGGAAAATTATAATATGCATTTCACATTGACCCCTCCATACTTCTACGAACACTGCATATTATTATCAGACAAAAAACGTCCAATATTCTGAAACTGTGTCAATGTGTTTACTAATTTCTCATACTAACAAAATACTATTCACATAGCGGGTATCACTGTTTGTGTGGATGGGTATAATAACTTGTGCTGTGTGAATGTCCTCTTTAAGTAGAACGTGAAAATAACATATTTGCCTAAGATTGTAATATGTCATGCATGCTAATGGATCATCATGATCATTGAAAGCCACTGTGACCCGTTTTAGCATTCTGTTTTCGTACTATTTTGAAAATGATGGAAAGTGTAGTTCAAGAATAGCATTATAAGACATTAAAATATATATTTGTTTTAGAAGTAGACTATTTTTTCAGTCATCACTTGGCTTACTACTCTTTCCCTTTGATCAAAACTATAATGATGAATTGTTGATGAGTTTCTAGATTACTTTTTCATTCTGATCCATGTTTTCCATGGAAGACCTTGCATTCCAGGCAAATTAAGACATTCTTTGCGAGTCGCAGGACATCACTGTTGCGGCACCACTCCTTACAGCTGACCCGCCTGTAATAGGACACCTGGATTCATGCATAGAGGAGGCCCAGCCTTTGGTGATGGACATATCTTAGTACAGCTCTGATGGATGGTCTGTAGCCTCACTCCGTGTGAGACCTACAGCTGACGGTGCTTCTTTAGCCTTTTAACGGCTGCTTCCCTCACCAACAGGCAAACGAAAACCAAACATCATCACCCCCTTTGTTTTACATGTTGGGTTTCAGTCATTCCTCCTTGACAAGTAATTCAGATGCTTATTTCAAGTCTTTTTATTGGGGAAAAAAAATCCGCGATAGCTTTTTCCATCAGAGTACAATAATTTAAATTTACAAGCCTTGAACCTTGGTTGTCACCACCTACCATCCAAGGAGTAATTAAACTGGCACTTTTCACAAGTCACACTCAATAAATCTGAATATATTAACAAGGCATTACTGAGACAGCAACATAAAATTTGCATAGTGCATTTAATGAATATGCAACTACAAGTGGAAGGCTGCACTGGTGTGAACCCCTGAAATTAGCATAACCACCTCCAGCAGGTTTCATTAATAATCAGCTCATTTGCACATCACTGAGCCTGGCCAATTCAAACTTCAGTCAGGGCAGCCATGTAATTAAGACTTTTGCTTTCATTTTTGATGGAGTTTACATCCAATCTAATCAGGGCGGTAATGAGGGGGTGTGGAAACAAAAAGGCTTCTAAAATTTAAATTGACTAATTGGTTTGAAAGGTAATCATTCCTGGGGAAATATGAAATCACTAAATATTGATCAAATGTCCATAATATTTCTGGGACTAGCATTTATAGGGCATCATATGTGAATGACTTCATTACCTCTATCCTGGATTTAAAGACTGTTCCGTTTTGTTTAGCTATTACCTATGATGACACTTGAAATCGGAAGGTTTTAATAGGTATGATTTTACTCAGACAAGGTACACCAGAGATACAGCAAAATTTTAAGGTTACAGATAATCATGACTGAAAGATTTGCATTTTTCATGTAATTATGCCATATATCTTTTGATTAATATAAATTGTCACTGTAAATGGGAAGAATAGCCTTCTGAGAATATATACATACAGGGTAAAAAGGAAAGGACCCTTGTGGGACTTATATTGATAATTTGTCCAGAGTCCTTGTCTTGCAGTTTCTTTTTTGTTCTTAAGGTCCAATAAGTCTAACTGGAACTGGCAGCAGAGAGCACAGAGAGCACAGAGAGCAAGTCATCAATGGCTCCCGGTGCCTGATTACACAACAGTTGGGGCAGGATCTCTACAAAGGCATCATTTATACTTCCATTTGTGCAGAGCAGGTACGAGGTAGGTAACCTTCTTCAGTCCTGCATGGGTTGTGCCATCATTTTCTACAGTTAACTGACTGAAAAATCCCATTACCGATGATTACCTTAAACCAAATAGCAATTTCATAATATAAATTTTAGTTCATAGCAAGTTTTCTTGTTTTAGCTATTATGATAAAAAAGAAAAATTATCAGAAAGAGCTTCTGCTAAGTACAATCTACAATTAACATTGCAACAGTTCCCTATATTTCCCACCATTTCATTTTAACTGGATAATTACATAAATTCATAGGCGCCATCAGAAAACTCTGGTTATGTGTAAACAAAGACTATATCAAAATGTGATTGGCTAATTCTACTGTCACTCTGAAATGATGTCACCACAAGCCCCATAAGAGTAATCCCCCCACCCCAAAAAAAAAACATGACTGGATTGTTTCTCAGACAAATTCAGTGTAATAGCCCCCCATTGTTGCTTATTTTAAGAAACACTAAAACACACAATAATAATACACTAAAACACACAATAATAAATAAATAAATCTAAATCTAAAATTATGTTAAAGCACCAACAGTACTTTTATTTTGATAATTGCCATGTCTGAAATAAGCGAATGAATTATGAATCCTTCTCAAAGCTTTGTAGGCTGCTAATCACAGCTGTTGCCTTAGAATGACTAGTAAGTATAATTAGAATAATTAACTGAAGCACCTCAACAAAGCATCAAAACGAATTAGAATCAAAGTCTTATCAGGTACTGCCTGGAAGGCTCAATGTAAAGTCTACACTAGCCAGTCAAGGGCATCTCTGAATTTTAGCTCTGCTGTGTCAGTGCTGGGGGTTGCTACGATGTTTAGGTTACTGCTGCTGTACTATCAATCACTTACTTAACATTGGGTTGGGGGGGTGGGGGTTTCCAGTCTTCGTAAGAAGGTCCCACCTGCACGTACTTTTCTGATATCAGCTTTACACTATACTGACTGTAGAATGGTGTTTTCTGGGCAAAGTTTTTCCATTTCATCCATTTTTGTCCAGATTTAATTACTGGAAAATTTTATAAAGTTTACATTTGAAATAAGTGTTCCCAAAAATGATCACAAAAGTGGCAATTGCAACCACATATAAGTAAAAGGATGAGGTAATCAGTAACTTAAGCCGTCTAAAGCGCAAAATAACACTATGATTACATGCTTGACCAGCATTCTGATGGTACATGAAAGTCATACTGGTGACTGATAGATTCATTTTAGAACCTTCAAGAACTTCAAAATGAACTTATAATTCTCACATTTTCACATGGTTTTGAGCAATAAAGAGAAGGTAATTACAGGTGAGGTCAAATATAAATCAGTCCACAGATTTTAGTGTGATGGTATTCTCCCAGCAGCAAAAAATTGTCCCTGGACATATCAATCTTAGCACTTTTACAAGATTTTTTTTTTTTTACTGTGTGCACAGTTTGACTTTTGCCATGAGGCCAAATTCTTCTGTTTCAGTTCAGACCATTAATCAACTCTGCACAGGTTCCTACCAAGAGCATTCATGACAGTAGCTTTTATTTTGACATGGGGGAAAATGAGTCCATGTGTGTTTCAGGGACTGAGAGAGCGCTGCATGAGAGCCGCTTCAGCGGAAACTGAAACCGGAGTAGGCATGGCCTCATCTTACTGGCTGTCTACTGGGATGCCATTGGTGGGTTAGTATATGAGATCGACTGTGTTGTGTGTAGGCTGACTGATTACAGGAGCGTGGTTTGATAAAATGTAAACTGTGAGAATTAGGCCTATTTAATTCACACACACACAATATGGCCGAAAGTTTTGGGACATGTGGCTATTACACCTACAAGAACTTTCATAACATCCCATTTTAAATCCATAGGCATCAATATCAAATTGGTCCCCCAATTTGATAATGCAGCTATAACAGATGCCACATTTCTGGGAAACACGATTTTGGAGTGTGCCTGGGGAGGGGGGGGGTTTCCCGTTCATCCAAAAGAGCATTTATGAGGACATGAAGGTCTAGCTCGCAATCTCCATTCTATTTCCTCTCAAAGGTATTTGATTGCGTTGAGGTCTGGGGTCTTCCACACCAGACTCACCCAACCATGTCGTTATGGACCTTGCTTTGTGCACTATGGTACATTGAATGGTACATGCTAGAACAGAAAAAAGTCTTTCCTAAATTGTTCCCACAAAGTTGGAAGCATAAGATTGTCCAAAATGTCTTGGTATGCTGAATCATTAAGAGTTCACAATGCAGTCAGGCAGCTGGCGTCCGCCAAACCTAGACTCTATCATTAAACTGCCAGATAGAAAAGCGGTGGGTGGGTTATGTATATATTACATTGTGGGGATCAAATGTTGCTTTGCATACTGTGCTAAAAAAATATGTAGTGAAAATGCAAATATTAATTTTAGAGCTCTTCTAGTGATAGAATCACGGCTTTTGTTTGAACCGCTTAATTAAGCTGTATTATAAAGCGCAAAAAACACCAAAAGCATAGAAAAGTAATACGCTTAACGTGGTATACCTACATCAATTGAAAGCTGTTATCCGGAACAATTTTAATGGACCAATACAATAAGGAAAACAATACTGGCCCGTATTCGCATTGTTATTTAATAATCATGTGCTGCCATCTAGGGGATAGTGCTATAATAACATAGGGTATGTGCGGAATATTCCTTTTTTGTTAGTCAAATAAGCGGACTTTGCATGCAACGTTTAATTTAGGATTCAGACGAATTAGTTCGTTCTGACATGAGACCTGTATACAACTAGTACAACTACTCTACGAGGTATAAATCGTAATTCCTGTATAAGTCTGCAAGCGTAGGTTTGCGTGAACATCAACAAATTATTCACCTGGGACTCCGTGTGTAACAAAGTCTACTGTGATCGGTTCTTCCTAAAGTTATACTACTTATTTAAAGATAGTCTGCCATATGACGTGCCGGTATACTCCCCCCACTACAGTTTAAAAATATAATAAAAAGTTACATAAGAGGAATTTAAATCGTTTTCACAGCTTCTGTATCACACTTCGGAATTAAAGGTGAGGAATGTGACAGGGTGGTTGACTCTGCCCTCCAGTAGGGGGCAGTAAGGTGGGCGTCTTCAACAAGGAGATGACGGAATATCCGAATAACGGGGAGGCGAAAAAAATACACAGAGACGGCAGGAGAGCTGAGTGCCGGACTGGGCAGTACAGTGATCCAATGGACGGACAGGTCCTGAACGCTATATAGGAGCTTCGGGCCACTTTGGACGGACTGGATCCTCTGTTTTTCCCCTTCCTTGGCAAGACAGGCCGGCAATGGCTGCGGCCGAGGCTGTAAGCGACAGCGAAACACAGAGGGCCGCTGGAGACCGTCAGCTGCTGTGATCGGAGTCCAGCCCAGGAAGGAAGGAAGCCGGCGGACTGCGCAGCGAGCCGCTCCGCTTCGCCCGGACCGGATAGCAGATCTGCGACTGTTCATGCGCTTACTGTCAAAGAAAAGGGGATCGATCACACCCAGAATCGGCAGATAAGGGCTTCATATGTAATAGCTGTTCGTTGTTACGAGGTGTAGATCGGTATCGCCATCCGGCCGGATAACATTCTAGGTTTCCACGAGCGATCGGCGCTCCGGACACGCCCGGCCGCGGTGTAACCCCGTGCCTGTTCGCCGGTGCTGTAACGCGCGGGGCCGCGACGCTCCGATGGCCGCAGAGGTGATAGAGAGTGACTCGGGCCTCAGGCGGAGCATGAACTTGAGTCTGAACAAAAGCGGCTCTGCGGCGGACACGCCCAGGGAGCCAATGGAGCAGGAAGCCGGCAGCTCGGCCCGCAGAACGGCGCCCTCGCCGGGGTCTTTGCGGGCTTCGGCCCGGTCCCCGCCGCAAGAGGCGGCCGTCCCTACCGGCGGCCAGACACCGATGCCGGGCGTGCGATCCTCCACCCCGCTTACTCTGCCCGTGCAGCCGGCTTCGCCTGGACACAACGGAAGGTGAGAGCAATGCTCTATTATTATTATTATTATTTTCCGGCCCAAGCGCCGTGTGCATGCAGCATGGAAACAGAAGGAAAACAGACTACCTGTTTACAGGCTTTATGATCCCCAGAAAGTTCCGGTGCTGCGTGTAACTGCGCAGTGGAGGCACTCACGAATGACATTTTAAGGCTTTGAAATTGAATTGTTCATGTTGTATTTGTCCCCCGCGCTAAATGTACTTTAGGCTGTGGAAACGGTCCACCCCCCGTTTATAATTAGAAACTTGTATTACTGTGACTAGAACTTATCAACTGAAACGCTTTTATCGTGAATCATAACCACCAATTTGCTCTCAAACATGGACCAGAACAAAGCAAGTAGCTAAACATCCTAAATGTATTTGGATTTGCAGCTGCAGCATCTGCACTGAAGTGTTGATTTAATCGGTTCCCCCTTTTATTTTATCGTGCTTGTACCAAGCAAGACGGTGCGTTTATGAAGAATCGATTAACCACGTGGCTCCTCCTCGGATAAAACAGAGCAGGATCGTATAGGTGCGAACCAGCAGTCTAACGAAATGTGAATGGATCATGTTCTTTTATCATGAAAGGTAAAACAGCAGCCCTTTGGATGTGGTGATCAGTTATAAAGGCTTGTATGCTGACTGTCATCCACCTGCTCTTCTGCCCTTTCAGAATGGCTCTGAAAGACACTCTGTTTGATCCACAGATGAGTCTGTGTTGGACTCCAGGCAGTAAGTTTGCTTCCTGCAGCTGTATTAGATTAGATGAGAGGCTGCTGGGAGGCAGTCATTAAAAAAATCCTCTGAACAAAGCTTTACTTTGTGTTTTTTTTTTCTCTCTCATTTTTTTGCTTCTTCTCATGTAAACATGGCTCTGAAACACCCCCACCCCAAGCTTCTGCTGGGATTTCTCTGCAGACAGCCTGAAGTGTTGAGAAGAAACAAAACCACGGCAAATAAGACGTGTAAAGTTCTGTCGTTACCGTGCAGGTGCCCACACATGGTAACTTAATGTGGCTGGTGTGGGGGGTGCCCTTGTTAAAATTCTGGAGGGCCTGGTCTCTTAGGTAGGAATTATCAGTCCAAGGACTCCTCCAGATTCTTTCCCCCACCCGTTTAAATCCTGATAACAGTAGTATTTTCAGCCTCTCGAATGGTAAAGGTAAGTAAAAGTGTCTTTCATAAGTAGCTGAGTTGTAATTCTCAGACTGTTGTTCACATTGGAACCGTGACACACTGATTAGGACTAAGAAACCCCCCTGATGATGGAATATGTGGTGGTGGGGGGGGTCATAGACCAGGATCATTTCCCTTCAACAAAATGACTTAATTGTTATTGTGGTACCATCACGCCTCTCCTTCATTTGGAATGCAAGATATGCTTCTGATTGTTCAGTTTCCCTGTTTTTAGACCAAACGGCAGTCAGAGAAATTGCAGTTGGCCGACGTTGCCTCTCTGACACGTTATTGGGCAGAGCTGGTTGCATAGCTGGCTCATCATGGACGCTTAGCCCGAAGTGGAGCTTCGGCATGGGCGGGGCGGGGCTGGGGGTGCGTGTGAATCAGCAGCTGTTTGCTTCCTGGCAGAACTGGATCTGCCAGCCAGCAAGTCAGAGTATTACAATAGGCAGATCACCAGCAGAAATGGAACGTTTGTCTTAAGCAGACAGACAGACTGCATGGATTAAAAAAATAAAAGGCTCCCTCAACTGGTTATAAGCTTCACATATACAGGAAGAGTGTTCTCAGAGGGGCTGTCCTCTATCAGATTCTGAACACTGCATTAATGTATCCCATTGAAAATGATCAGCACTGTGCAGGCGGGTTGTAGTGGTTGTGTAAGCTCCTCCTTAAAAAATTGAATTCTCCAAAAACTGCAATGGCAGGTCATATTAAAATGGATTGTTATTCGTTGAAATTTTGTAGTTGAGTTGAGCGAGGCAGTGACCATTGAGCAGAGGTGGAGATTTCTATCAGTATAAAGAGTCACAGTCACAGTCACAGAGAACTCAACTGGTTAGTTGAAATAAAGTCTTGGTCTGGATTTGTACTCTCTGGACCTGAACTCTCCACCTGTCATTGAGTGAATGGGGACATTCTTGTCACAGGCCTTCTTCCCATAATACTGATTGACTGCAAAAGAGGTATGTGTTTACTATACTGTTGTGTAACTGGTGGAACAGAAACCTATTGATATTGTTTTTGGTGTGGCCAAGATTCCTGGCCTCTTCAAATAGAGGTAGAGGTTTATTTTTGTAGGCCATTACAAACTTGATTGTCATATTGTGAAAATTAGTTGCCAAGTCCTGGCTGTTAGTGTAAGGTTTGAGGCTATCCCAGAGGGGAGGGAGGGAGGGAGGGAGGGTGACAGACACATTCATTTGCTTCAGCTGTGTCTTAATACCAGATATATAGACTTGGTTCCACTTTTTCTCTCACCAAAGCCATCTGTTCCTGACTCTAAACAGCAGCTAGTTTTTCGGTTTCTACCTCCATCTTCGGCTCCCGTACCACCAAAGATCAGTTTATTACACCTAATTTTTAATGGTTTTTACACATAACTGGTCATTATAAACTTTTGGATATGGTAGTCTACATGTTTACAAAATTATTTTAAGAAAGGGCAGGATGAAAGCTGATCATGCCCCTGTGTGAAAAGCATCAATGATACAATGAATGCCACAAGGCTAAAGGGCAATTTCCAGCCTAATGTTGTTATTCTCGTTCACGAGACGTTTGTGTTTTTTTCCAAGGAAGTAATGAGTTGGATCATAATCCCTAATGGAGGAGTTTCTTTTTAAGGCAGTGGGGTCATTGTGGAGCAGTGGTGTCCGCAGGCCTGATTTCCAGCAGCGGGCTGTCGAGACACGGTGACCACTCTGTCGCTAGCATGGGGGAAAACAACAGCCCTTTCACAAGAAGATGTTTTATTGGGAGGAAGAGGATAATGAGCTACGAACTGACAGTTCTGCTGCTGTGAAATATCTGACGGGAGTCTCTTCCCACCTCACTGGCTCCTTTTGGCCTCTCCTGCTATTGGTTGGTCAGACTCTTTGGAGGATCACTGATGCTGTATTTTTGTTTAAGTTGCAGTTTGGAGCGACAAGAGTCTGTTGCTACCACGGAAGCGCGGCTGAGAATGGAGGGGGTGGAGCTAAAGGAGGAGTGGCAGGATGAAGACTTCCCCAGGTACTGTACTCACCCGGTCATCAGTTTTCAGACTCTCATACTTTGTATTTTCTGGTTACATTTTACCCATTTAGCAGATGCGTTTGTCCAAACTGGCATATAAAGGAGGCAAATAGCACATTGCATTCCTATCTCTCAACGGCGTGCTGAAGTATTCATCCCATCTTTACATTGTCTGTGTTCAGGCCTCATTCTCTCAGCTTGTGATACGTTTGGGTGTTAGAGCTTCAGTCCTCTTCTGCACTTGATGTACTTTGCGTAGTTTATATCTCGCCGAATTCCTTTCTCATGCCGCACAGCATTTAGGCAGATAACCATCCTATGGCATGCCACCCAATAAGTGAGCGTGTCAGCAAGAGCTGCTGAGAAGTAGCCAAAGTATTGGCAAGACGCTCCAGAGTGTGCGCTATGTACTGGAGTGCAGGAACACTTCCAGGAAGTATGTATGGACTGCATGTTATCAGATCAAAGGTATCAAGCAGAAACATGCAACCACAGCTCTATGCTTTCATCATCTGTGTAAATGAAACCATAATAGTTTCTTGGTTGTGTGAACTAAGGGGGTTCTTGAATCTTTGTTAGACCCCTGCCCGAGGAAGAGGACGGCCAGCTGGATGAAGAGCTCTTCTCCGGTTCTTCAGTGAACAGGCAGTCTGGTAAGGCCTTGCTTGCAGTTAGGAGTCCACAGGCTTGGCTGTAGTGTTGGCTTTGATGTGCCGTGACATGCTGCTGTCTGCCTGCAGGGGGTAGGCCTGTAGCAGCAGGCTCTCTGTTGTTTTGGATCTTAGTGTTATTTGTTTGAAAATGGGAGTGGAATAGTTGAAAATAAGGATGTGAAGCCTGACAGAAGGTAGGGGTGTGCGATTTGACAGTCTTAGATCGTGAATGATTAAAATGTCTCCACGATCTTGCCTTTACAGAGAGATTGTTAGCATCGCACTGTAGTGCACATTCCATCAGCTTCAGTTCTATGGCTGATAAACATACCTAAAGTTGTTTTGACACACCAACAATGGCAAACCGTAGCCTAGGTAGTGCCTTGCATTTCTTCCTCTCATCGTTTCGCACCCTTGTCCCAACATGCAATGCCCAACAGGTGACACATTCCCTATTTGGCAGCATAGCAGCGTGGATGACATGGGGAGTTGGTCCCTAAAACGAATTTGACATCAATAATGTGGAACTTGTTTGGATTTTCCTTTAACCACCTCAGAAGAAAAGGCTTTGTTACCTTATTGAACAAAATATGTATATATTTTAAAGAGGGGTATTCGTTTGCATTTACTGTTCACTGCCTTGCATAACTTGACTCTAGGGCTGCAACGATTCATTGAGTAACTCGAAACAAAAGACAAAAAATCCTCTATGCAAATTCTTTGCTTCGATGCTTCGTTTAATCTACGCGACTATGTACTGCTCAGTGATCACCATGTTTCACATGGAGAATTATTACTGTTGCACAGTGTGCTTACGCTGCATTATGTGTAGCAGGTTTGATTTGATGGTGCAATGGAGGAAGACAGGGAAAATAGCGAGGAAAGTTAGAGAAAAAGATGAAAAATGTCTAAAGTTTGGGACCATTTCAAACAAAAGAAAAGCGAAAATACTATACAGTGTGTCCATTGTAAAACCGAATTAGCTTACCACAATAGCACAACGTCAATGATTCAACATATCAACAGAAAGCATCCAGTCCACAGAGCGGAAACAGTACAAGGTAAGCGTGAGCGTTTCACTCACATTTGAGGCTAAACATAGACCTGCGATAAACGTATTTATGGGCATATGTGTGAATAAAAAAAGTATAACAAGATTCAGCCCAAGCAGCCCCTATTTTCCCAAAACAAAAACACTGATAATACAACAGCAGTGAAAATGATTAATTAACATGGAGCTGGAGTCTGTCTGTACACTAACAGCAAAGAGACGGTTCCATTACAGAGATGGTGAAGGAAAATAACAGCAGTGCTTGTAATCGCCACTAAACCTTTACTGGTAAAGAGCTGGCGAGAGTCCTTAATCAAACCAGCTGTTCAAGCTGAAAGGTGAAGAAAAGTCATGTTTTTAGCTGGTCCCATCCACCGCTGTTTGTCTCCCACAGCAGCAAGGCTACAGTAAAGCTATACAAGTTAAAATAGAAGCTGTTTGTATGCAGATAAGCTGTTAGCTTAGTTTGACACAATATTTAAATTTGGCAACTTGCAGCAGGCTGACAGCAGCCGTCACACTTTGTCGCAGTGATACCTGCAGC
>JAODJU010000018.1:7958861-7994915 GCA_026776725.1 Gnathonemus echidnorhynchus | reverse complement strand
GTCATTTCCCTAATTAAACCCCGCATTTTCCCCGATCTCCGTCTCCTCGCCTCTGTTTCCCTGGTCTGCGCGTAACAGCCACGGTGTAATAAGTTCATAAATTCTGTATTCATCTCTATATTCAGTGGATCTAATTACATGCTACCCACTGGAATATTTATATTAATGTTTACATCCTCCCAGTCTCTTCCCACCAAAGCTCTTGATTAGAGGGCAAAAGGGGGTCACTCACTCAGGGCAGCTGGACCAGCACTTGCCCTGGTGCAGAAAAAGCCAGTGAGAATCTTTCCGGCAGCTGGTGCACAGGTCGCCCACATCCTCGCACGTCTCGCAGCTGGGGGAGCACTCCTCGCAGAGCTGTGCGTCCACGTTGGCAAAGAACCCAGGCGGGCAGTGGGTCACGCATGAGCCCTCTGGGTCCAGTACGGAGCCTGGGAACCGGTGCATGCACTGGTAACATGTTCATGTCAAACACAAGAAGGTGGCAGCAGGAGGATACACCAGTTCCCCTAACACCAGTGTCAGAATGTGGTCATTAATTATGTGAATATTTTTCACCTAGAATGAAAGTCAACGGAGGGATATTTTGGTTATTACTGGAGCCCATATCTACATAGTTTCTCATTGGTCGTGTGGTTTCCAGGGCAACTAGTGAGAAACACACATGACCTTGAAAAGCATCAGTTAGGACCGGCTCTTAATATGCAGGGCTAGCCAGTTTAGACGCTGTGCCAGTGATTGTTACTGGTTCTAACCCCAGGGTCGACAGAGTGATTTCACTGTCGCAGTCTTAATCAAGGCCCTTAACCCCCAAGTTCTCCTGAGACTGATTTCTGACCCTGGTTTCTCAAAATATCCTTTTGGATAAAAGAGTCTGCTAAATGAATAAAATTCAAATATAAACATATAAAGGCCCTTTAACTTCGAGTCCATGGGTCATGATAGAGCCCACTCGTCTGTGCCAAGACTGGCTGCAGCTCAGCTCTTAATAAAGCCGCCATCCAATTAACAGCTCAGTGTAGTACAGCCAAAATATCAGATGGAACAAAGGGACTGAAAAACACAGAGATCATGGGTAGAAAACAAATGCAGTGGGGTGTAATAGCACGGCTGGCGGGGAGCCAACAGCATGCCAGCACATGGAAGGGCTGGGCTTTATTGCGTGCCGGCCCCGATCGCCCGTGGCTGGTGATGGGCCGGGCCACCTGGGGCCTGTTCAGGCCCTTGAAGGAGAGGCCATGACGCTGGGCAGGGAGGGAGAGAAGGAGCAGATAGCTGAGTTACCCACTGAACCAGGTATGCTGCCTCTTTCTAAGGCACTTCCCTGTGTTTTCTTCTGTTGGTATTAAAGGGTCTCACAGTTGAACCCCTGTCTCCTGCCAGTCGCCCATTCTGTCACAAGGACTTCACCTTCTCCTTGGACCTTCATAAACTCTCTCAGGCAGGGTTTAGTGTGTACAGGTTGAACCGGCTAGGTGGGACAGAACACAGTGCCGGAGTAACAGAATATAGACCAAATATTACTTTCATTGTCACTGGACACCATAACTGTATCACAACATAAACTATAACTGTGTCTTAATCGAGTCGGTTATGACAGTTTGTTCCAGGAAAAAAAAAAGTATTACAGCATTATAGAGGAAAAAGCTTTGCCAGCCCTTGTGAACCTATCAAAACCTCATCATCTCCTATCCTGTGCAGTGGAATGAAAGTGTAGAGATGCACAAAGGTCCATGCAAGGTCAGAGGTGTATCAGGGGTGGGGCCACAGGGGCACTAGCCTTAGCTGAAATCTGATTGGTGCCCAGCATGCCCCTTCTCCTGTCACTCACCGATACAAAACACATCATTGGTTAACGATAAGGTTGGGCCCTCTGTATGAATATGCATAGCCCGTTTTATACCTCAAAAAGGCCTAGAATCACCACTGTGCGGGAAGCACTGTACCTGTCAGGCATGTGGAGCATTCCAGGGCGGTGGGGCCGAAGCACGTCTGGCAGGACGCATCGCAGGGACGGCACTCCCCATCCATACCTCAAAAGGAGAGACATCGGCAAGCTTAAAAAGACATGCAGGCTCTCTGTAAATCACATTTTCAGTAGTAGAAATAAATCCAGTTTCTTCAATTCTGAAAAATCTACATCTACACAGCCATATTCTATGTCTCTCCAGCAGGGGGCAAACTTACCCTGACTATGAACTTCAGCAATGCTCAGACACAAAACAAATATGGGATACTCCTATTAATTATGACTAATAGGATTGTTATAACTGTATACAGTCCCGTAAAATAGACTGCCACAGATAAATTGCAATTATGCATTGTAGCCACTCTAAGCATGTTTGTGTCCTGAGAAACTTTACATCTTTGATCAAAGCTTTTTTTTCCCCCAATAAGCTGCACATAGTGAAGGTCAATTTATTCTCTGGGAACCGGTTCTAAACCTAAATTTAACCTAATTTCTGTAAGATTGGATTTGATTAACAAATACAAGGCAATAAGAGATGTGGTAGGTAGCAAACCCATTCATCCCATAGTCACTGTCATTTAGGGAATATGATATTTTCCAAGCATTTATAACCACTTGCCCTTTACACAGCATTCCAGGTAAGAGGATCCACTACACTGATAAAGTAAATAACAGGAAAGAAGCATATAAAAGTATTATAAAACAGCAGAAGTCTCCATCTTGCTTATCTGAATATTGTACATTTAATGTGCATAACCTGTATTTGTACAGTTTTTCATCTTTTTACCTTTAATTAAGCAGGACAAAAAAACTTAATGAGATCACATACTCTCTTTTGCAAGCCAGAAAGTTACAAAAAAAGAACACCATTAAGAGACGGGAGAGCGAACTGGCGTTAGGACATCAACTACGCTAGGAGTGCGAATGAAGCATTGAACACCATTGTATTCTGGTCTTGATACCTTCAAAAGGGAAAAAGAGCATCTAACTGTCATTAGGTTCAGAGGTTATTCCAAGACCACAGCATATTCAGGGTTTTTATCTGCTTTGGAGTTAATGGAATGCCAGCAGCAATTATGGAATTCATTTAAGGACGGTGTCTCCAACACACTATTAAGCAGCTTACTCCAAATCCCCGGCAGCCTTTGTACAGCCAAATACTGCCTTTGTTCTTATGTAAAGTGGCCCTCTGCTTGAGCAGCTTCCCTCAGATAAAGGATAAACTCACTGTCGTAGTAGCGCCCGTGGGGACAGCCGCCAGAGGGGCACTGGCCGTACAGGGGAAGGTGGCCGTCCTCACACGTGTCGCAGTCCTGTGCCCCCGGCCCGTGGCACGTCTGGCACGAGCTGTGGCAGGCCTGGCAGCGCCACACGCCGGTGTCCCCAAAGGCGCCGTCGGGACACTGCTTCACACAAGCGCCCCCTGGTGAGGGAGCAGATGGCAAGTGGTAAGATCCGTCTAACGGGAAAGAGGGAGGCTACTCTAGATGCGCTATTCCAGCCAAGTAAAAGGGATTTTAAAACGGGTAACAGGATAACATTAGTCCTAAAATAATAAGTATCATTCGCATTACTGTTAAGTATGGACACCTATATTACACTGAACAATTCATTTGCTTGAAAATCATCTACATCTGGTTGTATTGCAAAAAAAGCACTATCAACAGTTCTGCTTTGTGATATATTAAGTGCCATGGAAATAACAGTGAACACTTTTGAACCTTGTACATGTATGACTGATTTTAATCATGGACGATCATGGGTTTCCAGTCGAAAGTCAGGAGCTCCTAACGGACTTGCCTCACTCAAACAGGTCAGTCTTATTCACGTCCTTCATCCGATTGGCTATTGGTGGAGCTGGCAGGCAGGCTCAAAAGAACACCAATTGCTGCACACCCCCATATTAACGTTGCATAAAGTCATTTCATGTGGAAAATGAATGCAGCTTGATGGCTGCACGAACAAGACCTTTAACACTAAAAGGCCAGACTTCAGTGGGGACCCATAGCACGTTGAACAACACAAATACAGACTAATGAGAACATCCCAGAGAATACTTGTTGAATTAGGATACATGTCAGTCAAAATGAGTACTAATTAATCAGTTAATGTACTTGGAGGGGGGAAGCATGACTGACTATTCAGCCTATGGTTAGACTGGATCTTTTTTCTGTTTATTAAATGCATTTCAGCAATGTAACTATGTTTACTTTCAATAAATAGGCCAGCTTAGATCTTTGTTTATATGGATAAGTGAGAACAAGCAAGACATATTTGTATCTGTGTGTGTATGAGAGAGAGAGAGAGAGAGAGAGAGAGAGAGATCTGAGCTTTCCTCACATAAACAAGGCACAACTACTCCTGCTCATTTTCAGCGCTTGAAAGAGAAACTACATAAAAAGATGAGACATCACCTGATCCTACTGCATAAATCTGACACACCAATCCATTACCTACAAGTGCACATGCAGCCAGGGTCACAGTGACTCACAGTCATTCCTTTGAAGTATTAGAGGCAATGGCTGCGACAGGGGTGTTTCATAGCACACTCATATACAGGAATAGTTTGGAGTCAAGAGTCAGTCTCAGTGAGAGATGAAAGTTACTCGAGTTCTGGACACACATAGCACTAGCCCCCCAAAAACCCCAAAACACGTTAGGCTATAGTAGGCAACAGTACCACCCACAATGACCTGCCATCTTATGTTCTTCCAGAATTGCATTCTTAATTACATATCTTAGACAACCCAATCTTATCCATACTCATAACTGAGTCACAAAATTTGCATCTTTGGATATATATTCAGGAGTTTTAATTCTTGTTTAAATAAAGTATGAATTTCAAAGCTATTTGTGAATCATCATTTGGACAGTCCATGGAATAATATCAGTGCATACTAAGGAATCACACTTCAGGAGCTAAATCTGAATGTTTTTATTAGTCAGCATAGAGTAGAGCATAGAGTACAGCATAGAGTACAGCATAGAGTGCTTCAGGCCCAGAGAAAATGGGGTGTGTACACAAACACCAGCTAGAGCGTCACCATACAGGATGCCACACCAGCACCCAGGACAGGGTCACAAGTCCTAACCCCCCTCTAGGGAACAATAAAGCACCATTTCCTGTATATTTCTCTGTCACTCTTCCTTTCTTTCTGGGTAGAGAGAGTGAGAGAGAGAGAGAGAGAGAGAGAGAGAGAAGGAGGTAGAGAGAGAGAGACCCCACCCTGGCAAAAGCCACACGCATCACCCCAGACCTATCCCATTCCCTCCCCCGGGGTAGTGTGTCATGCTACATGCAATGTAATGAACAGTTACAACTATTGGGAATTTCACTCGCTGCACCAGTCTTATGCTTCTACTCCATTACTCTGTTATGCAACAGTACCTGTATGTAATGAGACTTTGTTTCTGTGAACAGCTGATGGACCTACTCTCACTCACATTGTACAAAAGGAGCGACATGCACTAATAACTATGAATTACTATGGGATGCGTCTGATATAGCCACCATGCACTACTGAATTTTTACAAATCTGTCTCTTGGTTTTTCACTTTTTGCCTCTGCTGTGTTTTGGTGTAATGAACCCTATTCATACTAAGAACTGTAAATTGCCACAGTATATATCAGGCTATTTCCTTCTGTACAGTGCACAGTTACCTTATTCTCCATTATATATGGTGGATAGTTTTATATTTTTGTTGCAACGTAAACAGTATTACCACTTGAATTTCTAGTTTAAATTTGGACTTTGACTCCTGGAGTCAAAATATTCCATGAGTATTGATGGAAAGCATTTTGAATCTTGACATACTCTTGACCTCAGCTGTCTGTGATCTGCAAATATCCATGAGCATATGAACATGAGTACAGGTGCTGGCACTGTGGTTTATATCAAATGATTACTGGGTACAGATAGATAGTGAGACATATCCAAATCTTTGTGTTAAGCTTTACTAGGCAAGCCTTACTGGTCATTGTAACTGTAGATGTTTTGGTGAGTAGTAGTCACACTGCTTCATTATGTGGTTTGTGATGGTCTTCCTGCCCAGGAAGTGTAGGTGCTTGTTGGTGACTGGTGTTAATAATGGTCTTACGGTTCAGGAAGTGGCCAGCTAGGCAGGTGAGGCAGAGACCTCCGCTCCAGCAGTCCACACATGGGGCTGGGCAGCTGAGGCACAGTCGCTTGCCTGCATCTTCAAACGTCCCCTGTGGACAGCCGCGGCGGCACTGCTCCTTGTGGCTGGAGGACCCAGGAACATAAAGGCAGGTGAGACGTTTCAGGGTAAAAGCCCGGGGATGCATGTCCACCACGTAACACTTGAAAAAGAGCTAAGCACTGGACCATACTGCAATCTGTAAACTGCCATTTATTGTAATGCACCACTCTCAATCGCCAGTACCTTACACTACCTCGTGAATACTTTTGCAAGTAAAAGCAGGCAGTTTCCAGTGTGCAGGAGGTACCATTAACTGCAACTATCATTCAAATGTAAACTGGCTGTAGGGTCATGACAGGAGTGGAGTAAAAACGGCTTTCTGAATGTTCTACACTCAAACTTCTGCAGCGTCAGGCCTAGCCTTAGCTCAAAAAGACATGCGACATCGCCCCAACCTGCAAATCACAACTGGGATGTGCACCATCGTAAAAGGCGTGTGACTCTACTATCAAAGAAGATAATCTACCTACCAGAGTCCAGGTTGAAAAAAAATAGCTAAAAACCTGCTTATGCTGGTAGCTAGTTCTAGCTGGTTTTAGCCAACGTAATGGATCTAAGGTGGTATTAGATGGTCATGTCCCAGCTACTCTATAATGGTTTATCTTTGTGGGTCACCAGTTGGTCATACTGGTGTGGCCAGCCTATCAAGCTAGGGTACATTTCATAAAAGCATAGTTGCTAACAATGTTAGAAACTTACATAGTTGGAACCATGCAACTGAAAGGTGCCAACTATGTACGTTGCTAATTGGAGCCTTTAGGAACCGTATGAGCAGCTAATCTAGCTAACAATCTGGTATGGCCAGCTGAACTTCAATCATGTGAAAACATAACTTAAGCTAGTTAGGTAGATGGTCAACTAGCTTAACCAGCTTAAAGTGTTCGTGCTGTTTTTTTCAGCAGGGTTTGAGTTAGGATAGGATTTGTAGACCACCATTTCAAATAAAAGGACCTGTATCTCACTTAAGCATTGAGATCTTTCAGTGTGCTGAATGATTAACGTGAAACGGCTGGATGAGTCCTTCAATCAAGGAAACAAACCAGTTAAAGCACAAGAAGAACTGCACTATTTAGCCATTAACTATTTAGCACAGGCGCCTTTCGGGTTAAAGTAGTTTGTAAAACCTGAATTAGCTAAAAATGGTGCCTTGACTTGGTTAAATAGACCTTGGCATAATCTCCAACCTCAACTCAATGACACTGAAATGAAAATTACAGCAGATTTCACCTTGTCACCTATAAACTTAATCATTATTTTTTCTTCAGTTGTCCAATTCTAGCCTACTTTGGTGACAGGTGGGATTTACCTGCCGTTCATGGTCCTATATATTTAGTAAAATCCTATTAGGTTTAAACCACTGTGTGTAGATGGTTGTGAAAAGCCCCACATCCAACAGGGTCAGTACCAACTTTGGGGGCTAATCAAACAAGTATGTAATATAATCCATATCAGCGGATATTGCAGAATCACCAACTTCCTGAAAATTCTCAAGTCTGAAGATGAGTACATATTATTCATTATGAACTCAGCGGCCATGCCATATATCCTATTCCTAGCCAGATGTAAATATTTTGAAAAGGTTAGACAGTCTACATTCCATTTCAGTTGAGGATCTGGGCACTGACTTGCGCCACATGTGATCTTTGCATACATTTTGATCACCATGAGGTTGGTGAGGCCTATTCAGTAGTCATTCAGGTCCCAGCTAGTTTAAAAAACATACAATTACAACAGAGCCTGTGAAAGGAAGGAATCTAGGAATCTGCTGATGAAGACCTCAGAAGGCAGCTCTCACAGCCCAAAGGGCAGACCTCCTCACCGGGCGCCTCCCTGGCGAAATTGCTGTCTGCCTGCTCTTTGGTTTAGACCCAGGACCTTTTCTTTCAGCTTCAAGGTCTCTCCTCATAGTCAGGAGTAAAAAACAAATTTAAAAAAAGCAATTGGAGGATCAGCATAAAATCCTAGCTGATTTTTTGTAAAGGGACGTGAATTTAATGGGATTGTGTATGACAACCTTAATGCCTCTATTCTAGCTGTACACATTCACGCTTTCCCTCACTTGTTGTGTTCCTCTCCTGCTGCAAAGCATCAACAACCTCTGCTGCTAAAGAGGACAATATCCACTGTGTCCCAATTCTGCGCTCTAGTTTATCACAAAGTCGTTTGACTGGTCTGAGCTTGGAACACTCTGCTGGCCACTGTATCTTGTTATCCTGAGCTTGAGATACTGTGCTGGCTGCTATATCCTTTTATCCTGAGCCTGAGACCCTGCACTGGCTGCTGCATCCTGTTATCCTGAGCTTGGGACACCGTGCTGGCCACTGCATCCTGTTATCCCAAACTTGGAACATTGTGGTGCTCACTGCATCAAGTTATCCTGAGCCCTGGACACTGTATTCTGTTATCCTAAACCCGAGACACTGTGCTGCCCACTGCATCTTGTTATCCTCTGTATCCTGCACAGTCCAAAACATTAATTTGTTTTGCAGTCAAATTCATTCTCCTGTATGACCTCTGGTAGAATAGTAGGCATGAATTTGCCACCTAGCACAGAGAACCTGGTATTCCTATCCAGGGCCTACCCTGTATGCACGTCATAGTGTAATCCTACTTTAGCAAAATAAAATTTCAGTATTTTATTCAAATGATGTTAAAGGAGCATCAGAACATATTATTTTCAAACAGAACTTATGGATGATGATGCTGTCCACAAATAGATAATAAACCCCCTTAGTTACATCTCAGGTTGATGACATACCTTGCTAAACCGATTTTTTAAATGAAAGTATTTTATTTAAATTTCCCAAATTCCTGGAGTCATTTAAAACCAGGAATCTGCACTACATTTTTTTGCATTTGGCAAACAGTGACCTTTAACCTTTTTGAGTTTACAAAAAGCAATGAAAAGCTGGTTGATGTTATGAAATTGGGAGGATCAGAAGATTTTAACAGATGTAAAGACATGGGGCCAAAACAGGAAGGCGAGGCTGGCGACTCTTCCCGTATTATGAAAAATACATCTGATTTCTAGTGAACATAAGACAGGATGTATTGAATCCATGGTTCTGAGTATGTTATCTGGCCAGTATAAGATGTAATATAGCATAATACTACAAAAGTGGCGTTTGGAAGGCAGCTTATCAAAATAAAGTTGCAGCGCTTTCTATAAAGTCAAAGGGAATATGTCTCAGAAGCAGACACTGCCCTTTCACAGGGCAGAAAATCAAACTTCATTTGGCTTTAGTCTGAGCCAGAGGGACAGATCAGAAGAGAATTATCAGAGGAGTTCACTCTGAGCCATGACCTTCTCGTGCCTTGAAAACGGTCAGAAGTGGATCTCATGGACAGCTTGCTATACACAAAGGCTCAAATCACAGCACAAAAGTGGTCTGTAGTCTTCATTGTGCTACGGTGTGTTTTGTTAATAAATAATAAATGGAAAATCTGTCTACGTCTTTTTAAATCACGACTTATAATCCACTGCCATGGGATTATTAACCATCTCATTGATTTATGGCCTCTTTCTCATATAAAAATGAAAATGGGTGGCATTCTCCAAGGCTTCATAAAGCTAAGTGGTTTGTGTTTTAGTACTTAAAATCGATTGGCAATTAGCACACGTTTCCCAAAACCCTTCGTAACTAAAGTAGTTTGTTATCTCATTCGTAGATTTACGAGTGTTCTGACCCACTCGTTAATTTCTACGCGTTCTTTATTTGAACTTTTCAATTCAATTCAATTTTATTTGTTATAGCGCATTTTTACAACATTGTCTCAAAGCGGTTCATATTATCCCTGCCCAAAGCTCCCAGAGAGTAAGACAGAGGCGACAGTGGCAAGGAAAAACTCCCTAAAAGGAAGAAACCTTGGGAGGAACCAGACTCAATGGGGGAGCTCAACCTCCTGGGACCAGCAGAGGAAGTCAAATGGGCAAGATGGCAAAGTCCCAATTCACACTGTCCCAATTTTAACATTTGAGTCTCAAAGCGGGGGGCAGATAGGTGATGACAGGCAGGTGCTGGTGCTGCTTCAGATGGCAGTCCTGTCACAGAGAAACAGAGATCGGCCATAATAGATGATAAAAACACACAGATGCTCTTTTTTGGACAACAAAGATGTTAGTATTGCAATATAAAACTGTAACGTAACGACTACAAATTAGCGCAAATGGGGCTCATTGTTGTAACACCTGTATGCCATTTGAGTACATAACAGGGTCGTGCACCATTCAGAACTGACTAGAGAACAACCTTGAAAATCAGATTCAGTTCATAAAAAATGAAAACATGGTGCAGAATCGCAATAGAATTCAAATGGATACATAGTGTAAGTGCAGCTTTAATAATACAGCTTAATACAGTATTTCACTATGAATTACCCAGCATGTTAACATACACAGCATACACTGAATCCCACCCATACCCCCCACCACGCGATCACGAATATTTACATTAGTATCCGTCAGCCATGCCCCCCTGTTCGAGCACCTGCTCGAAAAGTGTGTGCGTTTCACTGTTATTCATAATGCCACGTTTGAAGCGTCACCTATAGAATAATGTAACTGTGATTTTGGGTACCATGTTGAAAGATCTTCAATCCTATCCATCTGACAACCCACCAACACTCACAGAATAAGCTACTGCATGCAGACTCCTCACAAATGGTAACACATATAAACAGTTAAATATGCAAAAACAATAAATATATGCACATGGAAAAGGACATACAGTAGGGCTGACATAAACCAAATGCATATTGTTAGAATAGGCTAAAACAATTACACAATTATTATCATACAAATATAAAGTTCACTCACTATTACATACATAAGGTCCATATATACATCTATCACATTGGAAGTAAATTATTTATGTTTTGCTAGATTAAATGACATTCGTGTCATTTATTCAGTAATATTGCATTGGATTGAAATGAATTCAATTATCCTTATTGTCATTTCAATTCAGCATCTTACAGGGTGTGCTCAAGTTAAAATCCAGTTCATAAATTCCGAACAATTCTGGTAAGCTGCATTTGGCCTGGCAAGTCACCCTTCATGACCAGCAGAGAACTCTGCAAGTATATCTGGTCCAGCTTTGTAGTGTGTCAGATGGCAAAGGATGGTGTATTTGTTGGTGGCTGGTTATTGGCAGACATCAGTCATCCTCTTAGCTAATACCTGCTGACTCCAGTGTTGAATTCCCTACACAGGTCCTTGGTAGCTCTAAGATTTCCCCCTGAACGCTGCTGTGCTGTTCTTGTCATGTGTAGTATGCTGCACAACATTACAGTAATTATTTTATTAATATATATTTTTGACCACCTCCTCAATACGTTGTTTTAAGGCTTCTTTGGAGAAGTGTTACTGCCTTTTCCTATTGCTGCTCACCATTGCATTTTGTTTACAAGGAAGCAAAATTCTGAGCCCATTTTTATATTTTCAATAAATAGGTTAATTCATGTTCTTAGTTTCGTTTGTTTTGGTGTGTTTTTATTGATTTTTTACTTAATTTATATTATAATTTACATCTCTGGTGTGACAACCACATAACAAATTTCACCACTGAAACACGTCAGTTCGATATTCCTCTTACGAACAGTTTGTGCTTTTCTCACGCGGAGGCTGCGGCGGAGCCAAAAAAGTACTTCTTAAAGTTGGTTCGTTAATTCTGAAATAACGAAGGGTTTTGGGAAATGCACGTAGACCTTGTTCATTTTAACTTATGCCATTCATTATCTGGCTCGTTATTCGCTATGATCACTCATTTTCGGGAAAGCCATCCAAGTGTTTAAGTACATTTTACTTTGTAAACAGGTAAAACAGATGAAGGATCGCGGCTGATTGGTCTAAGTGCTTCAGTAACTGAGGGGACTTACCGATCCTCCAAGAGCTGTGTGAAGAGCTGCATGGAGGCTGGTTAGCATTCCTCGAGTGATGAATTTAGCAACTGAGCACAGGGCAGACCACACAGCACACTAGCAAATAAAACACCTGCTGATAAACCAGCAACCAACCCCTGAATCTACGAGACGAAGCACTTTGGAAGGTCATATAGAGGTCAGATATTCAACTGTCACTATTCTGTTGTCAGAAGTGGAAATTTCAGGTCCAGAAAGTAAAAATCCAGACCAAGATTTTGTTTCAACCAACCAGGTGAATACTCTGTGACTGTGACTCTCCATACTCAATTGGTTGGCTGAAACAAAATCTTGGTCTGGATTTTTACTTTCTGGACCTGAACTATCCACCTCTGTCTGTTGTACATACTGATGGTGACAGCCCACCAAGCACCAGGACATACATGGTTTCATGATCTAAAACAGAATGTATTAAAATGCCTGGTAAGATGGAAAAATAAGGAATAATTAGTACTATAATAAGTTTGCAATTAAGTTAAAAGTTTCAGCACCTTTCACATTTACACATTCTTAGGGATTGTGCCAAGGCACTAACACTACAGCTAAGACACATAATCCATGCAGCATCTGAATTCTAACTTCTCATAAACTAAGGCGTGATGCTTTCACCCCTATTTGGCTCTAACCCAGACACATGGCATGTGCTTGCTGGAGCGGAGTGACTTTCCCTGTACTGATGAAAGGCCCTGTGCTTACTCAGGTGATACGGGGAGCATTATGACTGTGGGTAACCCGATGCATATGGAGGGGAGAGCAGGAATAATGGACAATTAGAGGTCTGTTCTGCTGACACGGCTCAGGCAGTATGAGCTGCTACTGAAAGCAGGGCAGCACATCAGGCTAATAAACCCCACCGCTCTGCTCGGCTGAAGTATTCAGGCTAAAATATAGTTATTCAATCTGCAATTTTTACATTTTGGCCCAGGGCTAAGATACTGTTTTTGTTTTCTAAGCCATTTCATTGGGAAGCTTGCTAAGTGCATCGAACAGTAGTGACGCATTCAAAGGGAAAGGTCTCAGAGGCCATAATACTGACGGTTAGTCTACAGCCACTGCTGAGTTTCAAACGCTCAGTATCTATGTTTGCCGAATGCCCCGTATCTAGGTTATTGGGGAGGAATGTAGAGGCGTCTGTAGACAGGCTGACATTCGGCCTGTTCCCACCTCTAAAAGTTTTTCTGGTATGGTCAGAGGATATCTTCACACACTTGTGAGAAAAGGGCACGGTGAGACAGTTTTAATCAGCCTTCTATGGCTGAACTGTTATTGAAAGAGGAACAGAAGCAAACAACTCACAGAAAGTAGCCCCTGGTGCAGCTGCGGCAGACCTCGGGCTCTTCTGCTTGGAGGACAAAGGCATGATGAGCACAAAGCACATTTCACAGCGCCGACAGACGTGCACAAAGAGGCACTGGGCCACTTTACAGGAATGTCAAGCCATTGATCTTTGTGTCAGTGGTTAAAAGACCAAAGTATAGTGTAGGGCCAGTACACGTGGATGCTTAGTTCATTGCAAGAGAGTTTGGGATAATGGCTTATGATACCTTTGCTTTATTCAAACAGTGTTTATTTGTGGTGCTTGAGCAAAACAATGCATTATTTTTGATTGTGATTCCTATCCATCCATCCATCCATCCATCCATAACACCACTTATGCAGTACAGGGTGGTGGTGAGTGTAATGTATATAGCAATGGGTGACTGAATGTGATTGGGCGTGATTGCATGTGCCCTGCATCTGCTGCAGTATGTGCCCAGTCTCATTCCCATGCGCTAATAAAAAGGGATTTTTCGGACTGCAGTAACATGTTTACCAGTAGCAAACGATATGGTTTGAATTCATGGTCTTTTGGTGTGATGCAGTGAATGCACACATGTAGGATATCCAAGCTTTCAGAATGGTGCACTTTCGGATAATTCTTCTGCAGGAAGGTCCAAAAACTTAAGATTGAGGCGGAGCAGATGACAGGAAAGACCTTTTATCTAAATGGTGACACATGACCGTGTCTCCAGGATGAAGGTTCACCTGTTGAGCATGTCCTGCACCCAATGCCACAGTCAACGCACTCTCCTGTTTCAGGATCTTGTATCTGGCCTGTAACACATATAAGCCACAGAGAAGCCACAGGGCGTAACACAAGCATGAGCCAGTATCCTATGGATGAATAAACTTTTGGCAATCACTCCCACCAACCACTATGACAGTGACTCTCAATCCTTTTCTTGGCACTCCCCTGCCATTCCAACCCAAATTGCTTTCAACCTGCTACATTCATTATTAGCCTATTAAGGACCATCTTAGCCTGATTAAGGTAGGATTGGAATGAAAACATACTGGCTAGGGGTCCTCTAGCAACGGGACTGAGAGCTACTGCACTATGATAGTGAGATGTCCTATACTTCAGAGAAAAACACAAATGGAAGTACAGTGAGACCTTACCATCTCCACAATGGACAGGCTGACAGCTCCCGCTCTGAGCTGTGTAGTTCTCTCTGCACTGGGTACATGTGTTAGCATCTGCGCACAGCTCACAGTCTGGCAAGCAGGGCTGGCAGCTGAAACTGCTTCTGGTAGAATAGTATCCACGTGGACAGTGAAGCCGGCACCTTCCCTGGTGGAGGAACCGTTCCACTCCATCTTTGTCTAGAAAAACAAAGCGCAACATTAGTCTATAATAAGCCTCTTGGCTAGTGATGGGCAAAATTACGCCTCATGAGCCATTTGCTGTACTTTCTGGCCCCACTAGATGGTGCTCTCTGTTCAAAAAAGGGCTCAAAGCAAGTCTCAAAGTAAATCAAAAAAACATCATGTGGTGGGGTCAAAAATACCACGAATGGTTCATAAGACGTCGCTTTGGCTATCACTACTCATAGCATAGGGTTTAACCGTTTCCATTTTTTCCAGATGCGAACAGAATGCACGAAAGTGAGGGATCATAAAAAATTGAAAGAATATGGTTTATTTTTGGCTATTAACCAACCCCTCCACAAAACCCCCAGTTTTGCCTGCTATGGACTGATACTGGTCTGTGGAGTGGGAGTTGGGAGCCCCTAGCTTAGTGGTCAGCACTCTAGCCTCACCATAACACAATAATCGCGCCAGTGTTTCAATATTTATGGAGTTCGCTTGTTCTTCTGGTGTCATGCCGGTTTCAGTAGGGTACCTTGGTGCCATCTGCTTCTTAACTATTAATAAACTGTTACTACCTTGTTAAAAAAAACAGCATAGACCAGCATGATTTGCTGGTCTATGCTGGTTAGTGCTGGTTTGATGCTGGTGTAGCTGGTGGTCTACCTGCACATGAAGCTGGTCCACCAGCAATATCTCATTAATGATGCAGGTCCACCGGTACCAAAATACAACATATGCTGCTTTTTTTTCAACAGGTTAATCATGTGACAGTGTACTAATAGGTTAATTCATTCACAAACAAATGCTAAACTGTTTTACAGTTATAGGCAACTCATTACATTAATTGCAGCTTCAAAATGCATTTACAGTATAATGCATTTGTAGAACATTCAGTCTACCTTCATAATGGATACATAGAACATTCATAAGCAGCATGTAATTATTAACATCATAACATACCTTAATAGCTTTAATACACATTAATACTAACATTATATTATGATTATGTTTGTTATTAATGTACATTACAACTGTTATATCTTATTCATTGAAATTATTATGAATGAAACGCTAAGATATGTTAAGGTAAACGTACATGCTGAATGTTCTATGAATGAATAACAAACTTATTATGAATGTGCAGTTAATGAAAAGATTTACCCAATTATATTTTGCTTCTGGTATTTACAAAACAGCTTGTAAATCATTTGTAAATATAAAACAATAGCATACTCAGAAATGGGTTATAATTGAGCATTTACAAGCTCATTACTAAAAATGAGCAAGGAGTAAGGTAACACATTTCTAGATTTGATTGTAAATGAATCTTTTAAAATAATAATAATATAATAATACAAAATGATTAGTAACAGTTTCTTAATAGTTACGGAGCAGACCGTAGTCATATACACAATATTGCCAAAAGTATTGGGACACTTCTCCAAATCATTGAATTCAGGGGTTCCAATCACTTCCATAGCCACAGGAATATAAAATCAAGCATCTATGCATGCAGACTGTGCTCCCAGGAGCTCAGTGAATTCAAGCGTGGTACTGTGATAGGATGCCACCTGTCCAATAAGTCCATTCATGAAATTTCCTCGCTACTAAATATTCCACAGTCAACTGTTAGTGGCATCATACCAAAGTGGAATCAATTGAGAACAACAGCAACTCAGCCACAAAGTGGTCGGCCACATAAAATCACATAGCAGGGAGAGCGCATGCTGAGGCGCACAGTGTGCAGAAGTCGCCAACTGTCAGCAGAGTCAGTAGCTACAGACCTCCAAACTTCATGTGGCCTTCAGATTAGCTCAAGAACAGTGTGTAGAGACCTTCATGGAATGGGTTTCCATGGCTGAGCAACTGCATTCAAGCCTTACATAAGGAGATGAGCAAGTCTGGTATGGAGGAACTTGACTGGCCTGCACAGAGCCCTGACCTCAACTCGAAAGAACACCTTTGGGATGAATTAGAGCGGAGCCTGAGAGCCAGGCCTTCTCGTCCAACATCAGTGCCTAACCTCACAAATGCTCCCCTGGAAGAATGGTCAGAAATTCCAATAAACACACTCATAAACCTTGTGGACAGCCTTCACAGAATTGTTGAGGCTGTTATAGCTGCAATGGGTGGGCTAATTCCATATTAAAGCCTATGTATTAAGAATGGGATGTCATTAAAGTTCATGTGTGTGTAAAGGCAGGTGTCCCAGTACTTTTGGCAATATAATGCACAACCGGGTTGGACATTCTTTTGCTTTCAAAACTGCCTTAATTTTTTGTGGCTTAGATTCACCAAGGTGCTTGAGTCATTCCTCAGAGACTTTGGTCCGTGTTGACTTGCAAAGTCTATGGAGGGTCTGATTGGGGCTCTTGAGAGACTGAAAGAGAAGCCTATGTATTAAGAATGGGATGTCAAAGTTCATGTGTGTGTAAAGGCAGGTGTCCCAATACTTTTGGCAATATAGTGTATATGGTTTTGTGTACTTTAAGCAGTTTCAGTGGGTTTCATGCATCTTCTAGCTGCTTATGCTGGACTGGGTCATGGGGCATTTACTGTTGGCAGCACAGGGGATAAGGCAGGGGTACACTCTGGATGGAATGCCAGGCCGACAGAGAACACTAGTGCCTTACAATGTAATGGCATCCTGTCTGACATGTTCTGTGCTTTACAATGGAACGGCTATGGACCATCCTAAAGAGACTGCAAATGAATGAGTGATTATTTGGCCTGTAATAGGTAAACCATAGTCAAACTTTCTCATCAGTGTCCTTGTGATGCACTCACTCATTCAGTGAAGCCACTCAATGTAAGGGGTAATGGAATGTTTACAACAGAAGGGAGACAAAGTATGATATAAGCAGGGATTGACATAACTGGTACGCAAGTACGCATTCACAATTAAAAGCGATACTTGCGGCAATCGATTGTTGTAATAGCGCAAATACTTGCGTATTTTATGTGAATTTGCGCCGATATGACAAGACATTATCATGCATTTTAACCTTTATATGCTAATTCGTACTTCATTTGCGGTATAAAGGTTTACATGCACGGTAATTTCTTGTCATATCGGCGCAAATGCACGTAAAATACGTACGTATTTGCGCTGTTACATTAATCGATTGTCGCATGTGTCGCTTTTAAAGGTGAATGCGTACTTACGTACCAGTTATGTCAATCCCTGGATATAAGGGGGTCTGGTGGCTCAGTGGCTCTCAGCAGAGTTCAAGGTTCTATGCCCATCCAAGCTACAGTATGTATAGAAGTGGAGTTTGAATGTTCTCCCTGTGTTGACATGGGTTTCATCTGTTGTTCTGGGAAAATTTGGGATCTCTAAAAGCACTTATAGTGTGTATTGGACAAGGGATTATGATCTGTTGTTTACTCCGAGTTGTGAGGGGGAGTTACTCAGATTTATCACGTATCGAGTCATGATTCCCAATTTCACGCACAGAAAGAGTACATCTGCCATACGCAGTCTCTCAGCAGCATCCATGAAACCTCTGAGTCACGCCTCTCCCACTCAGACCAGCAGCCTGGCCGCGTGCGGTGACTCACACATAGCACTGCTATCATGAACCTGAGGAGCAGTGCGTCTCTGAAAGCATGGTGGCCATTTCTGTTGTTAGATTACTTAATATGCTCAGTTATTATGCACATTTAGCATAAATGACCTTGTGCTCCAGGTACCAAGGGGCTAGTTAACTAATCAAATAAGTGATCGGATTAAACATTCAGGGATTTGAGACCAACAACAGCTATCAACGATGATTAGGAGCAACACTACAGGAACCAACAACAACAAATTAATCAAGCTGAACTACCCAGAGCTGGGGTCGCCAACTCCTGAAAAAGTTGCAACAATTATTTTCCATATATTGATCTTAATTGCAAATATATTTAATGTAAAATGCAGTGTTTGTCACTGGTATTATTGCATCATGAAGCATTCATTTTGTCATTAAATTATTTTCAATTTATATATTTCAGTGAGTCTTGAACATGTTAATGATTGTTCAAGAAGATACTCTTAATAAAAACAATATCTCATCCAAAAGAACAAACACTAAATAACTAAACTACATAACACCAGTGATACCATTTAATACCAGTGATGAAACAAGCAATTGTATTTTATTTTACAAAATAGCAAAATAAAGAAACAATTATTAACAAAGATATAATTTCTGTATTAACTTAATAGTTCTGGTCATCCATGACATTAACATTAATATTAGTCACTGGTGACATGGATATGATGTAATATTCACGACTGTAACACTGGTGACATACTGATTAATATGGAAGATTTTTTAGAATGGCTGGACTGTTGGGGGGTAAAGTGAATCAATGATATAAAAAATATATGGGATTATTTTGACATAAATTCAATTACCCAGCTTACAGTGCATAATACTAGTGATGTGTAGAACTTATGTTCTGTCCAGGAAAAAAATCAATACATTTTATGAATAAAATGACTGAGTATGGACTCACTTCCTCATTCCTTGAGATGTTTCCTCTACAATGATTCTTGACCCACGGAAGCAGTTTAATAGAGTAAGAATTACTACATTAAAATGTAATATGTGTCCCAATAACCCCAGTGACCAAAATCTCTGTGGCAAATGTATTTTTAAATGTAGTACAGCGTCAATGGGGCATATAGTAAAAATTGAACTTGATAATACAATTTCATGTTATACTTTTTAAAAATATTGTTTTATATTAAGAATGGTTACTCAGATGTTGAAATTTGCTTGTGTGATGATATGTTTTAGATCAACTCTACAGAGCAAGTATGAATAAAAAAAATAGAAAAATAAAACAAATGACAGAAATGTTATTACCTCCACAAATCCGAGAGGACTTAGGGACGAAGCTACCTCCATCCACAGCACACTGTGGTGGCGGCTCAGTATTATGTCACAGCAAAGAGATGGGGGCATCGCTGAGATATATGCAACACCCTCATCCCACACAAAACTGCCATCCCATCATAAAAACTTAGTCAAAGCTAGCTTATGACACACCACAGACCAGAACCACAATTTGGATCCAGACATTTTAAACAGCCTTACTCTAATGTCCAATTATTCAAAGTGAGGATCTCTACTTCTGATGCTACTGTATATATAAAATGCTTAAAGCTATAGACTTCTGGGTCTACTACAACTTTCCATAACAAAAAATGACGAGCTACTTAGTCTAAGCATTAAAAAATATATACTTTTTACTGATGCGTGTGCTTGCTAATTAATTTGCCATCATCCAGCAGCAAAGTAACGGCTTAACATTTAAAACCTATATGAGGGTTCGCTTGATTTTGCTGAAAACTTTTTTTCTGACCGCAGTGGTCCACAGCTGGCGACAGGTGTGTTTGTACTTTTACGCGTTTCTGTCCTCTTTAAAGTGTTCACCCTAAACTTCTGTTCACATATTTATTATGGCTGCAACCAATTTATCTAATTACTCAAGAACTGGCGGGTTCTGCGTAGCAAAGCCGGTGACTGAAGTATCAGATACCAAAAGGGACACTTTTCAAAGGTATCCCTCAATAACCTTATCGGATTACCAAAAAGTGTTCACTCGGTTCCACAATAGACCATGAGGAGACCATACGCTAATACATTTCTTACTCAAAAGTAGTTACTATACATTATTAGGAAGGCTCGTCGATCATGTTTTGTGAAGAAATCAATATATAGCAAACAGGTACCAATTTAATTACTTACGATTATTACTTTTTAGGGGCTTTCCAATTCATCAATTAAAAAATAAGCACGCTTTTGAAATTAATGTTTTTTTATATACGTTTTATAGAATCACAAATAGACTTTATTTAAAGCTCAAGATTACAATATGAATTTAAATCAGTAATCCGGCACACGCCTGTAGCCGCTTAACACAGTAATTCGTACCTATTCCACAGCTGGTGCACTGGAAGAGCTCGTGCCCCATGCACTCCGAACAGGTGGCGTGGCATCCGACGCAATGGTCCCTCATAAGAAACTGGCCGATCGGACAAAGGAACGACGAGGGTTTATTCTGAACATGTCCAAGTTGAAGGTAGCAGAGAAAAAGACACGCACAAAAAGCAGCCTGCATTTTCACTTGTACGCGTAGCTGCGCCTCCATCCAGATAAGAGGCCAGAGGAGAGAAAGCTGATGCCGCCGAATGCCGTTACAACTGAATCACGGTCTGGGGGAGACGAGAAACCCGTCAGACAAGTTTGCTCATGTGGGGCTGGTCCATTGAATTACAGCGTAACCAATAGTAACCATTATGTTTTCAGGTTTTCTTTATAGTTGTACCACAAAAACCAGATACTTAAATATATGCATAAAAGCATACTGTTTAAGAAAAAGAGCATTATTGACCTTGCAAAGGTTACTTGGAGAATAATTAGCAATGTGTTTTCTGTAAATATACTATAATTGTAATTTCTTTCATCAAAATATTTTGTATTGCCCAGAACAATAAGATACAAAAATGACTGAAGATTAAGGACGAAACTGATAAAATTAGGATAAGTCAACGAAAAGGTTCAGTGCGCTGTCAGTTTTTTTGGCGGATGTTGAAATAATGTTTGATACTCCTTTTGCGATCAGAGCACGAGAACAAATGTCTTCTTTCGCTATAGCTATTCATGTTCATCAAACATGAAACTGAAAACTGAATTATTACATTTTAATTGATTAAATATATAAGGAGGGTATTTAGTATATAAGAAAAATAAATGGATCTGTAAAAATAAAGACAGGTTCTGCTCTTATATAAACACGTTTTAGCAAAGACGTTTCTCTAAAACGAACTACTGCCATAGATGTAAACATATGTGTATCAGGTTGAGTGGTTATGTAGCCTAACAAAAGTCTGAAAAATATTTCCTAAACGGCCCCTCATGAGTGGTTGAATGTTGCACTAGGAATTAATTGTGGAAATTTACAGTCACATAGTGCAGGCTATGTAAATTTTGCAGTTCGTTTTAGATATAGACGTGTAGTCACATATACTATCTGAAACAGTTGGAACCGAATTTATAAATAACTAGATTCGTTCGTAATCGTTCAATGATTCATTCATTGATCTTATACGTGCTTTATCCATCATTAAATGTTGTACTTAATGTTAATAAAATTCTATTAGTCATACTGACTGTCAGATGTGTGTACATCATTACACCAGTGGGGGGCGAAAAAGAGGGTATGTTGACCGTGAGCAGCGTGGACTAGTTCACTCATCAACGAACTGAACGAAATATTATTCAACAAAAGAACTGAAACAATCAGTGCAGTGACTCCTTCACTTAAAAGATTCGTTCAATCGTTTATGAATGACACAAGTCCAACCCACACGCATGTAAATTTCACGAGGTGTGTACGCCCTGTGATTGGCTGTCCTAGGTGCCGCCAGCCCTCCAGCTGCTTGCTGAAGTAGTTTCCGGTCTTGCTGCAACCCGATAGTAGCCTATATTTGTGTTTTTTTTGTTTTTTGGGCCGGGGATGGTGGATTATTATTATTATCCCACCATTTTGCACTGTTTTTACCAAAATGGTTGTGCATCTTAATGAAGCCAGGCTGGTTGAGAATAATAGAGATTTGTAATTATATCTTTGTGGAGACTCTCCAATCATTTCTATGGGGAACATTCCAATCCCAACCTTAACCCCTTCCCAGCCCTAACCTTAACCACAAGTAACCAAACAAAATATGAGGTGTTTTTACTTTTTTGATTCACAGATCTTTGTGGGAACCTGAAAAATGATCCCCACAACATTTTTGATCATTCAGTGTCTCCAAAGGTTATCGACAGAAAGCAGAAATATGCATGGTCACCATGGCCATTACTGTTCTGCGAAGCACAAAAAATTCTGAAAATGGGTGCAGTTTGGGGGGCTGTGATATTTGTGTGGCTCAGTGGGTAGCACTGTTCCCTCACACCTCCAGGGTTGGTAGGTGTAACATCTCCCCTGCTCTGTGTCAGTGCAGTTTTCTCCCTGTGCTTCCTTTCCATTGTGCATCCTCCCATAGTCCACAAACATGCAGCTGCGTGTCCCTGGTGTCCCTCGTGTCCCTGCCTCTAGTGTCCTTGTGTGGCTGCAATGTGCCTTCAGTCAGCTGGGATGTTTCCTGCAACCCTGTACTGAATTTATTTTCCATTTGTTTCAAATAGAACGTTTTGCAAAGCACCCCAGAATATTTCTAAAGGTTATTACAATTAGCATGTTTGCCTACATAAATATTCCATATGACATTCCTTTTCAAAGCACTGGTATGGGGTATATTAGATTAATAGCTAGTGGCACACAAATTTTATAAAGAATTTATAATGAATTTTATGCATTCCTATACTGGTGTCGATTAATTGACCATTTAAAAGCTAGTTATTCTTTAACTGTTTGACCTTTCTATGTAAAAACAGCATTAATGCAAATATGACCATACACCCTTTAAAGGTTATCAGAATTGGTATTACTTAAAACAATATGGCTGCCTCAAGTCAATCAAATTACAGTATTCCCAAATCCCATTTGAAGCTACATCACTGAATAATGACTTAAAAATATGGCTGTCCTGGTCCTAAAAATGCTCTGCACAATTTTATTGTGGCTGTAGTCATTCGTATCAGAGGTTATTTAAACAATTCAGAGGTTATTTAGACCCCTTCAGTAAAATGTGAAGGGAAATGTTTGATGACATATATGAACAGTTTTATGATGTTGAACAATATCGTTGCTATACCATCATATTTATACTCGGTGAGAGTCTTCATTTTCTACCAAACACTAATATTTTAATACAGAGAAGGTTTAATAGTAATTAAGTGAATAGATATCTTAAAGTACCTTTATTATTGGTGCTATTAATTTGAAACTGAAATGCTCGTCTTCCAGATTCACATAAAAGTAGTTGTACACAAAATTTTGAAAGTCACATGACTGCTATAAAACTCATTATGCTTTCAGCCTGAAATATGGGGACAGCATACTATGTCTGATAGTAATTTACATCCAAGAAAACTTTATTAATTAAGTATCAGCTTTCAGGTCAGGTCAGGTGAGCTTTCATCATGCTATTTAATACAGAGATGGCCAAAGTATTAGAGCAAGAATTTAGAGCAATTGGCATTAAAGTTTCCAAGTTATCCCAGCTGAGAAACCAGGGGGGTGTTCCACAAAGCAGGATTTCTTGCTTAGCCGGATAACTTGTCGGATTTAAGATAGTCTGAGCTAAATGTAAGTGAACAAAGATAATGTCCATTTAGCCCAGATTACCTTAAAACCAACAAGTTCTTTCACTTTATTACTTTAAGCCCCATAGGAAAAAGGCCAGAGAGAGAGATCTGTACTGTTTCCTTGATTGTTTCTAATTGACTGGATCAGCCCTTGAATAAAAGATAACTGTCCATGAGTGGTTCAGCCAGTAAAAGCTCTCTTCTCAAGGGCAAGCAGCTTCCTACAGCTCGCATTAGGGTTGAAATCCATTCTTTGTCATTAACTGAACATGACCAGCAGTCCCACACTGCCAACCATTCTGCAAAAGCAGAGAGGGCAAAAATCAGCTGGGGTACCTCCAGATGTGGCAGGCAGCTGCGATGGTCCCATCTCCAGTGCTGCGGGTTGTGCCGCTGCTTTAGTAAAAGCTCTGGACCATTCTGCACGATACTGTATGATTTCCAGCCTGGTCAGCAAAGCAGATTAGTGTGGGAGCTGAATTGGAGGATCATAAACTAGGTGGTCTATGCTGTCTGGCCAGTGTTCAGAACTGGAAGCTAGAAATATCTAAATTCAGATAACAGGGTGAGTTGCAGCTTAGTAGGTTATCATTGTTTGTGTTGTTATTATTACTATTATTACTTTCGTAACTCTTATTATTATTACTAGTATTAATGCTCCATAGAGTAAATTTCATAGTATATGTATTTTGTTCTTTGCTTTCTATACTTTGTTACAAGAAATATAAAACGTAAATGTGTAAACCTGTTCAAAATCAAGCACTTAGCCCACACTCAACGCACAACACTCACTCAGCATGGGGTGAAAGACAAAACAAGTTCAAAGCAAACACTCAACAAATGATAAACGGGAGCTGTACAGTATTTGCACTGTCTGACTCTGACCTCCTAGCCCTGAACATGTTGCTTTAAGGGTTTGCATGGTTAGAAGGTGGTAGAGCTGGGCGATATAGCAAAATATCTAAAATTCTTCTTTCATCTCAATCTATATCAATCTATATAGACAATTATTACACTATAATTCAAATCATTGTTTTCTTACTTCAAAGCTCCATTTTTGCTTAGAATTTCCATAAAATTACCATTAAACACATTCAGAAAATGAAAATGTGACAAATTGAATGGACTGCAAATTGAAATCAAATTTTGTAACTTTACTGAAGGCCATGCTTTTAATGCATTCATGAAGCATTATAAACATTGCTATACATATTTATAAATAGACATAACACATTATAGCCATGTTCATTATGCATTATGACTGCCTTATGAAGCTCTCTATTATTATTTGTTATGATGTGTTTATTAATGACTAAAAACATGGCCTTCAATAAAGTGTTACCCTAATTTTAATAAATAAATAATGCACACATACAATTATACAAAAATAATCTTTTTATATTGCAGGGTGTAACACTAGAAAATGCTGCAGTTTGAGTTTGTTGCTGGGTTTTTTTCTCATGCTGCCCCTCTGCTCATTCCAGAGGTTTCACATTGCTGGGAAAAGTTTTCGGCAGAGTTTAAAGAACACAGCAACAGTTTGTTTCCATGTCAGACTTTAAACTGCAAAACGTACTGCCACATTTCAGAATATCTCCTTTTTAAGAAGATGGTATGACTGGCTGAGTGTCGCTTTCTTCACCGAAAGTTCCCTCTGAGGGAGAGTGATACTTTCCCACAACTCACATGTATTTCCATTACAGTAGCACATGGTGTGCACCGCTAAATCAGACTTTCTGAGCATTTGATTGGACTTTGGGTGTTTATTCTTAAAGAACTACCATATGATTGGTTGGAACTGGACTCATTTCTGTTATGTGTTGCTATCTAGCAATGTGTCTTATCAACAGTTTATCAAAGTTCCTTATTATCTTATCATTTAAATGACATATTATGATAAGTATGCATACCATTTATACTATACCGCCTGTTAGAATACCACTTTCTTATGTGGGGGACTTTTTACTCAACCTATATTTCATTCATTCATTCATCATGTTATACACTGAAAAAATAAAGAAGCTGTTTGTTCAGTGTGTTTTTTCTCATTCCAATACTTGAAAGTTATTAGTTTGTTCATGTAAATGTAACTTTCTTATGTATATTTGTGTTTGAATCATTTTTTACAGGCTAAACTGAGTAAATTATTTACATTGAGGCAACTTAAAATATTTTATGTGATCAATTGCTTCAAATATTTTACATCGGTTCACCATTTCCAGCATTTAATTCTTTCATTGTAAATCTGCTCCTTAATTCTTGGCAATCACTACAGTGATGAGGTGACCAAGAATGTAGAAAGATGAGAGAGAAGTGAGGAAAAATCCAGTATATACCAGTCAAGTGCCTCACTGGAAAACTAAAAAAGGGCAAAAGAAAAAAGTAATCTTTACTGAGACTTCGTTCTGCTAATCCAGTCATTTGGAAACCCTCTGGTTTCACACCTCATTGACTGAAGATGTAGTACATAAATCCCCCACATCCAGGAAGGACAGGCAGAGAGGTACTCGCTTTTAAAGGAGAGGAAAGTAATGAAGACATACAGTATAGATCTCAGAGGATGCTTGAGCCACCTTGACATTTTCAGAATGGTAGCAGAAACCAGAACGAAATCCATATCAGAGACGAGAAGGAGTGCTACAACTGCTTAAGGACGACTAATTCCTTATTCAAAGGTAGATTTTTAAAACAAGATGTTTTAATATTTAACATTTTGCCAATGCAATAAAAGTGTGATTCATGGATTTTAGTGAAAATCAATGCTGAAAGTCTTCTGAATAAATCTATTTAGCCCACATTTTCACTGTAGGGTTCATACACTTTGTTAGCATCTAATGGATTTCTACTCCATATTCACTGTCCTGAGGGCACAGTGTAAGCTTAACTTAACCCAGTTATTGACATTTTGATGGGTATGAATCGACATATCAGCTAACACACCAATCATTCAATCGATGTTTTTTTTTAAATCAGTCAATGAAGGTGCCTCAACCGATGCCTAAAAGACAGCTGAACTTTCTGTAAAACCAACAGATGAAAAGCAAGCCTTGGTGGTTGTTGGTGTAAGCTAGTCTGCCTTGCAAAAGGTACATCTCACGCAAAATCCCTGTTACAGCAGCTGAGGGGTTTGAACTCCCAGTCAATACGGATCACTGCATCCATCACCGGATGTGACAGACAGTGATGCTTACACAAAGACAACACAAAGTACGTAGTAAACTCCAGTGATTAGCATTACATCTTGGGAGAATAGTACATTAAGGTTAAATGCACGCCATGTAATGACATAAACGCCATAATAACTGATCCTGATCCCACTTACGGTAAATAAAATCAGTCCCTCCAGGAAGTTGCGATGTTGCAAAACAGTTGTAACTATTTCTGCAAATTCATTTGTTCTTGAAACGAAATAGACAAAAAATAAAGCCTCGAAACATCGCAACTTTCACCGCAACTTTTTGAAAAAGCTGCCGCAAAATCAAGCATTTTAAGCCGCAACAATAAAAAAAGACGCCCGCGAAATCCTGGAGGGACTGTAAAATACTTGTCCAGGCAGAGAAGACAGACTGGAACTGCTTAAATGACCACTTGTCATTAAAATACAGGGCTGAAGAACAGCAGTCAAAGTTTGTGTATATAGTGGAAGGAATACATTATGTGGTAGTATTTATCACCGTGCAATTTAGAGGCACATATGCACCAGATATCACAAAAAGATAGACCATAAATTGCTTAGAGTCAAAGGATTCTTGAAAAACTGAAGAGACTGGAAATGTATAACAAGAGTCCCTTCTTTAAATATCTATATAAAAAAAACACCAGTAGAAGCGGCAACTTACCTACCTAAAGCAATTTGAACGTTATTCAAATCACTATATAATAAAAGCAACTAAAAGGCACTATGGCGATCAGACGTGAAATTTAAGATCCTTAGTATATAACTAGAGATTGCGGTGCATTGCCCGCCATGTTGGTGTCTTCCGACCCAGCTGGTCATTTCTCTTCTAGTCGGTTTATGATTTCTGTGAGTGTAACGGGGACGGCGGATGCTTCCCATGCTTGACGTCATGCCGTGGAGGAGCTAGGTGGAGGAGTGACTTTGTGCTTCTGCTGCAGCAGAGAGTGACATGATGAGGAACTGGGAGACGCACAGACAGGAAGGCGTCTGTAATATATAGAGAGCATCAAGCACCGAGAAAGGAATGGGGAATATCTGAATGAACAGCTATGGAGAAATGATTGGAAACGCGACGGTAAGGCAGTGTTTTAATATATAAGCGAAGCATGATATGTATGGTAAATAGGAATATAAAGTGGTGTTTAACGGCATATCTAGAGCAGGTGCGTCTGGTTATGAGGCTGAGGTTCATCTACCGTTTTCCATTTAGCAACTTGCGTGTTTTTTCATTTAGATATGTAAATATAACAATTTACATGGGTATGTCAGTCTGGTATTTGGTGTTATCCAATTTTACGAGGGCACCTTGATGCCAATCGAGACCAATCGAAGCAGCTGATGTCGGATGATGGGGGGAGGTTTTCAGATGACAAGAGCTCAATGCGTGTGAATATAATAAAGTGTTTTCTAGACGTTTGCATGACCGGTGCTTTTTTCCCCCCATCTGCATGATAGACAGCAGTGGCGGCGGCGGTGCGCTCCCGCTGATTGTCGCGTAGCGGTGCGCCCGACGTCCGGGCACACGCAGCGCTCCGTGAACGCGGAAATTAAAAGCTGCCGTATACACGCTTTATTCATTTTCAACTTTTATTTTCGTGCGATCTCTTTGTCTCATTGTTCACAGATCGCTTTGCCGTAAAGGATGAGTGTGGCAAGCTTTTCTATTTCACCTTTCTATCTATTGATGACATGCACACCGTTCTTGGTAGACGAGAGAGCAAGCGAAGTGCTGTTCCAATTTATCCGGATTATTATTATTATTATTATTATTATTATTATTATTATTTATTATTATCGTCGAAACGCATATTTTGGAGGGGTGCTCGTATTTTCCTCATGTCATGCCATCAGTCTACAGGTAGCCTTTAATAGAATATATGCAGCACGATCACTCGCCTTGCTGATGGTTACAGACAGACGTATGGACGTGCATTAGGTGCCCATGATATACATATGTAAGAGCATTCATACGCTGATTGGCCTTTACCATGTGTCTCCTAAAAACATACAATGGTGCGTGTCGAGCATAAAAAGCAGCAGCTCGTTCATGTGCCTTAAAACAACGCTGAAACTTGTATTGATCTCGCTTACGGCACAGAGATCCTTAAGCTTTCATTAAAACAATTGTATATCGATAATTGATAACTTACATGTCGTTTCTGGTGTGACACATTCTAAACTTTTGTGTCGTGCGGAATGTATAGAAAAACGAACATTTCACATCCCAGCATCCTTATCAGCCACGTACCTGCCGACTTACTGTGACAAATGGCATGTGTTGAGCCGCAGACGTGAACTTTACTACTGACATCTCCCACACAATTTTGTGTGGATGTTTTAAAAGAATCACCGCAATGCACCCACTTAGTGCTGGCTGAATATGGAACCCACGTGAATTCTAGTAATTTTCAGAACATAGGTGGAGGAGGTGAGTGGAATAGAATTACCATGTTTATTTACTTCATAATAGTAAAGGATACCACTAACTTACAAGCAGCATGGGTATTGCCTAATTGAGTTTATGTTTACCATACATCTACAATTTTGAATCATTATTATATTCACATGCTTTACTCATATACTCATACTGTACTCATATACTCACACTGTACTCATATTCATATGCAGTTTTCTAATTTTTTAAGTTAATAAATAAATTTAAATACAGTGGTTTATATGACGCTCCTGTGATGGCACCTGTATCTAAAAACACTGGGATATATGTCTCTTTTATCAGGTAGGAACCTTGGTTGCTGCAATAATCTTGCATGACTGTCTGGATTAACATTTGCTTTTTGAATTTTGGGTTGCCCTGTTGCTTCACATGTGTAAGGGTTGAGTGTTTCAGTCATACCCCACATTCTGTGTGTATGAAATTTGCATGTTATCTCTGTGCCACATGGGCTTCCACCGGCAGGCCAAAGACAGGCAATTAGGTTAATTCCATCCATTTTCCGACTGCTTATTCAGTACATGGGCTACTTTTTTTCGCAAATGGACGAGTCCAATCTGCATAAATGCATCAGTTTACTCTGTTTAAATGGTTGAGTCCACTCTGCTTAAATGGGTGACTCTTCTCTGTCTCGGGATTACAAATAACTTAAAAGCTGAGAGAGGCCAACTGTGTAGTGGACTGTAGACGCTGAGATGGATTGCTTGAGGCATATATCAACATAGGCATCTGCACCGAGACACACAGACATTCTTAACCACAGAGTCAACGCGGGACAATGAAATAGTGCATTTCACAGGACCAGGCACTGCAAGAGTGTGTTTCAGAGAACCAGATTTTAATGGAGTGTGCCTAGCAGGCAGAGTTGGACAGTTCAGGTCCAGAAAGTAAAAATCCAGAACAAGATTTTGTATCAACCAATCAGTTGAGTTCTCAGTGTCTGTGACTCTTTATTCTCAACTGATTGCTTGAAACAAAATCTCGGACTGGATTTTTGCTTTCTGTACCTGAACTATCCACCTCTGCTAACAGGGGCAGGCTTCAGAAAGTGTGTGTCTAGGAGCACACGCTGGAAAAGTGTGCCTAACAGGAGCAGACATCGGAACAGTGTGCTGTATATGAGCAAGTGTAAGCGGTAAGGAGGACTTGAGTAGTGAAGGTGAAGATATTGAAGACTGGCAGGTGTTATTGCTGCAGGAGGTGTCACATTGCACAAGTGTCATGATTTTTCAGACATTGTGGACAGTCTCACAGAACATGCTTGACTGGAACAACGTGGGCCAATGTCACGGGTGATACATTTTGATGAATTCATTTTTTCAGACAGGACCTACTCACGCTGCCCACTAAGATGTATTAATGTCATTTTTCATAGGTTTAGTTGAAACTCGGTAGCTTAGTGCTCAGTGTCTGTGTTTGGAGGGTTGCGGGTTCAAATCCCATGGTTGCCATTGTCGTGGTATCACCACTCGGGCTTTTCGTCAGGTGCCTTGGGGATGCGGGCTGACCCTGCCCTCCGAATTGAAAAAAATACATCTGGAGCAGTATTAGTTCAATATTAACAAATGCGTCTTTAGGCTGTTTTAAGGTTAATTCATGAATTACTTTGCCTGCACCTGTCTTTAACCTTTAACCATTAATTGGCTAAACACAGTGTGTGACTCTAACAGCTTCCTGTCATTTTTGACAGAAAGGTTTTCCTCATTTGTATGTCACTTTGGTCCAAAGCATCAGCAAATATGTAAATACACAATGACAACATCCAAGATAACTGCAGCCAGGCGTATGTCAACAATACATCACTGTTTCGTTGTTTAGACATGTTATTGCTGTTCTGCTACACAATGGCATTAGCTGGGAATGCAGCTTATGATAAATAAAATATTCTTCATCTTAAGTCACCATAGAAATGTTACCCAGACACCTGGGGTTATATGAACAAGCAATTGAACAAATTGCTCAGGAATACCTTTGTGCAACATCTAGTTGAACACTAATGATGAGTGATCATAGAAAATGAATTCTAGATTCATTAAAATAATGGCACAAACACCAAATGTATACAAGACGGGACTGGCAGCTGTCAGAGTCATGCACTGTGTTTAAGTATTGGTCACCGTGCAAGGATGCAAAACATCAGTTGATGTTATTAATCAGCCACAAAACAGCACATTGATGGATTCATTAACCAGTACTGCTGCAAGTGTACATTTTTTGTCTGCAGCCTTTATGCACTTTTAGTGTGCAACCTTTAAACCACTCAGTTAAACCCAAATGATGAGGAAATATACATAACTGAATCAAACACCTGGTAATCAGTATAAATCTTCATTCTTTAGTGTGTTGCCTGGTGGTGAGATTGCAGTATGACAGACTTTTGACTAATGCTGCGTGCTGCCAGCATAATTTCCACAAATTTTAGAACAAAGCCGTTCTTGTTTTAAGGTCATATTGGTTGTATTTACTATGTGCTGATTTGTTAATATAATTAAAAAGGTGAATTGGGAGTGTGATAAAAAAGGTTTTGCTTAAGTCGTTAATTAAATCAACAACCTTCTCTCACTGATAGATCTCACAAACTGAACCTAATGAGTGAAGCAGTCTGTGATGTTGATTACCCATCACCACTTTGTGGAAATTGCTAAAAGTTATTGGAGAAAGTGAAAAGGGGAAGCTATTGATGTGTCGAACTTTAGAATTAAATCAGCAGCCAGACAGCGTCAATGGATTTGTCCAGATATTGTAGCGCTGTGCTGCTTTTTACCACTTTATGATAAGGGAATTAAATTACTTTACTACACAGATGAGACTGCTGGGGTTAGTGGAAGAATGGATGCAGTGAGAGTTTCAGACCTGTTCCGTTTCAATGAAAAAAGCTTATGATGAAAATCTAGCCAGCAGATGTTACCTTGGCTATGGCCTTCAACTTGTATCTTAAAAGCTGAGGGAAGGGCCTCCCTCATTAACCTCACTGGTGTTACCATTCGTTCTCACCAACCATCACTATGTGTGTCTGAAAGTCCCAGTTACCTGGTCCGGTGAACAAAGATGTCCTGAGGCTTTAACACTTTTGACTTCCAACAATCATCAAAACAAAATAACCAAGAAAGAACGATTTTTGTCTTGCATTTCGTTTTCCATCAATGCCCTCGTTTTGCCTTGTTTCTTAAATCCAGCACACCTCTTTCCAGCCCCAGTTTATTTGTCTCTCAGTTGAATCATATTGACGGTTCAAGGAAATCCACTGTTAAAAAGACCAGGTTTTTGTAAAAGTTCAATAAATGCATGATCTCAATAATGACCAAAATAATTGCCATCATTATTATTGCCACAATCGAGCAGCCCTGACATACACTGTGAATCAAGCTGAATAAACTGTGAAAGGAGATAATTTCATTTTCACCAGCTACATTTCTCTTTTGAAAACTGACTACCCAAAGTCAAATATATGCATTTTAAAAGTGCTTTGACTTAGACATGTACTGTATTCTGTACAGCCATCAGCCTCATCCTGTGGCTCCCCTTACTGACCACCCTGGTTACTTGTCCATTAGCCAGAGATACATGTGAGTGTCACCTGGCAACAAGGAGATCCGCAGCGATGACAAAAAGCGTGTCGACTGCAGGAAGCTCACACAAATTACTGGCTACGGCCGCCAGTTCACCTAACAAGAGGTCTGTATGTGGAGCGCTCAAAATACAGGGAGAACACAGATAAACCACCCACACTGAGCTGGTACTCAGGTCAGACCTGTGATTCTGCAGGTTTTGGACAGTAGCTAAGCCTTCTGAGCCAACATGCCACAATTCAGTCATTTATTTATTTATTCGGAAGTAAGGCTGGTGATATTTAATGTAATGTATGCACATGAGCTCAGAACTGGCCACCACATAACGATGAATCATTTATAGCAGTACAACCTGCAGTTGGGTCGGACTAATTGGTAACGTATCAGAAGGCGCCAATATTCTTCCATGACTGGCAATCTGCATAGACTCCTGCATCCTTCTGAAATCCCACATGGATACTAGGTGGCTTAGCAGACAGAGAAAACACCAAAAGGTTTCTATGAAGACCTAGATAAAGTAATGGAGCGGCACCGAGACTCGTCAAGTGTAATTCATTGAGGGCAAATGCAAGCGATTCTCGTGGGAGGTCGGAAATCTACTGCGCATGTCACCTCCGGGATTTGGCAGTCCCTCACATCACGGGAGATGTTTGTGCGTTCGCATCAATGCCTCCACGGCCCGATGAAGTGCTCTGCAAGGTGCCTAAGTATAGATGCGTAAGAGCACAAACTTTAAGCCAAAGGACAAGAAAGGACAATATTCTTATATTTCTGATTGCCTCAAGAAGCATACTGCTGTATTAGAGCAAGTATTGCTAAGAGCAACAAGATTTATTCCTGGTATTAAAACAAGGAAACATTTTCACACAAAGGTTGGTAAGGTTCCTGAGCATGATTAATGCAGTGTGACGAGTGAGACTGGATGAACTATATTTTTTTGCTTCTACTCTTCAGTTGTTTTCTTATCCATGTCTTTCCTTTTCACTGACCAATCACAATGGAACAGCAAGGAGTTTGTCACACACATTAGGGAAGTTCGAATGTTTTGTGTTAAGGCTGCGAATGCGGGATTGGCCAGCTAGAGGGGGTGTTGTGTAACTCCTCGCAGATGCCTTGTGAAGATCTCTTAAATGGTTCTATGTCGCTGGGCAGAATAATAGGGGGTGTATGGCATGATAGTTTGTTTGAAGAGCAATTCAAGGCTGAAATCATTGCCCCCTCTGTCTATTTGTAATAAACCAGCATAATTTGCGCTTATGGAAATGTTTGATTTCTGATGGCCGAAATGACTGGTGGAAAATATGTGGGCAGTACCAGATGGCTGATTTGCTTTTACTGCAGTGCCCCCCACCACACCCATCACTAAACTACAGACCAGGTTCAAAGTCATTTCTATTGCTTAGTGTGGGTGAGGTCAGTAGGGGGTGTCCATGTCTGTCAGCGATCCCAGCCATCACATTAAAGGGGCGTAGTATGGCTCAGTGGGTTATGATCAGAAGGTGGCTAGTTCAAATCCCATGGTGGGCAGAGTGTCACCATTGGGTCATTAAGCAAGGCCCTTAGACCCATTTGCTCCAGAGACTGGCTGACTCTTCTTTCTCAATTGTATGACGCTTCAGGTAAAAGAATCTGCTAAATGAGAAAATGTGAAGGGCTTTTAAAACCAGACACCTTTACATGCAGCCTTTGTGACTCCAGGAAGTGATGAGTTTTCACACAGCCGATGATGAGAAGGTGTGATGTGAATGAAATGGATGTGAATTTAAAAGCTAACTTATAGCCTGAGTGGCTGAATGGCTGAATAGCGGTGAGGTGATCAGCACTGTGAATGTTGCACGCTGGGCTCAGACCAGATTCTGTCACTTAGCCTCGATCTGAAACTTAATACCATGTGAGTCTGTTATGTGAGGATGGGAGTTTTTTCTGCATGTATAACCTGATTTCCTGTCTTGGTTCCTTGAGACCAGGCTGTGCTGCTCTGCTCTGTGTTTTGGCTTTTACGCTGCATGGGCACCTGATTGACCTGTCTGTCCCCAGTCTAACTTCTCAGCCGTTTCTTGAACTGAAGGTATGTCCTTAAAGTAGGTTGTGCATTAACAGAGGTGGAAAGTTCAGGTTCAGAAAGTACAAATCCAGACCAAGATTTTGTTTCAACCAACCAGTTGAGCACAGAGTCACATTCAAAGAGTACTCAGCTGGGTGGCTGAAACAAAATTTTTCCCCATATAAATGAATGAGCGGTCCCCACAAAGATATGATTACACAACTGTTTGTGTGTGTGTGTGTGTGCCCTGCCATGGACTGTCATCCTGTACTGGGTGGGGTGGACCCCAACCTTGTGCCATATGCTGTCTGGGATAGGCTCCAGGTCCCCTGTGACCCTGACCAGGAGCGGCTAGACGATGGATGTGTTCTTTATGAGAATGTAAATTCCTACTTATACCCATCCATCCATTTTCCATAACTGCTTATTCAATGCAGATTTACAGTGAACCTGGATCATATCCCAGGAAAAGCAGGCCACAAGGCAGGGGACACCCGGAAAGGAATGCCTGTCCTGTGCTTGGCACACTCGCACACAGTCACACACAGTCACACTCACACACAGTCACACTCACACACAATCACACTCGCACACAGTTACACTCACACACAGTCACACACACTCACACAGTCACACACAGTCACACTCGCACACAGTCACACTCGCACACAGTCACACTCGCACACAGTCACACAGTCACACTCACACACAGTCACACTCACACACAGTCACACTCGCACACAGTCACACACAGTCACACTCACACACAGTCACACTCACACACAGTCACACACAGCCACACTCGCACAGTCACACTCGCACACAGACA
>JAODJU010000018.1:7936147-7949347 GCA_026776725.1 Gnathonemus echidnorhynchus | reverse complement strand
GGGGTCATGTCAGGTGTTACTGTGAGAAGGCAGTAGATATGGGGTCATGTCAGACATTACTATGAGAAGGCAGTGGGCATGGGGTCCTGTCAGGTGTTACTGTGTAAAGGCAATGGGTATGGGGTCATGTCAGGTGTTACTATGAGAAGGCAGTGGGTATGGGGTCATGTCAGGTGTTACTGTGAGAAGGCAGTAGATATGGGGTCATGTCAGACATTACTATGAGAAGGCAGTGGGTATGGGGTCATGTCAGGTGTTACTATGAGAAGGCAGTGGGCATGGGGTCATGTCAGGTGTTACTATGAAAAGGCAGTGGGTATGGGGTCATGTCAGGTGTTACTGTGAGAAGGCAGTGGACCATGCTACGTTCCTTAGTGTGTCACAAAATCCAGTAGCACCATTGTCACTGTGATACATCATCAACACGTTTCCAGTAAAATGCACATCACTGTACTGCAGTTATCTTCTCTGACTAAACTCTAGGAAATGTATTGGTTAATCAATTTTAGTTCATTAATATTTTAGTCTAGTTCTTTTAGAAAATGGACGTTTGGGATAACTGCCCACTGGCTCAGCGCTGTTATTTAAAGCAGCTCAATGGTCACCCAGCAGCTAAAGCCTGTCAGGCTGTTGTGTAGATCAGGCTGTTGACATTTTTCTCTGTTTATTCCAACCTGTGGCTTTCGTAGCAGCAAGACAGGTCATTCGCTCTGTGACCCACCCCCTGTATCTGCAGTGTGACTCATTCACTCCAGAATAACCCCCAGATCCCAGACCTCAAGCAGACGTCATCGCGGATAGGGCATCCATCCAGAGAAAGACACCCCCAGGGAGATTCTGTCTACATCTATCACGACAGGCCCAAAAGGCAGGCCAACTATCAGAGCTGGTGAACTCTAAAGTCCTTTCCTGAAACTTAAGAGAAAGGCTGGGACCTCTTAAGTGTTTAAGAATGAAGCCGTAGAATACAGAGTATAGTATCAGTCTGTTTCCAGCTTTTCCTGTTTTTAAAACTGGAGCTTGTTGACAGAAAATAAGGGTTAGGGCCTTAACTTCTGAGAATAGATCAAAATATTACAATAAAGGTGAATTTTGGAATATTTTTTGCTTACAAAGACCAAAGTGCAAGCATTATTTAGGTAGCTGTCTCAGCTCCAAATGGAATTTCATCATGAATTTGAAATTATATACTGCAAATTAACATTATCAACAAGCATTTGTGTTGTTGTAGGGTATTAGTGGTCTGCAATATTCAGTAGATATGCAAGTGATATTTAAAATCCATCCATCCAAGACAGGTTTGTGGTGATCCCATCCCAGAAAGCACTGGGACACAAGGCAGGGGAACACCCAGTACGGGATACCAGTCCATCCATCCATCCATTTTCTGAAAACGCTTATTGCGGGGGGGGTCTGGAGCCTATCCTGGAGGATACGGGTGCAAGGCAGGGAACAATCTAGGATTGGGCGCCAACCCATCGCAGGGCACACTCACACACACACACCATTCACTCACACACCATTCACTCACACACCGTTCACTCACACACCATTCACTCACACACGCACGCCTTTGAGCAATTTGACAACCAATTAACCTCAGCATGTTTTTGGACTGTGGGGGAGAACCCGGAGAACCCGGAGGAAACCCCACTATGACACGGGAGAACATGCAGACTCTGGTGCCAGAGGTGCGAGGCGACAGTGCTAACCACTGAACACCAGACACCAGTCCATGACAGGAATTGTACACAGTTACATACTAAGAACAACAGTAGAGGTCCCTTAACATTGGAGGGCCAAGCTTGATATTTAAAATATATACAATGAATTGCGGAGACAAAAAGATATACATGTATTATATCAGTTATATATAGGCATATCTTAAAATAACACCCGGGAAAACATTTAGCTTGCTTTTTTATGATCAGTGACGTGTGAGAGTAGAGGTGAACAGTCATTTAGCTGATGAGAGGAGTCTCTGTGGTGGGGGATGGTGGGCGCAGTCAAGACGTGTCAAGACAAAAGAAAATTGACAGAGCACGGCAAATAATATTTTAAAAAACACTTTACAATTTACAATCTAGTGAAATTCAAGAAAAGGAATATTTTTAAAAAACAAACAAGAGACATATGCAAATGTAAAGGCTCCAATTAATATGACAACCTGTCAAAAGGGCACTCCCTTACAGAACCCGTGGTAGATTAGAAGGTTCCAGAACATTCAGTGTCATGAATGATTCACGCTTACTTCTACCCATTAACTCAGGTGTCTGCACCTGACAGATAACAGTATGGATAGAATATTCAAAGAATATTTATGCAGACTATCTATCTATGCATCCATCCATCCTTGGCTGTCTGTCTAGTCTGATAGTAGGTCTGTTTTTATTAATATTAGTATAAATTTTCAGGTAAAAAATTATGCAACTACCATTATTATATTTTTTATTATTATTTGTGTTATGTTGCTTAAATGATGCTTCTCCCACTTACGGTGATAGTTAGCCGGATCGATTTAAGGTTAACAGTCTCAAGGGTTCAGCCGCAGGTCTGAAGCTAACATCTTTGAGCCATCAGACTGGACCTTTAAAAGCTAAAGCGCTTTCTCATCAATCAATATATATACATAACCTTTGCTCAAGGAAACATTCTGCTTCTAGCAGCTAATAATTTATTCATATATCCAGAAAACCCTAAATGAAATGAGCTGAGCTGTGAGGTTCTGCCTTGCAGACAGACAGCCCATGCGTAAGATGGACATTTGTAACTGCTGTTTGTTTGGTCTGTGAACAGCGCCTCTTCGAGTTGGTGGAATTTGGCTGATGACTTCCTCTCCTCTTTGCTTCTTCGTCTTTACAGGCCTGATTTCAGATGGCCTGGGCGTCCAGAGTGCTGGATACAGTGAGACATCAAGGGCTGCTTGGCAGGAAAAATCAGTCCCACTCTAAGTTCCTCATGGTAGGTGCAGATTGTTTAAGCTGCCTTTTATTCACACATTACAGTACAATTTACACATTCTCACTGGGACTGACATTTTGCACTTCTTTAAAGAAACGCATTAACTGAAGTATTTTAACATCACTGTTTTGGAAACACGCCTGATGATTCTATGGTACATGGTATGTCACCAATGGAAGAGGTTAAATGTGTTTACGTTTTATACTTTACACTTTTAAACTTAACACATGCTATAGGTTTGTAATGGCTGTATCTGCAAGCCTACGTGCATTTTGTACAAAAAACTTACAATAAAATTTTGAAATGTATACTATCAGTTCTGAATACAGGACTTTATGTGCTCTTATTAAATGATGCTGTTTTTTCACACTTGATACAGCTTCAACCAACAAAACCCAAACCTGCCGGTTTTGTTTGTGTGTTGAATGTGTGGTGATTAAATGAGGCAATATTTACACTCTAAAAACCTCCATCTGATATATGTGAAATGCTAGGGTGTAGGTTTGATTTTTTATTTTTTTTTTTGCGTGATAATTTAAATGCAAGCCAAATTAAACGGAGGGGTACACGTACTCACTCCCGGTTCCTGCACCCCAGGTAAAAATGAAATGACCTTGGTAGACACAATGCCAGAATAAATACAAACCTGTGGAAGCAAATATGCTAACGCATACTCAAAAAGAACAGGCGGATGTTGTTGGACCTGCCTTTTAATGCTGGCCCATTAAAACCCATCCTCTGTTTTTCTTTAAACGTTTATCCTGCCTGGGAGAAAATTCGCAGTTCATTGTGGCACTCCATCCGGCTATCGTTTCCACAGGTTGCAGATCCACCTACGGTAATCTCCGAGCGGGAAGGCTAAGAGCAGCAGATGGAGAGTCGCGCAGGGACAGCGGGCAGCCCTCGCTACAATACGAGCCGCGGACTTTAAAAAGCAGCAGCGCCGCGTGTTTCGCCGTCCGCGGCCAGCGTGCGCTCTCTCTCCCACGTGGCCGCATGTAAAGGGGCCTGATCTCACGGGACTGGAGGAGCGACAGCATGCCCCCCTCCCGCAGATCAAATGCACCATGGGGAAAATGCAATTTGGGCAAGCTGTCAACTAAATCAATGGTGGTTTTGTATATTTTAATATTTAAAAAAATTAAACATGTATTATTCCGTTTTTACATTCCGGTGCTAATAAACTACTAATGCTTCTATTAGCTATTGCGGAAACGAGCTTGATTTACAGTCATTAAAATGATGCAATTCACAGTTGGGTGTCTTTTGAACGAACATAAATAGACAGGTAAATTTTAATGTCCGTATCCAAAAAGCTGTCTTAATCGTGTGTCTTCCCTAGCGCATTGAGCAGCAGACTGCAGGGACGCACTGCAGGTTGCCGCTCCGGCGTCTGGCTGCGTTACTCGGCATCACTGCATGATTAGCGCAGCATCCGCAGTTAGTCGCACTGTGGTGGTCGCCGTTCAGGGTGGATACAAATACCAGGGTCAACATTTCTGCTTATTTTCTCCAGATAGAAAAGAGTGTATCAGCGAACAACTACCGTCTCTCTGTGATATACTTTCCCCATTTTATGTCTTTACAGTCCGTTCAACTAATAAATAAATTAATTTAGGCTTTTCCGTGCATCCTGCCTAAGTATCCTGATATATTACGTGTCTTTGATAACAAGATGGTTAGGACTGAGTTAAAGCAATGCAGCCGAATTAAAGGCTAATGTCATCATGCCTCCTTAGATGTGTAAAATATCTAGTTAATATTTTTGTAAAGTAACCCCATAGCAGGAACCCTGTAGCACAGAATGTAGAAGACATTCTTTGTGGTTTTATTTATTGAACAGGATGCTTATTGTTGACCTGCAGGTGCTTGGAGGGGGCGTTTAATCACTGCCTGCTTAAATGGCAGCCATTGTGAGCCAGTGCTTGCTGAATCTCCTCCCCTTCCTGCCAGCTTCCCGTCCTGCCGTGGGCCACTCCAACTGAGCCCTGCTTGACCTCAAATACTGCTGAAAATTGAAAAGCAAATTGCAGTATCTGGGTGTCGAGTAAGTAGTTTCTCAGGATGCCTATGAATGGGCAAGTCCCTAGAAAGAATTTGAAAAACTTCCAGAGGTGCTGCTGGTGTGTGTTTCAAGCTGGTTAGAATGTTGTACCTGTGACTGAAGGTTGGTGGTTTGAATCCCAATGGTGCCTTTTGGCAAGGCCCATTTCTGCAAATGGTATGTTGCTCTTGACAAAAAAAATGTGTGAGATAAATATAGTTAATTTGGCGAGGTAGTGTGTGACTCCACAGGCTAGTGCTTGAGACCGGAAGGTTGTCAGATTGAATTCTGGGGCTGGAAGACTGATGCTTTTGTGAGAACGTAGAGCAAAGGCCATAACCCCCTGATTGCTCTAAGGGTGTCAGATAAATGGCTGACTCTGTGCTTGTATGTCTCAAGAAAAAGGAGAGCAGTATAGTATATGCGAAAATAGTGTTCCAGTATGCTTGTGCAGGTGGAAAATAAAGCATTGCTTATTTTTCATTTCACCAAGATCTTGCAAGGTGCTAACTGGGGAATAGCTAAATATCAACCATCCATCCATATTCTAATTGCTTCTCCTGCTCAGGGTCATGGGGGGGCCTGGAGCCTATCCCAGACACCAGAGGGCATAAGGCTGGAGTCCTCCCTGGGCGGGATGTACAGTACCGGGCAAAAACCTGGACACACCTGCTTTTAATTCAGTTGTCTCTATTTTAGTTACAGTATGTTACTCACCTTGTCGTAAAATGCCTTGATACAATGAAGTAATACGTATCAATCACTGCAATGACCAAAAGAAGTGTTCAGCATATCAATTTTCAAAATAGTGCCCTTTTGCGTCGATAACAGTATTGCAGACTCTCGGCATTCTCTCAACCAACTTCCAGATGTTTCTCCAACAGTCCTAAAGGAGTTTCCAATGGTCTGGGCACAAGTTGGCTACCTTGCTCTTACTCTTCAATCCAACTCACCCCAAACCAGCTCTGTAGGGTTTAGGTGGGGGGGATTGTGGGGGCCAGGTCATCTGTCACAGCACTCCGTCTCTTTCCTTATTCAGGAGATAAGACAGTACTTAGATAACCTGGGCTTATGCTTATGGTCATTATCTTGTTGAAAAACAATTTTCAATCAGTGTGCCCAGACTATTAATGGGTATTGTATCTGAATATCATGTAATCACAAACACAAAAGTTTAGCTAAATTTAGTTAAAATAAAACAAAAGATTTGGAACCGTATTGCACTTAAGTGTTCTCCTGTTTCGAATGGTATGCTGTAATTTGCTTTTTAAAACATTCTAAAACATTTTCCCAAGCTGGAAGAGTTCAAAGAAAGCATTTTAGTAAATGGATGGATGGCTGAAAAAGATGACATTGCAAACTCCAAAACCCATTTATCTGGCCATGACATCGTTCCTTGCAGAGTGGGTTACCTCATACGGCTATTTAATGAGATGAAGGAATTATGAATCCAGTGCACCCAGTATCGCTTTTAGAAAATGAAAGCTCACTTTTGGTTCTGATTATTGTTGATGAACCCGCCAATACATTGTAGAAACAAATATGCACCAGGGGGATTCATCATTTCTGTGACATTGGCAAACAGTTTGTAGAGGGCCTGCAGGAAGCGAAAGCTTCACTTATTCCGGCACATGTATGGTTTTAGGCATCCACCCATGTCTATAGCAGATGTTCAGGAGTCTTTATATAGGAGCAAAACTTAGAGAGTCCCAGTGTAGAGATGCGAGGTGATTGTGGACCCTGAAGAGGCTCACTGCTATAAGGTCTATATCAGGGGTCTCCAACTCTGGTCCTGGAGAGCTACTATCCAGTAGGTTTTCTGTCCCACTTGGCTTCTGATGAGCCACACCTGACCCTGGTATTTACCTGAGAACAGGTGTGGCTCATCAGAAGCCGGGTAGGATAGAAAACCTACTGGACGGTAGCTCTCCAGGACCGGAGTTGGAGACCTCTGGTCTATATTAACGTCTGCAGCAAAGGGTGTGATGATCCACGAATCTGTGGCTAATGCACAATCGGTTTGAAAGCTCCTCTGCCCTGTGTCCATGAAACACTCAAGGTTGTGTAACACTATACATTTTGATTATTTTGTATGATATGAAAGCAACATTTACTTTATTGTCCGTTTTCATTCTTATTTGCACTGTACGTACTTTACATGCTCGACACCTTGACTGAAGGTTCTCGCTAAACGAATAAAGCTAATGTAAGGTAATCCTCTCTCTCTGCCACGTCTCCACGGGACCATGATGAGCAGATGGCTCCTTCCAGGCTATCTTCTGGCCTGTACGTTTTAATGACCTTTCCCACTGAGCCATTGAAATGTGTTGCCTGGGCTTGTCAGGACTTGTTTGATTCTGCTGTGGAGTTTATCATAGGCTCTTTTCACAGAGGTGCTTCTCTGAACCTGGGGTCCCTGTGGAGCACTGCGTTTCCTTGTGTCTGATCATCTGAGCTCATGTGATTTAACGTGGTCGAGCCAGTAGCAGGAGCCAGTAGCAGGAGCCAGTAACATCTAAGTTCTACCTGGGTATACTTGAAAAGTACCTTTGAAGGGACACTGAGCTAACTTAGTGGGCTAGAGAACCTCTGTGAGGCCTGTTGTGTTCCGTACAGACTTGTTAATGTTACGCCTGTGCCACCTGGGAGTTCATTAAAATCATTAAGATCCTGACTCTGTATGTCCTGAGCAGAGAGCGTTGCCAGGAGATCAGTCTTGTGGCATCCAGAGCACAAGATGTTCTGCTCCTGTTTTGTGCATTTTGTCTGTCATGTGTTCGTCTAAACACATTTTTATTGTTACCTGTGTCTTTGCCTCTCTCCTGGTCTTGTGATCTCTTCGGTTCTTACCTTTTACTTTTGTTCTTGCTTTTGATTTCTCCCAGGCTTCACCACCTCTCTGGTCTTCTGTCCTTTTCCTACACACCTCTTTCCGGAAGCTCCCATCCAGTCAGTAGCCCTAATTCCCAGGGGTTACCTACTTCCTATGGTATCCTGTCTGATAGATGCAAGGATTGTCAGACTGAAAGCCAGGTGGCATGTGAGGGATGGTTTAATTCTGAATGTTTTACTACTTGAACTCCTGACAGTAAAATCAAGCTCCTTCTTTACTTCCAAGAATGCTCTTGTGGTATTCCAACGATATTCTGATAGTGTATCCACTATTTAAAATGTTTAAATGGGCTGTTGTATTGTTTCTGTAACATCATCAAGTATTGTGCGTGACACTATAGAATTAATTACACTCTTATTAGTGATGCATTACAGGTTGTGGTCACTATCCACATTCATGAGGTCTCGAAAAGTAACATCACCGACATCAGTTTCAGATTTGTGGAGCTCAGAGATTAACCAGTTACTGGCATCAACAAAATTAGACAAAAATGTATTACCTATAGCTGTTCCATTGTGTTATGTGTGTATATAATGGGCTCATGGGTGCTGTTCCAGTTTGTTATGTGTGTATATAATGGGCACCTGGGTGCTGTTCCAGTGTGTTATGAGTGTATGTAATGGGCACTTGGGTGCTGTTCCAGTGTGTTATGTGTGTATATAATGGGCACCTGGGTGCTGTTCCAGTGTGTTATGAGTGTATGTAATGGGCACCTGGGTGCTGTTCCAGTGTGTTATGAGTGTATGTAATGGGCACCTGGGTGCTGTTCCAGTGTGTTACGTGTGTATGTAATGGGCACCTGGGTGCTGTTTCTGCATGTTATAAGTGCATGTGATGTCTGCCCAAAAAACAAATAACACTGCAAGAACTGTATGTCTAAAATAAATCCCTTAGAGATATCTGCTTGATAGCTCCTAGAGGCGATGGCAGAGTGATGTTAAGACGGGCTTATTAACACTTTGGCGCGCCTGTGTTGACAGCGGTGACACCATGAGCGTTCAGCGTCCTGGGGGAGTCGGCGCAGAGGCAGTCATTGTCGGTGCAGTCAGACAGATGTGCCGTTACTGACTCTGAAATGGGACGCTCGGGCCAAGTGCAAAAAAGTCACAAACTGCCTTGGCAACAATGAAAGTTCTGCAGTCTTGCGACAGCAAATTTGTCACGAGAGCTGACATTCATCATGAGGCATGGACAAGCTGCAGGTGTGCCCACAGTACTGTGCAGAATAATTGCAAACAGAAACCTTCTGTTGATTCTGAGTTACGCTGATTTCACACTTATATTTGTTTGTGCTGTAGGCCTTCTAAGGATAATTTTAGTTATGTGCTCAGTTTTTGAGCGATGGAAAATGGCAAGTGTCTCATTCTGTGTTCATTATCATATCCACACTCAGTTAAAGTATTGCATTATTCTAGAAATATATCTATCATATAAAAGGCACAGCTATTCCCCTTCATGTAAAATGAATTAATTTAGTCTATGATTTTATCATTAGTCGCTTCGTTCTGATAACCTTTTTTGCAGTTGCCTTGTTTATATGTTTTGGCTTTTAAGCATTAAATTCCTGCCTTAGACAATAACCGTGTATACAGTACTGTGCAAAAGTCTTAGGCAGTCAAAGAAAACTATGTAAAAATGGTCTTATTGTTGGTATAAAACTATGATATGTTTAGCAAAGTGTGTCAGCGTAGCCATTGAGAACCCTTTCCTAAGCTGAGTGAGTGTGTGTGTGTGTGTGTATGTGTATATATATATATGTGTGTGTGTGTATGTATATGTGTATGTGTGTGTGTGTATATGTGTATATGTGTGTGTGTATATGTGTATATGTGTGTGTGTATATGTGTATATGTGTGTGTATGTGTGTGTGTGTGTGTGTATATGTGTGTGTGTATGTGTATATGTATATATGTGTGCGTGTATGTGTGTATGGCTTTTATAGAAGGGCTTGAACCTGGAGCCTGATCGAGATTCTTCACCTGTACTGCCACCTGCTGTTAATATTGTGGTCAGACACAGTATTAGAGGCGCAGCTTTTCATGATGGAGCCATGCTGCTCGCCACCCTATGGGAGAGCTGTTACTGCCGGTTTACGTATAAGTGCCGCACTTGGATGCCATGCCAGCCTAATGATGTTCCCTGCAGTGAGTTTTTCTTTTCACTGACTAGTAGTAGGGTGAAGCGCTTAGCAAGAGGGCCCCTGCAAGGAAAAGAAAACCGTGGGTGTGTGTGATGTATGTGGGGGTGGGGGGGGCACTTCTTGTGCGTGTGTGCTTCGTTCTGCTCGTCATGTGCTTCGTTCTGCTCGCCATGTGCTTCGTTCTGCTCGCCATGTGCTTCCTTCTGCTCGCCATGTGCTTCGTTCTGCTCGTCATGTGCTTCGTTCTGCTCGTCATGTGCTTCGTTCTGCTCGCCATGTGCTTCGTCCTGTCATGTCTGCCGTTTGTGCGTGGGAGTATCGGAGGCTTGTGACTGTTGACTGTCAGCTGGCTGCCTTCTCTGAACTCTGTAGAACTAAAGGAGACAGAATCTGGGAACATCGGCTGGAGCCGAGCCCAGGAAGTACAAGGAAGCGTAACACACACAGACACACACCAGGGGCTATTTAGCGAGGCCCGTTCACCTAACCTACTTGAGGAATCCAGAGTACTGGGAGGAAACCCACACGGCTCTGGGCGGATGGGAGTCAAACCTTCAGTCCTGCAGATATGAGGCAGTATGGCAGGGATCCCCAACTCCGGTCCTGGAGGGTCAGTCTTCAGCACAGTATGCAGATTCCCCTGCTTAAACATATGTTAAAAAGCTAATTATCAGGTTTAGTAGGTGTTTCTTAGCAGGGAAAACTGCGAACCGTGCTGTAGACTGGCTCTCCAGGACTGGAACTGAGAAACCCTGCAGAACAGCAACTCACTGTGTGACCCATAATGCTTTTCTTCTTGGATAATTTTTTGTTGCACTGCTGGCTTATTCCTTTATTACTGGATGGTGACATTCTCATGTCCACTGGTTTTACCTGCCTTAGTGATGTTAGCGTAGCGTCCGCCGCATAGCCTCCCTGGAGCAGAACGTGCTCGCGGTGTGAGCTGAATTACAGCCGCGTTAGCATTAGCTTCTCAGAGTAACAGCCTGCCTATATAGCTGTCATCCTGCGCACCGTCAAGCAGGACCTCTTCCTGAGGGGAGGTAATGGATGTGGCTGCTCCCTGGGAGGTGGTCTCTTGGCGCTCGTCGAAAACAGCGTAGAGAAACGTTGAAAGTCTGTTTATTGCAGCTCAATCGCAGAAGCCCCTGTTGCGTGGAGAGTTTTACTGCTTACGGTGGGAGCAGGTGTCAGCGACACCAGGAGCCGCAGCGCGCCAGCGTGCCGAAGGACCCACCCGCGGTGTGAGGTCTGGCAAGTACGGTCTGCGTTTATACAAAACGAGCATCGTACGTGCAACTCATGATGCGCTTAAGCAACATGAAATCCCGCCGGTAAGCTGATTAATTCAAAATGTGATGAAGGTGACTTTTATCGTATGGAGGCAGTTCTTATAATTCCCTTATTATGTCGGCAAAACTGTTATTGCCAAAGTGAATACAAACACAGCACATAGAAGGATGGAATGCTAATCCACCATCATATACACGCGTCCTCTCTAAATTGGCTTTAGTGTGTGTGTGTGTGTGGATTAGGGTTACTAGGGTTTAAAAACTTGTTATTTGGATGTCATCGGGACCATTTTTCAGGTCCCCAAAAAGCTCAAAATCAAAAAAAGTAAAAATTGTCAAAACTCTCATAATTTGTTTGGTTACTTCTGGTTAAGGTTAGGGCTGGGTAGGGGTTAAGGTTGTCATGTTGGGATTAGAGTTTTCCCTATATAAATGAATGGATGGTGTCCACAAAGATTTGAGTATGGGTTTGTGTGTGTGTGTGTGTGTTTGTGTGCCCTACAATGGACTGCATCCTGTACAGAATCTATCCCAGCCTTGTGTTCTATGCATGTATGCATCTATGTATTCTCTCAGTAGCAATACTTAGTAATAACTCTCTCAGAGTTATTACTAAATATTTGTGCCCCATTAAGTAAAGTGTTACTGCCACTCTTTCACGTTAAACATTTCTTTACTAGTTGCCAGATTCTCACAGCAGCCATGCATACTGTAGCTGTTACTGTCTGCAGTTGTTTTCGAAACAGTAGAGAAAAGATACACAATGTTTGTGTTGAAGATCCGTTGCAGACGTGACACTCGGCTGACTTTGACTGTGGGCGAGGACGTGGCCGTGAGCGTGCTGGCAGGCCACAGAGGCGGCATGACTTCAGGAACGGAGAAGGTGCAGCGGCTCAGCCAGCAGCTGCCGCAGTGAGGCCTGCTGGTGCATTAACACGCTTTTAATGCAACACACCGAATCTGTTTAAGATACATAGTAATGAGTCAGGCTGCAGTCAGGCCCACTCAGATTCCTTAGTTAGCACATTAAAGCCCGTATAGACTTAGGACAATGGTATGCGTGAGTCATCTCCCTCAGCTTTCATCCTGCAGGCAGGGAAAAAGCAGCTTAAGATAAAAAGCAGATTTGTACTCTGTTTTAAATATTTTGGACTAACATCTGCCGCCTTAGTGTGTCCTGTGATAATCGTTTCAGAAATTGGATGGATGGATGGATGGATGGATGGATGGATGGATGGATGGATAGGCCTGTCTTCTTTGTACTAGACTTATGCGTATGAACCCTGTTAAGTCACATCAGGAAGATCTCCTGATGGTACCCTGGGTGAGATAAGTCTCCTTCAGCTTCTCGGATGTAAGATATCTTCATTCCTTCAATGTGCTGCCCTTTGCAGGTGACCTTGCCAGTGAGAGTACATGTAATATACCAAGGATGTATTAGTGAGCATGAACACTTTGTTACTGTACAGAAACGGTTGCCTCTGAAACCATCCACTGTTTTCAATTTCAGATTCATAATGAAATGAACAAACCTCAGGTTTTTATGTCAGTCTGGACATAATGGGAGGTAAGAAATGTGGCCATTTGTTTTACGCACTGTTGCATACGGAATGAAATCATTCCTCGGTTTATGGAAATGGAGGTTCAGGCATTTATTTAACACAATGAAGTGTTGTAATAAAAGGTAATTTGAGAAGCTGGGACATTCTGGCAAAGTGTGAGGACTGATAGATGGTTTATGGACAACCAAGCTGTCACAGGAGCGCAATGAGCGGATGTGGTGGCGTGCTAGGTGTGCGGAGCGGGTGTGGTCGCGTGCTAGGTGTGCGGAGCTGGTGTGGTGGCGTGCTAGGTGTGCGGAGCGGGTGTG
>JAODJU010000018.1:7917619-7935740 GCA_026776725.1 Gnathonemus echidnorhynchus | reverse complement strand
GCGTGCTAGGTGAGCGGAGCGGGTGTGGTCGCGTGCTAGGTGTGCGGAGCGGGTGTGGTCGCGTGCTAGGTGTGCGGAGCGGGTGTGGTCGCGTGCTAGGTGAGCGGAGCGGGTGTGGTCGCGTGCTAGGTGTGCGGAGCGGGTGTGGTCGCGTGCTAGGTGTGCGGGTACCTGCCCCCAGCTCCGTGCGTGTGAGGTTCGTGTGTCTGGCTTTCTCCTGAGTACACTGGGCCTCTCTCACTTTAAAAAGACCTGCTTTCCATGTTTCACATCTTGGCAAAAATGCATTAATTCTATATTATTAAAATGCTATATTGTGTGGCCATATGGGTGCAAAGCTGTGCTCCATATGGTTAACTTTGCTGTCCAAACCCGTCGGCCCGTAACTCCCTGTGAGAAAGGGGAGGACGTGAAAGCAACAAACCGCTTAATTCACCCAAAATAAAAGTCTTTCCTGTTTCGCTCTCAGCCATGACTTGTACAGCCATCGTGGTCACGCCTAAAGGTAGAAGCCATCTTGGTCTCCCAGCCTGTTTTGTCCCTTTTCCACCCTGTTCATGAATTCTGACCAAAGGCACTCTTACACTTGAACTCTCAGTCAGATTGTATTCCAGAAAAACTATAATTACCAATGACAAACCAATTACGTAAGTCTTAATTGTCGCACTCTAGTCCTCAATACAAGGAGGAGTGTGTATCCCTGCTGTTCATAATGCAAAATGCACAGAGATGTAATATTCGCAAGACGCCCCCTGGAGGCATTCTGTGCAGGTGCAGCTGCCTAGCAGGGCTAGTTGCTGGAATTATCAGTCATCCCAGACAGAGGGCCGAGTCCTCAAGCAGAACCTCTTTACTCCCAGGATGCATTTCCCCCCTCTTAATGGACATTCCGCTCTTTGACCCCCCCCCCCCCCCATCTTGGATGCCATAGGAAATGCTGGAAAGCACAGATGTCCTCACATCAGACGGCACAGAAGGGAGCGCTGCCGGGATACTGGAACAGCGCCTCCCCATGGATATATGGTGCAGCAGCTGCTGCTGCTTCCTGGTGAGCAGATGTCTGAAGGACGTCGTGCTGCCCTCATACAGCTTCATCTGTCTGCTCCAGTCAGGATGGGGATGCTGTCTGCAGGCTGTATGAAATGTCATCATATATGCTAGAGCATCCTGGGGCTGCTGTCTGTCACTTTTTGTTGATTTCTGATTGTGGTGTGGTGGTCCTGCTGGGTAGCTGCAGAGCACCAGAAAGGGCTAATTATCATCACTCCATTAATAAATCTTGCCTCTTGAGGGGTGTGGTCTGTACCCTTGTCCCCTGTGCCAGTCTCCAAACTAAATGCCAGCCAGGATTAAGCTGCCAATCCCTCTGTGCCAGTCTCCGAGCTGAATACAACCCAGGATTCAGCTGCCAGTCCCTCTGTGCCAGTCTCCAAGCTGAATGCCAGCCAGGATAAAGATGCCAGTCCCTCTGTGTCAGTCTCTAAGATGAATGCCAGCCAGGATAAAGATGCAAGCCCCTCTGTGTCAGTCTCCAAACTGAATGCCAGCCAGGATTAAGCTGCCAGTCCCTCTGTGCCAGTCTCTGAGCTGAATGCCAGCCACAATTAAGCTGCCAGTCCCTCTATGCCAATCTCCGAGCTGAATGCCAGCCAGGATTAAGAAACCATTCCCTCTGTGCCAGTCTCCGAGCTGAATGCCAGCCAGGATTAAGCTGCCAGTCCCTCTGTGCCAGTCTCCTAGCTGAATGCCAGCCAGGATTAAGATGCCAGTCCCTCTGTGCCAGTCTCCGAGCTGATTGCTAGCCAGGATTAAGATGCCAGTCCCTCTGTGCCAGTCTCCGAGCTGAATGCCAGCCAGGATTAAGATGCCAGTCCCTCTGTACCAGTCTCCGCGCTGAATGCCAGCCAGGATTAAGATGCCAGTCCCTCTGTGCCAGTCTCCGAGCTGATTACCAGCCAGGATTAAGATGCCAGTCCCTCTGTGCCAGTCTCCGAGCTGAATGCCAGCCAGGATTAAGCTGCCAGTCCCTCTGTGCCAGTCTCCGAGCTGAATGGCAGCCAGGATTAAGCTGCCAGTCCCTCTGTGCCAGTCTCCAAACTGAATGCCAGCCAGGATTAAGCTGCCAGTCCCTCTGTGCCAGTCTCCGACCTGAATGGCAGCCAGGATTAAGCTGCCAGTCCCTCTGTGCCAGTCTCTAAACTGAATGTCAGCCAGGACTAAGCTGCCAGGCCCTTTGTGTGAGTGTCCAAGCTGAATACAAACCAGGATTAAGCTCCAAGTTGGCCTCAGTGTGGTGGGGTGGGTAGTATGTGTGTGTGTGTGTGTGGGGGGGGGGTCACCGAAAGGGGGGCAATCAGCATCATGCAGGCCATTAGTAACCTGGGCTTCCTCGCTGCTGGCCTCAGGAAGTGTCAGTGTGACTCTCCTGGCCTGGCAGACTATGATTGCCCCTCCCAGGGGGTGGGACAGTCTGTCCTTGCTGCACTTAAAGTCCATGCTGGGAGGAAACCATGGAGAAGGATCAGGGCAGCTGGCTGCTGCCTTCTGCAGGTAGACGCCTGCCTTGGAGTGACTGCCGCCTCCGGCCTGCCAGGGGGATTCCTGAGGACGGCTGCCTTGTAATCGACGCCATTTGGTGTCGCTTTCCCTTATTCCCTTAATAAATCTCATGGCCACCTAGTCTCTAGAGTCCCCTTTCCCCGAAACATGACATGGGTGATTTTTCCTTGTTGTTGTTTCGTACTGAATGATGCTCGTTATCCCTTAGCTTCGTTTTTTCTTAGTCCTGTACGCTCTGCCCCTTATGCGTTTAGCACTGACTCTTCCCTCGTCCTGCGTCTGTCTACAGATGAGACTGTAAAGCCTGGCTACCACAGAGGCTTCCGCTGCGGTCTGGGCAGCGCATCCGCATGATCTCATGACCCTGGATATGGACGCTGTCCTGTCGGACTTTGTTCGGTCCACAGGAGCAGAACCGGGCCTGGCCAGAGACCTGCTGGAAGGTAGGAGCAGACCGCCGGGGTTCCTGTGGTCGGCGGTGTGGGTCGGGGCCTGACTACCGCTCGGTTGCGGGCGGCAGGAGAACATTTGCTGCACGTGTTGTGAGTCGCTGATCGCGGAGCTGAGTCTGATCAATGTAAAGGTGCTGTCTGGCTGCCGTAGCTCAGTTTCAGTGCTGGGTCGCCTCGCGCTTTCAGGCGCTTCAGCTACATCACCACTCTCTTCTGCTTCACCACTCTCTTCTGCTTGGCTCAGCTTAGCCAGCAAACATCTGCACCTGTGGAAGTACTACCATTGTTTACTAGTATTAACATGACAGATTAATGGCAACACTTCAGTTGATGGGGCACAAATAATTAGTAATAACTCAGTTACTACTGAAGTGCAAATTATGCACAAATCATGAACAAGTTAAGTTGCAGCTTGACAAAAGATGGATCACGATTCATTGATGATGAACAAACATGAGATCAGTATTGCACTTCTGTTATTCGTTACTTGTCCCTTCAGTAGTTCACAACAGGTTACAGAATTAACAGATATAGTAACAAATATAGTAACTGTTTGAGATGAAACGTGTGTCACTATTCATTAATAATGGATTAAAATGAGATCAGTATTAACTAAGACTTTTGTTTGTGATTAATTAATACATAAATAATAGTATAATACTATACTTGATGGGGCATACATAATAAAGTACTACCAGATTAATTACGATACATATTCAAAGTGGAGTAACAAGTTGAGTAAGTTTCTTGCATGACCTGTGTAATCTGTACATCTATAAGGAAAAGTGAGATACAGACTGTTCTAGAAATTGCCAATGTACAGTAATCGCTTTTTCTGTGGAAGGATCAATGATGAAGTTTCTGTAGCGTTTTGGCTAACATTTGCCCTAGATACCATAATGATACAGGACATAGACTTTGGGATGAAAGATTGTACATTTCTCTAAGGAAGAGAGGGAGATTCACACAAGGAATTTCACCTAAAGAGAATCAAGAAAAATGGATCTATGTAAGAATATAAAATAGCCTTAGGTTGTTTAAAGTAAAAGCCGTCCATCGATCTGCTTACCATCGACTGGGTCATGGGGAGGGGGGGCACGGGGGTGGTGGTGGGGGTGGGACTGAAACCAATCCCATGTAGTACAGAGCGTAAGGCTTGGGTACGGCCTGGATGTGATGCCAATCATCCACGATGGGCAGCTCTGTTACCAGGTAGCCTGGCTGCATGCAGGATGAAACTCAAATGAGACACGAACAGATGGACTGCACACACTTAGAGATGAAGTAGGACTTGAACCCCCAGCCCTGGAGCCACCCACAATTGATAAATGTGTGACACTGTTATATTTGATATTTTTCTCCATTTCATTGTTGGTACATGACTGGTGAGAACTGCTGCCCCCTAGGGATGTTGAGGGAAAATGACATTCTGCCTTTTTGACGCTGCATAGTACCGCATTGATTCACGGCTATGGGAAATAATTTTCAAGTATGCCACAGCTCTGCAGCTGCTGCAGGGGACGCGTGGGAATGTGACGACAGAGTCGCACAGCAAGTAATTTTTTTGTATAAGTAATTAGTGTCCTTTTCTTTTGTAGCGAAAAGTATTAATAATCATCCATAGAGTCATGGAGTATTGTCTTCATGTTCTCTTTAAAGTCGAAACCCAATCGTTTTGTTTAAGACCACAGCAGTTCCCTTTGTGCCCTGTTACTTGGTGTGTTTCCAACAATATGGCCTTTTGAATATAATGTCAGTCGTGCGCTTTAACCTGCAGTGATGTGATTTAGTTATTATCCCTCCCAAATTCTGAGATAAACATTCTAATTATATACAGCCGACTCCTGATAACAGCAAAACGGGTAAAGGAAGGGAAACGTGTCAGAAGTCACTGAGATGTAAGATGTTCACAGCTCGGCGTGGCATTTCAGCTGGTCTGCTCCAGCCCACAGCGCTGTGCCGGAATGATCTCATCCCGCTGCCCGGCTGGGAGTATGAACAGCGCGGTGAGGTTGCCAGCTGTAAGATGATTATCTGGAGTGCTGGTCACAGGAACTTCTAAGCTGTCACTCCGTTTATCAGTCCATTAATCCATCCATCCCTCTGCCAAGTGTCTGTTCTGCTTACCGTTACCTGGAGGCCTGGAAATCAGTCCAGGGACGTCTAAAATATCCAGCACTGATAAATTACCTTTTTTTTTTGTTTTGTTCTGATGTAGATTATGCTTTTAATTAGCACGAGTCTGCAGCATTTTACAGACAGGACATTTTGTTTTGTTCACAACATACATGTTATACCTCTGTAATCCACCCATCCATCCATCCATCCATCCATATATCAGTTTTCCGTACCTGCTTATCCGGTTTAGGGTTGCGGGGTCCAGAGCTGATCCTGGAAGCTATGGGCACAAGACAGGGAACAACCCAGGATGGGGTGCCAACCCATCGTAGGGCACACTCACACACCAGTCACTCACACACCAGTCACTCACACACCACTCACTCACACACCATTCACTCACACACCACTCACTCACACACCAGTCACTCACACGCAAACCTTTGGGCAGTATGGTAACTCCAATTAACCTCAGCATGTTTTTGGACTGTGGGGTGAAACTGGAGTACCTCTGTAATCGTGTTTTTTATATACTATGAATTTAAAATGAAGCACTAGCTCTTAACATTAACGGGCAGCATCACAGGGCTGTGGCTAGCTCGGCCGCCCCGCACCTTAACAGCGGTCATTAACGGGCAGCATCACGGGGCTGTGGCTAGCTCGGCCGCCCCGCACCTTAACAGCGGTCAGTAACGGGCAGCATCACGGGGCTGTGGCTAGCTCGGCTGCCCCGCACCTTAACAGCGGTCATTAACGGGCAGCATCACGGGGCTGTGGCTAGCTCGGCTGCCCCGCACCTTCAGCATTAGGGGCTCCACTGCGGTCTGTGCTGTGTGAGGCTTCCCCTGGGAACTTCATTCCTCCCATAGACATGCGGATCTGCTAACTGGTGTCTCTGAAATGCTGTACTGCAGCGTTTCCCAACCCAGTCCTCAGTATCCCACAGACGGTCCAGTAACACATTACTTGACGGGATACAGATATTTAGTAAAAACTCAGTTACTCCTGAAGTACAGATCATGAACAAATATAGTCAAGGTGTGTCATGATTCATTAATGATGAACAATCATGACACCAGTATTTCACTTATGTTATGAATTACTTGTCCCTTCAGTAGTTCACAAAGGCTTACAGTATTAACAGATATAGTAACAAATAGCCAAACTTCAAGTTTCCAATGGTAACGTTACGTTATAATATTATATTACATTATAATAATCACTGTATTGTTGAGTGTACAGTATTCTCTCTCAGTAATTTTCACTCTGATCACTGCTGCAATACAAAACAAGATAATTGGACTTTGACAACAATACAGACAGTTGAAAGGGTGCCCATTTGGGCACCAGGATAGCCATGAATGGTTGGTGGAGTAGACAGTCACTGCGGTTCGCAATCGAATTAATCAGACAGGTTACTGCTGCCAAAATTTGACCAAGTCACTGAGGTTTTTTTTTTACTGCTCTACCTTTCAGCGTAATTGGCTCATTAGCATCAGGACGGCTACGTTCTTTCTTGGAATATCTGCCCTTGTCACAGTTGTGGTTGCTGTAGCACGTGTTAAGCTGGCAAACTGGGGTACAGTGCAGTACGTACAGGGGTTCTACCATCAGTGAAGATGAGAGCAGAATGAGTCGCTATAGGAGTTTCTGTCCATTTTCATATGAGCAGTATCAACACTGTGTTGTGCTAATTGGGCCGTTCGTGTAAATATGAGTGAATATCACGGTAATAACATACACTGCATACATGTACACATTTTTAAAAAGCAATAAAGTTAACCTGGTTAGGTAGAGTGGTATTGCAAGGCTAATAGGAGTTTCCCATCAGTCGTAGCTTAAAGTCAATAAAGTTAGATGAAATTTCATGCAGTATGAAAATAATTAAGACTGTGTGCTTTCATATATCCTAAAATACAGAAGCAGAGAACAGTTATTAGCTGGCACTAACAGTGAGTGAATCAAACCTAACCGAGTGTGAAATTAAAGGGAACCTGTCAGTGAAATGCATTCAGCACGCCTTCAGGAACTCAGGGCTGAAATTCGCTTCGAGATGCGAGTCTTGAGCTCTGCCTCACTGAACAGGAGGGACTCTGCAGGCCTGACTCAGAGGAGGCTCCGCCTCAGATGGGTCACTAACGCACTGTGGGGAGCACGTTTATGTGCCGAGGTCCTGTTGGTATGATGTCACACTCCGCTTGGCAGCCTGAGACCAGCAACAAGGGAAGCCAGTGAGGGAAGCTGGATGGTGTTCGGATATTTCGGGAGGACAAAAGCCGTGTGTGCAATGGGCTGGCGAAGTACGATGGAAAGGCTTCACGGCCGGCTAGGCTAGACAAGGAGATAAAGAGAGTCGAGGAATATGGGCCAGTCCTTCTGATGTCACGGGGTAGGAAATTTAGCGGCCAGGAGAGGGCGAGGTTCGTCCAGGCCGCAGTTGAGCATTATGCCGGGTATGTGGTGATGTCACAGCGATGAGGGAGCCAGGTGCAGGCTGGAATGTGGACTAGCTCAGCCTTGGAAGTAGCTATAGGTGATAGTCAGAAGGAACATAAATGTCAGGGGGAGGAGAGGAAGGCAGCAGTTTTGTGTCATTATGAGAGGGTGGATGTTTTGTTTTTATTTTTCATCCATCTGTCCATTTTCCATGTTCCATTTCGTGTTTCCAGTACAGAGTCATGCTAAACCATGGCGTCAACCCCCAGAATGGGATGGGACACCTGTCCATCACCCTGACTATCCTGCAGGCCCCGTCACACATACTGAGGCATCTCTATTCAATTAAGGATTCCTTTTACCAAAAGCACTTCTAATTTCCTTATTATATTATCCCTGCAAATGTTAAAATGTATATGTGAAATATGGCTGCAAATCTTTATGCAGTCCTGTCAGTAGTAATGTATTCCAGTACTAGAGTGTCTGGGTTAGAGTCCATCGACTGATACGGATTCTTTCTATAAATGTGGGTTGTGGAAACCACTGCCATCTAGTGTTAATACAAAGCATTACCATAAGACCTTTTACCAGCATCCACCTACCTTTTATCCAGTGCAGGGGGGCCTGGAGCCTGTCCCAGGCAGCATAAGGTACATGACAAGGGTACACCTGGCATAGGATTATTATAGAGCACAAACACTCACAATCCCACAATATGGGCAATTTAGAGACACCAGTGCAATAACAGCACATTTTCAGACAGAAGGGAAGTTGGAGTGTCCAGGGGGAACGTGCATAACGTCAGGTGAGCCTGCAAAGTCCACAGATATGGAAAGAGAGTGGGATTCAAACCCCAGCCCTAGAGCTATGAGCCAACAATGGTACCAACTGAGCTGTATATCTTATACCATATCTTTGTGTTCAAAATGGGCAATCAAAATACAACTGCAGAGGCAATGTGAAACCAGGCAATCAGTTATAAGAACTATACTACTCACATTTCCAAGAATGTTGTTTATTTATCTTTGTTTGAACAATACTTTTGTCATTTGTATCAAGTGATATTAATATTCAAATTGAAAACAAATTTTGCCCAAAGGCATGATTTTGTTTCGCCCAATTAAAGAATCTAACCCAAGATATTATTATAATATTTTTTCTTCTCCTGTTTCCTTTGTTATTATCTTGATTAGTCTATAAACCCTCGCATTGGCCACGTCGCTGACTGTGTGATTTATGATTTGAGCTGCGGGAGCCGTGGGACGGGAGATGGGAGGGTGGCAGAGGAGGAATGAAAACACGCTGCAGGAAGGAGACAGAAAAAAGGAGAAAGAAATAAAGAACAGACTCATATGCCTGTAACATAGGGCTAATGATTGCGCACGTTAACATTTAAAATAAATTAGCTGCAAATCTAATTTGACTGGATACTGATTTGTTTTTATGCTTAACTGTGGACTGAGCTATTGAACTCATACAAGCAATTATTGTTATGGTAGGACATGAAGAAGGAAAGGAGGGACAATACATAGAGCAGCTCATAACAAAAATGGGGTTTATTAACAAAACAGTACACAAAAGAGGGAAATCAGAAATAAAGGAACCACGTGGGGTCAAGAACAAAACAAGGAAAAATAAGAATAACTAAAAGTAACCACAACATAACTAGGGGAACAGATCAAAACAGGGAGGAAGACTAGAAAACAACCGCAGCTACAAACACACAGTAACATCTTACACATCTTAAACTTATGGTAATTTCTATGTGTGGTAGCAAGCAACAAGACAGAGGAGGGAACGGGATGGCCAGTGACACCTGCTGGCTAAATGGGGACAAGACACATATGGCAGGGCCAGATAGGCAACGATCCTGACAATGATAATGTAGAGATAATAGGTGAAAAATATAACTCCTGCGTAACATATTAGATCCTATGTGCATTGCAGGTCAGGTGACCCCCACCGCGGGGTGCTGGTGATTCGCACACATCCTTCGGATGCCTCCTGGAGATTGGGACACTCGTGTGGGCTCACACACAGCACTCTGATGGAATGAGTCGCCGCATCATATTGCCGCCTGAATTTCAAGGGTTTTATTGAATTGGTAACTCTCTGCTCAAGCTTAAGCAAAGGTGGTTCTACCAGGCGGCGGGGCCGGTGTAAATGGGGGTGGAACCTTTTGGCTTGTGCTGAACATTGAGTAATATTCATTCAACTAATTGCACCCTCACTGGATAACAGTTTTATGAATTTGCCGACATGCTGCAGTACTGCTGCATCTCTGTATGATACACCTCCTTTCACTTAGCCTGAGCTGACAAGCATTCGTGGGTGTGAGTAGATGGGTGAGGAGCTGGCAATTCCCCCTGTGCCAGCGGTGAAGCTTGCCTAGGGCACCACATGCGCAATAATCGCCGCCGCATTGATGCGCTAAACATCGGCAACCCTTGAGGCAGCCTGACGGCATATTCTGCACAGTTAATGTTAATTGAGTGAAATTGCAGCCTGTAAACTTACAATGCCAAGGGATCCATAATGTCAAACCACAGTACAGATATTCAGATTAATTAGTCAACAATTGATTTACTTGGTTGCCTAGAAACTATTAACTAAGCAGTTAAACAGTGGATCGTAATTACATTTCCCACAATCGTAAATTAACAGCGCGAAGTTAATAAAATATTTTTCTTTTGGCTTTATTATCTGTGCATTGATCGATGGGCACTGGTTGTTATTAATAACAGACAGTATTTTTCTGGCATTGAAAAATTCTGCCTTTCAAAATCCCAGCTGCTCACATCCTGTTTTGGGTTTTTAATGAACAGCCTGTACGAGTCCTGCTGTTCTTGGATTTTCCATCCAGGGTCCATAAGCTTGTCACATCACTCTGGATAAGAGCTTTTCCACAAGACCTGTAATGGGTACTTACACACGATGGGGTAAAATCTGGGTTACTTTCTGATGCTATTAGGATCGAGAAGCACCTGTTACTAGGGGACTGTTTGCCCTACCATGGCCATACGTATTATCCACTGAAACAACCACAATGAAAAGTGTCATTTTCAATTTCTTCCTTATAAACATCCATCCCTCTTCCAGACTGATCAGGGTCACAGTAGGACTGGTGTCTAACCCAGACGCCACAAGGCTGGGATGAACTCCAAACAGAATTCCAGTCCATCACAGGGCACACACAGGGAATTTCATGACACTGGATAACTTAACGGCATGTCTGTGGACTACAGGAAGAGACCGGAACGACACGGGGATAACATGCCAGCTCCACACGAACAAACTAAAAATTATTAATTCAAAAGATAACCAATCAGATTGTAGAGGTGGTGGATCCAAACAACTGGAGGAGGTTGGGCCAAGACATCTGATTGGTTGGTCCCACTTCCTGTAGTTGCTTGGACCCACCAACTCTACAATTTCATTGGTTATCTCTCTGAACCGATCGTTTTTCGTTCTGCCCTCAGAACATTTTTATGTAAGTAAAACTCCCATGAACAAAGAATCAATTTTGTTTTGGCAGGTCCACTGACATCAAAAGTCAATCTACCGGCAAATGTTTTTTTTTTTTCCCATGATTGAGATGATTGATGATTTTCAATTACTGTTCTTTTTCAATTGTGGAAATACAGAAGATGGATTCTCCTTCTTTATTAATGTGATCAGTTGCAGTTTTCTGTATGTACTGAACGACCGGTACAGGAGGTCGATCGGTTGTTGGTGCTGTGAGGTTTATTGTCAATAGTAACTGGTTTTTAAGCATGTAGTAACTGGTGTTACGGTAAATGCAACATTGACCCCTGTTTGTGTTTAGGTTATAAATGTAACTGGTGAAAAAGGGCAGTTTGTGTGTGGGAAGAAAATGGGTTTCTTACCTGCTCATGTACAGACCTACTTGTGTTTGCGTAAGAAGTAGGATTTATTTCCAGCAAGGTAAAAACTGGGGCTTGTCAATTTCCAGGTAAAAACCTGGACCTGATTGTGCCCAGATTAAAAAAAAATGAGACATGTCTGTGTTCATGTAAAAACAGAGCTTGATTGTGTCCAAGTAACAACTAGGACATGTCTGTACCCTGGTAAAAACCAGGATGAGCCTGTGCCCAGATAAATACAAGAATGTGTCTGTAGCCAATTAAAAACTGGGACATGTCTTTGTCTGTGTTCAAATACGATTCTGGGATGTGACTGGGTTCAGGTAAAAACTAGGACTTGATTATGTCCGAGTGAAAACTAGTCTTTACCCTCTCTGTACCCTGGTAAAAAACCTGGATGTGTCTATCTCCAGATAAAAACTGTGACTCGTGTCCCACCCTCCAACAAATGGGACTAAAAAGATAAGATCTGGGACATGACTGTGTCCATGTAAAATTGGTGATTTTTCTGTGTCCGGGTGAAGTTGAGGATTTTTCTGTGTTCAGGTAAAAACTGGGACTTGTGCGCTGCGCTCAGTGACTACGAGCAGCTTCGCCAGGTCCACACTGCCAATTTGCCAGAGGTCTTCAATGAGGGTCGATACTTCAAGGCCCAGGAGCAGGATTCGCCTCAGCTGCGGCCCTTTCTGCAGAGGCAGGATGATGGTGCCCAAGGTAGGTCTATAACAGTATATCGAGAAAACGTGTAGAGTTGGGGTAGCCAGTCTTATCCGCAAAGAGCTGGTGTGGATGCAGGATAACCTGTAGGTCAGTTGTTCAAATCCAAGTCTGGGGACTCTTCAGCCAATTAGTCCACTAATTAGTAATCTAATTAGGGAGTTACAGCAAAAACCAGCATGACTTCTTTCCAGCTAAAGTCCGTTGGTCTCGCTCTCTTCCCTTCCAGAGAAGCGACTGTCACGGGGCATCTCTCACGCCAGTTCGGCCATTGTGTCGCTGGCACGGTCCCACGTGGCCGGCGACTGCCAAAACGAGCAGCTGCCCCTGGAGATGCCCATCTACACGTTCCAGCTGCCTGACCTCAGCGTGTACAGCGAGGACTTCAGGAGCTTCATCGAGCGCGACCTGATCGAACAGTCCACCATGGTGTCCCTGGAGCAGGCAGGTAAGAGTGGCATGTCTCAGCCTGCTATCACGGGCAACCGGTGGCTGTCACACAAATAGCCATTGGGGGTCATGGAAATGCTCACTTATTACAGTAAATACGTATCAACTGGTCTGATTGAGATTATTTTCCAAGTAGAAAACATGCAGTCAAAGAATCAAGGCTGCTCTGTGACGAATGCTAATAGAGATTCAGCACAATGTAAGATGGATCACAAAGCCTGCCTGTACATTGTTTTGGCTAATTATCCTTCAACAGGAGAAACTAATGTAATGTAATGTAAATGTTATTGTATGAAGGGTGAGAGTGGAATTTGTGCTGTAATTAAAATGCAGTCTAACCTGCTGTTCCCTGTATGCTCCTGGGCCGGTACAGAGAAATGATCAGTACCTTCTTATGCCTTTCCAAGCTTTGTCTGTCATTATTTTCACTCTGTCCATGACGTGGTGACTTTGAACCAGGCCACTTCTGTCTTATGGTCCGCCTGCTTCTGCAGGACGTCTCAACTGGTGGTCCAACATGTGCACCAGCTGCAAGCGTCTTCTGCCACTGGCCACAACCGGAGACGGCAACTGCCTGTTACACGCGGCCTCTCTGGGTGAGTCTTCGCCTAGAGCTGAATCCTTACATAAACCCCCTCCACAGGAGGGAGCGCCTACGTAAAACTCCTTTAAATCAGCTGGATCTAGGACTGTTGTGCTGAACCCCTCCATGAAAGCGCAGTAAAACTGGCAGCGTTCGTTTGACAGTCAGTTTAGCTCTATAAGCTGGAGGTAGGTCTCTTCTTCCATGCAGAGGTGAGGTAAAGCTACACACGGCTCTGGGAAGTGAACATACTGCAGTAACACTTATACATACTGTGGACTACAGCCTGGTGATTCCTCACTGGGATTTAGACCCTGCCTGAAGATCACGTGCTTTTGAAATCAAAGTATATTAGTATAAGCACTGTAAAAAGATAATTCTCTGAATACTAAAACACTGGAGAAAACAGGGTTAGAGGAATGTCACTTCAAAACTTAGTAACTTACATCAAATGAATTGAATTAATAAAAAAAGTGATACCAGTGGCCAATAATGTAATTATAAGAATTTAAATTAGAAATAATAACAATGCATTAATAAATTGCATCATAAACATTTCCTATGTGTCTTATGAGTCTCATCAGATCTCTAGTAACCAGTTATTAATGTGCTAAACTCACTCACTTGTCATTTGCTGATAATCGGGAGTAGTGATGGCCAAAACAACACTTCATGAACCATTTGCTATATTTTCTAACCCCCACTAGATGGTGCCCTTGGCTTACTTTGGGGCATGCTTTGAACCCTTTTTTGATCAAACAGCACCATCTAGTGGGATCAGAAAATACAGGAAATAGTTCATGAAGGATAATTTTCACCATCATTAATCAGGGGTCGTGAGCCATAGCCACCATGCTGCAGGGCATACACCCAGCACAAATACAACGGATTACTGATGGCACTAAAGGCAACATGGCTATGGACAGTCTACAAAAAGCAAACATAAATGAATTTTTTAAAAGTTGGTGTGTGTTTATATGATAATTTTAGAATCTAAGAATTCAACCTGTGCAATGCTACAAAAACTTCGATGCTTTTAAATTTGAAAACAGTTTCAGCCGATGCACTGAAAAGAACCGGTTCAAAAGACCGATTCGTTGGTGAATCGTACATTACTGTGGTTCACTTGGATAGCTGATTTTGAGTGCAAGTAGTGTCTCTCGCTAAGAGTTTATATAGTGCTTTTGTTTCTTACTGAAATTTGAAATACTGAAATACAAATGAGAGCTGCATTGTACTGGACTTCAGTACAAATATATTAGTCACATTAGAAGAGATCAGCAGTGTAAAATCATACGTTGTAGCAGGCCTGACAGCATTTTAACATTGTGGGGACATTTTTTGGTCCCCAAAATGCGAAACTCAATTTTGCAAAAATCCGTGAATGCAATCAAAAAACTGAAAATGCCACAAGTCTTGTGTTTTGTTTGGTTACTTATGGTTAAGGCTAGGGCTGGGTAGGAGTTAAGGTCATCATAGCTGGGATTAAGGTCATGCCCATAGAATGGAATGAACTGTCCCCAAAAAGTTGTAGATACCTAATTTGTCTGTGTGTGTGTGTGTGTGTGTGTGTTGCAGGCATGTGGGGTTTCCATGACAGAGACCTGGTCCTCAGGAAGTCCTTGTACGCCATGATGAAAAGCGGGGCTGAGAGAGAGGCACTGAAGAGGAGGTGGAGGTGGCAGCAGACTCAGCAGAATAAGGAGGTCAGTCCCCCCCCCCCCCCAACAAGGCTCCATAGGAAGCTGATCCTGCAGGGACGTATGGGTGTGTGTGTGTGTGTGTGTGTGTGTGTGTGTGTGTGTGTGACTGTGTGTGTGTGTGTGTGTACAGGCCACACCTGCTCAGCAGAGCTCATCACTGAGAGCACAAGAACACTCCCATTAGGTCACAAATTCATTTCTTATTAACGGGCTGTTACTCATCTGCAGTTGCCATTTTAACTGTAGCCCACAGCTGCGGAAATATCTGGAACATCATGAACATCTTTTTCATAAACACTGTGTTCTGTGTCATAAAATCGGTGTTGTCATTTTATATTGTTGTAATTTAGCATTTATGACTGTCAATGATGTGGTTAATTGACTTGGAGTAAATTACATCTGCAGTGATCTGTCACAGGTAAATAAATATTACAGTGCAAAGATTTAAAAAACGTTTAGAGCAGGGGTGTTTTATCCGCAAAGGGCCGGTGTGTATGCAGGTTTTGGGATATCCTTCAGGTCAGTAGTTCAAACCCAGGTGTGAGGACTCTTCAGCCTGTCACAACCGGCGAACAGAACAGGAGCAGACCCCAATATGCAGTGCAACAAGCCTTTATTATTAGTGTCAAGATCGCCAAAGCCAGAGGGGATAATCCAAGAGAGTCGTCGAGAGGGTCGCGAGAGTCCAATAGCCGGGAAGGTCAGTCCTACAGATGGTGATGAGACAGGGTGACGACAAGCCGGGGGGATCCAGGAGGGTAGACCAGAAGATCGGGGTAAGGCAGGCAGACAGGGCAAGCGGGACGGGCAGGACGGGCGAGACAAGGGAGGCAGGCAAGACAAGCGGGGAAAGCACAAGACAAGTAAACGCTCGGTATAGCTTCAGAACATGGCAACAATACTTCGCACTGCTCTGTGGTTCTCTGCCGATTGTTAGCAGCTGTGTTGTCCCACCCCTGTGGGCGTGACACAGCCAATCAGTACTCTAGGACTCTTAGCGATGTAACGATACACAAAAATCACGGTTCGGTACAGTACAGGTACAGAGGGGGTAAAAGAAACACAACATAAATTGCTTATTTCTTTTCTTTATTAAACAGTGGCTTACTGAACACTGAAAACTAAAATGTTCTTAAAAGTCAATCAAAATAAATATTCTCTCAAGTAAATAAAAATAAAATAAATACCCTTGAAGTTGCACATGTAGAAAATTAACTACCTGATCTGTACTGTATTCACATTAGCAGCTTTCAGCTTCGTATTAGAACTGTGCAACACAAATATCTCAAAAAAATGCAAAGCATAACAAAATAAATATCCATTGTGGTGCAGTAATTTAAAAAATACCTGTGCTGTCCTTGTATTCACATTAACAGCTTCCAGCTTCACATTAAGACAAGAGGGTCTAGCTGCAGATGCCTGTAGAGTAGAGCTCCACCGGAAATACGTCACGTCCACAGAAAACACGTGATCTTTAAGGACGTAAAGTGGAGCTCCGGTTATGGTTAGGGTTAGGGTTAGGTTTAGGTTTAAGGTTAAGGTTAGGGTTTATTCGCTGTAACACAGAGATGAGGTCACGTGTTTCCTGTGGAGGTGATGGATTTCCGGTGGAGCTCCACTCTACAGGTGTCTGCAGTTGGACCATTAATTCTCCATTAAGATGTACGTGCGCCTGCATAATGGTGCAGCTTCATCCGCCCCTTTCCAAATGTTGCTCGGGACACACACAAACACACAAAGGTTCTGCATGTGCTGCATTCGTTCGGTACATATGCATACCGAGTCGAAAGACCCGTACCAAATATTTCTTACTCCTACTGATTAGTAAAGGGAGTTGCAGCAAAAAACATGGCCCTTTCTGGGTAAGCTTGGCTACTTGTGCTTTAGAGTACAATTACCTGTAATTAAAAGGTTCACATAGTTTTAAATGTATTCTGCTGACCTGTGTGTGTGACCTATCATCATACTACATGGTCAGTGTTTTCTCTCATCAGAAGTGTGTGTCTGTGTTAGTGTGTGTCTGTCAGATTGTGTGTTTACTAGTGTTTCGAATCTGGCATCTTGTCCGCAGTCCGGGCTGGTCTACACAGAGGAGGAGTGGGAGAGGGAGTGGAATGAGCTGCTGAAGCTGGCATCCAGCGAGCCACGTACACACACCTCAGGGGGGTGAGTGACAATGCCAGCACACACACACACACACACACACACACACACACCTCGGGGGGGTGAGTGACAATGCCAGCACACACACACACACAGGTGGTTGGGGGGGGGGTATGAGTGACAGTCCCTGCACAGGGGAGCCCCAGGTTGTACAGGGCTGCTGTGACAGTGTGAGTCCTGCTTCATTATCAAACAGCTCTTACACCGAGAGCAGCGACACTCCAGCTGTGTCACTGTGTGGCCTGACGTCCACAGCAGCACCTGTCATATTTTTATGTCAATTACATTTATTTAGCAGACACTTTTATCCAAAGCAACGTACATTTTTGAGAAAGCAGGGTCAACCAGCCCCTGGGGCAATTAGGGGTTAGGGGCCTTGGTCAGGGGCTGTGGGCCATGCTTGCTGGACAGACCAGTGCCACACTGCCAGCCGCTGACCGTGCCCTGAACCCGTCTCGCCATTTACGTCTTTGTATCTTGTTGGTTTGCAGTAGGAGCTATGCTGGTTATTCCTCTGCTGTCCTGTAGGTGGCGTGTAGGTACAGTATGTATGTACCGGCTAGCGCTCCTGGCCTGTAGATGGGGTGCAGATACACTGTGTGCTGTTGTTGTTCCCCCTTGCGTCCCTCAGGGGTGAGAATTCGGAGGAGCCCGTCTATGAGAGCCTGGAGGAGTTCCACGTCTTCGTTCTGGCCCACGTGCTACGCAGACCCATTGTGGTCATAGCAGACACGATGCTCCGAGACTCCGGGGGAGAAGGTAAGGATCGGGGTTGCACTCCAGGTGATCTCCTGCTCCCTGCCATGTCAGCGATGAGATGACTCGTACAAGACTGAAGAGTAGCCCGTAGATTTACCTCGGCAGAAACGATTAAACATTGTATGGGAAACTTTAATGATCCTACTCACTATGCCCCTGATGGATCAGGCATTTGAACTATAATATATAATATTCTTTTAATTTGAAACTTTTAAAATACATTTACACTGAACAAAAATATAAACGCAACACTTTCGATTTTGCTCCCATTTTGCATGAGCTGAACTCAAAGATCTG
>JAODJU010000018.1:7898045-7909395 GCA_026776725.1 Gnathonemus echidnorhynchus | reverse complement strand
ACACCCTACTGACATGGGACCAGCAGTGTGCCCATACTGCCAACTCTTTGTCCATTTGATCTGATATTATAATCACTGTGATACAGTCACATGACCTTTCACCACAGGTAGATTCCGTCTGGGTGCTTAACTTTTTTTGTCACTGAGTATGATATTAGAGATACCAATTCATGCAAATTACTTGTTTCAATTGCAACAGTGTTTGATATTAAATACACTATTTTGTTCTTTCCGGCAGTCACGTTCTGTCTTTGGAGGACAAACTTACCATCCTTCACAAGTACATGAATGTAACATGGATCCGAATTTCATCAGAATCAAGGGTAATTGTTTCTTACCTCTGTTTTCCTTCCTGTGGTTTTTGGCACAATAAGTTTTGTGATAATCACATGGATTTTATTACCCATAATTCAGTTTCTCTTAATTCTTGATTATTGGAATTTGAGGGTTGGATAAACAAGTAATCCAACAAGAAACCCCTGTAAAAATTCTTATTGACAATAAAAAAAAATTATTGGTGTTAGTGGAACACTGTCTGAGAGTTACTGAATTATACAGTACTGTGCAAAAGTCAAAATGTTTAAAGATATTTATCTGGGTAATAGGTGTATTTGCTTATAAAAAACACACACACAATTCAACATTAGAATATATGTAACAGAATAAAAACTAACAAGAATTTCTTTTGTTCTCCAAAAAGTTACTGATATCTAGTTGGATGGCTAGATGAACACAATTTCAGTTCCCAAACCTTTCTGCAGGGGATCCTCAGCCATTCCATGTATTTGTTAAATTTCACCACCAGCTCAATAAATTTATTAATATAATTAGTTAAATAACTCAGTCAGTATTTAGTATTGACTACCGAAACATAGTGTGCTAGTGATCGAGTCAAAAAATACATTATGCATTATTGAATGGTTGTTTCAAAAATCTGCGGTGACTTCAGGAGAGGTTTTCACATGGCTAAACTAACACACTTTGACATAGTTTTACACCAACTTAAAGAACATTTAAACGTCATTTTCTTTGACTCCCTAAAGCCTTTGACAGTACTGTATTTACCCATAATCCTCTGGTCTGTGCTTCTCTCATAGCTCATATGTTCTCCTTCCAGGCTCCTTTGGCTCAGCCAGAGTCTCCCACAGCCTCTGTGGGAGAAGATGTCCAGTCCCTGGCCGACTCCATGGACTCAGACCGCGAGTCCATCGGCAGCAACTCCAACATCAACAATGGCAAACCGAACAAGGAGAAGGAGAAAGACAAGCAGCGCAAAGACAAAGATAAAAACCGGACAGACTCAGTGGCTAACAAGCTGGGAAGCCTTAGCAAAACTCTGGGGATAAAACTCAAGAAGAACATGGGAGGTTTTGGGGGGCTGGTGCACGGCAAAATCAAATCCAACTCCAGTAGCAACCGGAGTGCAGAGAATGGCGAGAAGGTCAGGAAGAAGGACGCCAAGCCTTGCAAGGGGAGCAAGGAGGATTCGGGACAATCCGCAAGCACGTCCTCTTCAGAGAAGACCACCAGCCCGTCCCCCACAAACAAAGTGCTGGGAGCTTCTCCTGTGGAGAAACACAGCAGCTCAGGTAGGTTCCTGGGCGACGGGGTGCCGGACCACTGGAAAAACAGCTCCGACGTCAAGCTGAGCCTCAGCATCCTGCGGGCCGCCATGCAGGGCGAGCACAAGTTCATCCTGGCCGGCCTGCTGCTCACCAGCCGCCGGCACCAGTTCCACCAGGAGATGATCAGCTTCTACTTGGCCAACGCCCAGGAGCGCTTCTCCGCCGAGCAGGAACAGAAGAGGAAGGAGGCAGAGAAGAAGCCCCTGACCAATGGGGCGACACCGAAGAAAGCGGAGCAGGAAAGCGCTTTCCAAAAGCCGAGGGCGGACTGCTCTACGCCGGAGAGCCGCTCCCCGGTCCTGCACCCAAGCCATACACCCCAGAAGAGGCACATCCCCTCCCCTGCCCCCTTCTCCTCCCCTAGTAACGGTGCTAAGTCAGGTGGGCCCATCGCTGTGTCTGCCCATTACAGCCATACACCGCCCATCCAGAGACACAGTGTCATCCACTTAAGGGCCGTCGGCTTGCAGTCACCCAGCTTCCAGGACGAGCCCCTCAGGTCCGCAGTGGGAACACTGAAGACCTGCGCCACATACCCCCAGCAGAACCGCTCGCTGTCCTCCCAGGGCTACAGCCCAGCCCGCATGGCGGGCGTGTGCACGGCGAACACGGGGGAATCACTCTCCTACAGCATGGCGGGAGATCACAAGTCCCACACCTACACTAACGGCTTCGACGCCGGCGACGTCCTCGACTGCCTCGAGTTTGCAGACGAGGACTCCCCACGTCCCTGGCGGGGCCACGACAAAGCCAGGAGCCAGAGGGCACGGAACCCTCTCTACTGCCCCCTACAGAAGCGATGCAAGAGGGAAAATTGCTCCTTTTATGGCAGGCCAGAAACAGAAAACTACTGCTCGTACTGCTACAAGGAGGAGCTTAAACACAGAGAGAGGGAGGGAAAGCAGTTTAGACTTGGCTAATCCACAGCATAAGCTGCAGAGCCGCTGCCACTCTAAGATACCCAGTAATGCCCTACGGTAAAGCAGGCTTCATAACAATGGAGTATCCCTTTGTGTATCCTCGAATCAACCGACACACTTACTCAATAAGAAAGCCGCAACTGAATTCAGTTTACAACTTTGGCCAGATACCTCTCACTTTTTTAAACTCATTCTCTGACCGTTTTATGTGTAACACTTATGTGTTTTACAAACGCATGAGGCTCAAATGATAAAAAAAAAATGAAGACTGCCGTATCGAAAACATTCACATTCAGGTCCTAAAGCTGAGTTAGAGTCCATTTATTTTTCAGCAAAAAAGGTTTGCAAAACTGAACCACAATCTTCAGGAAATGTGAAAAAAGAAAAACCTGAATATCGAAATCCATTGAATTTGTATGACAAAGAAATAGTCTTTTACAAAGCAATAAGATTTTCAGTGTCATCATTGTTTTTTGTTAATCTATCTATGCATCGATAATATCAGTAAGAAATTTGTTTGGGATTTAACCCCAAATTACTAACTACTTGCCCAATTAATTCCTTATGTGCGAAATTCTGAGTAGTTTTACAAGATGCATCAGAAAAATCAGTACACAGATGAATTAAATTCATAAGTATATTAAATGTATTGTTTTCATATAGGTCTTCAGCTGTGTTGGTGTGCTGGTATATTACATCAGAGTACTGCGGAGTCATTTTACACAGAAGTATCACTGCCACTAACACTGAGTTCTGGGGGCGGGTAACACAGAGCTGGGAACCTCAACTCACCTAAGGGAAATGCAGCAAAAACCATCCAGGTCAAAGTACAGCCCTGTCAGCCTTTTCTTTCAACCTGCAGCCCTTTGGGTTTCTCTGCTGCACCTGAGCACCATGCTGTCGTTGGTTGAGTTTCTTCTGGCCAAAGATGTAGGCTGCTTTCACGGGGCACTTTCAAGCTCCACAAGCACTCAGTGCTCTGTTTCCGTCTTTGTAAATACCAGATGTATGGACTTAACACCATTAGAAATGTAAATGTTATTTTGTATTCATTTCGAAGTTGTACATTAAATTAATTTGCACATTAGGTACCAATGTAAAAAAAAAAAATTAAAAAAAAGAAAAGAACAAAAAAGATTATTGATTATGGTTAAAAAAGGGGGGTGTTTCTGTGTTTGTTTGTGGACTAGAAAATGTTACTATGTGGGAATTTACAAGCCAAGGTTGAATTGTTATATGTAAAATTATTTTTATATTGTTTTCACAAAGTGTCATGAAGCAATATTTTGCTCTTTTTTCTTATAGCACCATTGTCACTTTAATTACAGGCCTGTCGAACGAACTGAAATGAAGAAGCGGGACTTTTATGAAGCCTTGTGTTTTTAGCTGGAAATCTGAATGTCGACTGATGCTTAAGTTACTGACTGCTGTGTCTTCATACCCGCACATGAAGTTTGAATCGCGAGGAAAGTTCAATCTTCCGTTTCAGTTTTCCCCCCGCCCTCTTAAAGTCACGGCGGCGGGAGCGTCAGCGTCGTGTGCGGAGAGTGAACGTGGCGAAGCCAGGGGGGGGGACTTCATTCGTGCTGAGCTGTACGATTTAGCCATGCTGACTCTTGGTGGTGTCACTCTTCACATAACAGTAAGAGTTTGCCTGGCATGTAACAGCAAATCCACGGGCTGGTTTTTCTATACACTAGAATATCGATATGCAGCAGTAGTGTGTGAGCTTCGCAGTCAAGGCCAGCCCAGATCTGGGCGATGCCATCACAGCGCGCTCCCATGACCTCCATAAGATACACCTCCCTACTGTCCCTATTCCAGTGACTGGCCATTTTGTGCAATGACATTCAGGTCTTAGATAGGCCACACAATGTCCCTGTATTAGGTTACAGGTGTAGACTACTGTATATTGTTTTATTTGGCTGTTCGGTTTTTAATGAAGATGTGCATCTAAAAGAAAAAAAAAAAAAAACTCGAATTGCTTCAGTGTTCTGAGCTCCCTTACGTTTTGCATTTGAAAAAAAAGTTTGAAATTTTAGTTCCAGAGAACGTCGTTTGGATATTAAAAGCAATAACACCAACATAAGTGTGTGAACTCGGCTGAAAACTGTCTCGTCTGGTGCTGGTAATACACAGCTGGTTTCCTTTTTAAAGGAAAATGGATCCTGTCACACTTCTCATCTTCACTACTGTCACTTCAAGCCACATTCCTGTGTAGTTTTGCATCATCATTTAATGAGTAAATGCCAGTGAAAACAAATATTTCTTCACTCATCTGCAGTTGTTTATCTCTCAGATAGGTCACAGTTAAAATACACAAAACGGTGGCAGAAAACACCATGATATCAATACAAATCAGTCCTGAATAATGGTTTATATGAGAGCTTCAAGTGTCATTAGATACTCATTATTAGGTAGCAGTTACTTTACCTTTTGTGGAACATTCACTCATTACTCAGACTCACGGTATAAGTAGTTGCCTCTCGAGGTAATTTTTTAGTATGTGATTCATCCTGTTGTGTGTCCAGATTAGAAAGAGCTTTCTTTGGGCAAGGCAGTAGACTGCTGGCAAAGTGCTCAATGGTTCTAGACCCTATAACCACTACGACTTATTTCCTTAAACACAATTCATCCAGAGAGTGACCGAGAGAGTACTGTGGCTGTGGGAGAGATACAGGCCAGAAATCCCTGTAAGAAACTTGCATGCTATAAATCATAGATTGACATATGTAGTCACTAACCAAAACTGCAACGGTTAACAGGAAGTACTAATATGATTTGTATATTATGCTGTAGTTAATCCACCATAGCACATAATCATATCACATTACTCATCTCAGTACTTCTTCAATTACTCATTACGGTACACGGTATGAAAAGTGCCACTCCACACCACAGTACTCAACACAGTATTCTTAATGCTACCACAGTACTCCTTACAGCATTCATGACATTACTGCTCCATATCACAGTAATCATTAACATATATTCCAACACTACAGGACTTCACCTACACACAGTATTCTACACAGTAGTCATAACATTTCATGTAACGCATAATTCCCATTTTAAAAATGCTTGACCTCTTCCTTCCTGAAGAGCACTTCTAAGATTAAAACTCCAGTTGTTGAATATTTAATAATAAATAAACAATGTTGATAAGTACCCCATCATTTCCTTTTGCAAAGCAAATGAACTTCCCATGACTAATTCCTTCTGGGAAGCAAGGAGTTATTTTTCATGTAAGCTTGTCTGGATGGGGATACTATTCTGTGGTTATAGTGGATGCAGATTTCCAGAAAATGTCCCTGTTAAGTACAGTGTCCAGTTACACTACACAAATCTGTTTACAAATTTTAAGGAGGAAGAGTGAAGGATGTTTTTTCATCAGCACAAAGACACTGCCGTAGTTCCCGGCAAGTGGTCTGAGTTGCTTTGTTCCTCCACCAGGAAGGAGGGTTAGTAGCTGGTTAGCAGATGATGCTGCCGTTTCTTGTGGTTCGCGGGCTCCGCTTAGCATGATGGCTCAGCATCTTAAAGCTTCACGGCCAGGGAGCACTGTGAGTCATACACATGACAATAAAAACATTTCCAGAAACACAGCGACACAAATAAGCGCCGTAAAATCAAAATGGGTGCATTGTTTGGTTTAATTTATGTTTTAACTGTCAGGAGAGCGTTGCAGGCTTTCATGGTGATGGGCTATTTTGAAAGTTGAAACAGTGCCTGGTGTCCACGGCGATTAGAGATGCAGGAGCGGCCTTGCTCTGGCACTGGCGGTAACTGGTTGGCTGACATGATTTGCTAGCATGCAGGAAATAGGGCTATCACATGAGGTGGGTGACCCAAGACCTACGGCTTGATTATACAGCACCTCGGTAGTGGATCAGCGATCTGGTATCTGGATCTGCCGTCACATGCCCCAGAACAAACGTGGTGAACTGAGGAAAAACACAAGTTTAAATGAAAGCCTCTGGTCAATTTTACTCTTTCCTCGAAGTACAGTTTTAACTGTTTTTCAGAAAATTTGGAATTTCCACATGAATACATGCAGTTCCCCATTATTCACACAGAAATAAGTACATGCTGTTATGTAGGTAATCGAGGCGTTTTAGTGTGACTGGAAACGCAAACCTGTCTGATTTTGCACTGGTCTTGTTTCGGTCAATAAAACCACACTTCTCTGCTTTAATTAATGTGGTCCAGCTGGCTGTAATTTGACTGATTACTTTGTTAGCTGTAAATACAGCCAGCTGGGCAGCTTTTAGAGGATCCTGAGGAAATTCATTAGTTGCATATAGTATTGGGCATTTTTGGCTTGTGCCCTATGTTTTGTAGTTGCAGTCTTTTATTAGGTACATTGCTATATATTTTGTTTGCTTTTTAAAGGGACTTTGGTACCATTTGATTTGGCTTTTGGCTACCCTGCTGTCCTATATCCATCATAACGAAGCTGGTAGACCACCACCACACAGCTTAAAGTATATTACTGTGTCGTACTGTGCAGAAGTATGGAACAGCACAGAGGATTGGTCTGTCGTTTTATTTAATCCCGGACATTAATGGTTTTACTGTGAATTATCATCTGTTCAGTAGGTTCCTATAACTCATTATCATCCCAGAATATCCAAACCAGATTGGCTGTTTGGTATTCAGAACACCACTACAAATAAACACACAACACTCCAAAAAAAGTCTTTTATGTTTATTTATTTTTTTTGCCAAACGTGATCTTAGCTCATGCATACAGGTTAAGATGCTGTATAGAATTTTACATTTCGTTATTTTTTTTTTTTCAGTTGTATAGGACGTAATAACAATATTCGTCTAAGTACAAAAAGTCATACAAATACATGGCAGAATAACAGGGCATTAAGTTCTGTGTAATCTGCAGGAATTTTAACTGTAACACTTCGGCAACACAGAGATTTGGTGGGTTAACAAATATGGAGGTTGTGGCAGTTTTGACAAGGTCATGAAAGAAACTGATTATTGTTAAGAAAAAGAGATTCTTCACATACTGTAAGTACATCCCGGAATGGGCTTGGCAGGTCATGTGACCCAGGAAGAGAGTAACGGAGACAAATAAGTAAGGGTTTCTGCAGCATTGACGTGTGTGAGGAAAGAAAAGGCATTAATGGGTGCACACTCTACACTAAACTGTAAAGACACTGCAAGACCCCAAGTATCAACCCACAGCTTATATTCTGCTGAATGCCAAGAAATTTTCTATTTGACTGCATTAACAATTTTTCAAATTTATGAAGTCTATTACAACCTTTCTGGACAACTCCTGCTCATCGGTATCACTGATTTTACAAAACAAAGCACGCAGAGATGGAAAGTGTAAACTTTTATAGTTAGGGAAAGTGCATAAATACAAGGTTGGAGATAAGTGTGGTCTGGGGCGCTTGAGGCTATTTTACATTGACCCCTGTGGACATTTAGCATTTGTGTGGCAAGGTTTCAGGACATACTTTGTTAAGCAGTGTTTTGCTGAATTCTTTAAGCAAATATCCATTTCACAATGAAGGCTGGTGACTCCCGGTTGGCGCATGCACCGGAGCTGGTGGGAATTAATGATCCGTACTGGGAATTCCCCTTCGCCTCCTGCAGCCAGAAGAGTTGGCACACACTGCCACCTGGCCATTCCCTGCAGGCAGTGTCCAGTAGTGAAGAGACAGGACAGACAATGGAGGGGGGGGGGGGTCTGTCCATTTTTCATGCACGCATCCATATTTTGGAGTCAAATGTGAGGTCATGTATGCAGAATGCCTCATTCCTGAAGCCTTTGGTCATGAGTGCTGACCACAATTTGAGTGAAAACACGGGAGGGGCTGCAGTGACCCGGCAGTGAGCTCTGCAAGAGCCCAGTGCAGCTCGTTGGCCTGCAGTGTGACGTTTCCCCATTTTCCATCCCTGAAAAAACAAGGTTCACAGACTTAGTCCGGTTCTCACAATGTCCTGGTCTGCCCTTTCCTCGTCGGCGAGAAAGAGGAGCTGGAATGTTTATGAGCCGCAGGGTGATGTGCCCCGTTGGGCGGCGGCTTTCCCTTATATGGCAAATGGGGGGGGGTGGGTTTGTTCAAATACACCAGTTTGACTGGACTGGAAATTAGCATCTCAGCAAAATACACTATACAAGAAAGGAGAAAACTGAACTAAAACAGGTAACTGGATAACAGTAAAAGCATTGCACAGTTGTAAATAAATACATACAAATTCAAAGAAAGCCTTTATACAGTGGCTTGATGAATGCAGTCTAAATATAGTAAAAACAATCCTTCAGAAGCTGGAGAAAGTGTATTTTGAAAGTATGTCTTCTCAAGAGTTGAACTAAATAGATTATGTCTTACCTATACAATAGAGGCAGTGATGTCAGTTAGGACAAAATGGAACTATACTTTTAAAAGGCTGAAAGCACATTATCAATAATATAAATTATTATTATGGAGCTGGTTTAAACCTGGAATACCTCTGAATTTAATATACAAAAAGAAGCCTGAAATTCATCCCTTGTAATACATTAAAACCATCATGACAGACATGTAAATGAACAAAAACAACTTCTATAGTTTCTCTGGATATATGCATTTAAACTCCAGTATTTTGTGATATGTCCCCAACTTCAACAATTATGCGAAAAGCAAACAGATTCTTGATTAGTCTGTTGTGAATCCTCTATCCCATTACGTCAGCATTTCAAAAGTAATTTTGTAATCTGAACCGATCATTCAATGGCATTAATGGCTTGAGCCATAGTTTAATGCAAGGGTAAAGTCAAATTTTCCTGGATGATAAGCAATACTTGTTTTTTTTTTATATAATGTTACATTCTGTTAATCATTGATATCTGATTTATGAAAAAAAATTAATTTGTTAAGTAAACTTAGAACTTGAACATTTTTTTTCCCAAGGCAATATCATAATTAAATAATATTGGACCATTTTTCTAAGCCAGGAAGCTATTACCTTAACTTATACCACCACCCTGAAAAAATGATGCTCATCATCATCATCCTAGGAAGGCTCAACACTAGGTAATTAAAAATAACATCTCAGAAATATATATATGCCTACGCTGTACTACCTCACAATGTGGTGGTCTCCATGGTTACGTGACATACAAAAATAAAACACAGCAACCCCAGAAAAAAATACCTTTATGAAAATTCCCAGTTTAAATAATATATTTCCCCAAACTTTCCCTTTCTACATTGCAGGGAAGTAGGGGAATATTAAGTCCAAGGAAACTTCAGTGTCTATAGATGAAATTGAATGTCTGTTTCAAAATGTTCTTTGACATAATGAAGTGCACTCAATTACTGAACACTATACAAAATTACAACAAATAATGCAAGCAAACAAAAACAGAATATCGATAACTACAATAATAGAAACCATACTGACTGAGATGCAGCACAGGTACCCTAAAACAAATCCAAAATGAACATTAACAACATCACACAATACATATTTAAAAAGTCAGAAAAGGAAATGGCCTCTTTTCCACAACGTTCAGATCAGTGTAATGTGACACAAGCACAGAATAAATAGCACGTGTCTAATGTTTTGATTGGATCATTTGGAAAAAAAATAAAAAATAATAATAATAATAAAAACATGACACACACACACACACACACACACACACACACGAGTCCAGGCAACTCAAAATCAATATCATAATAGTAAAACATATTTGGAGTCTGATTTTATCTTATTTAGACTGCATAACCAGTTATACTCTGTATGGACAGATTACATACTAATACTCTCAAAAAATAGATACTACACTGTTAAAATAGATACTACACTATTAAAAGATAGATAATAACCTACACTTTTGAATTTTGCGGGGGGGTGGCTTTCCATCACTGTAGGACATCAGTTTTCTCCAAACTGGTCATTGTTTTTACTGATTATACCTAATATAGGTCTGGTCTACCTTAACTTTGCCAGTGAGCCCATACTGGTTAAGAAATCCACCTCCCCCCTTCCATTGCCCAGTGCCTCTGTCACATGACTTTCTCCTCCAAGCCAAGCCGGCCGTCAGTGAAGTAACAGAAATGATCACTTGGGTTCTGCTGCTCCAGGCCGAGGAAGAGAACTGATAAAGTGAACAGCAGTGTAACATCCAGGCGCGAGATGATGCGAGAGGGGTGAACTGGGGACCTGAAACCAACCTCTGTGTCAATTCAGCCATAACAGGTACTCGCAGAAAGAGAGTATGCGGATGGGGCAAGTGAATGGGGCAGGCGGATGGGAAGCGCGGATGGGATGTGCCGATTCATGTCTGTCCTGAGGTAAAAGTGAAGCAGGGGTGGAACAAAGCAGTGAACGACTTCGTAATATGCAACTCTCCCCACACATGTTGGTCTCAGCAATTGACAAGTTGTGGTAACGACCAATACAGTCCTCTATTTACGTCATGTGATTTTTGGGCTCAGAAATAGAAAAAATAAATAAATCATGGTGGGATTCAGTCACAACTTGATTTTAGTAAGCTGCCAACAAAGCGGCCTTTCAAGTGTCCCATTTCAGTGTTGAGTCAGTGGAACACTAAGTTAGCCACACGCTGTGTTGACACATGTAAAGCAGGCCTAGGTTTTTCTGGGTTTTTTATGAGGGGAAAACGGCTAACTTTGAATCTGTTGGAGTTCGTGTGAGGTTATGGACACAGCCCACCTGGAACCTTTAACCCAACCAGGGCATAAAGCGAATTAATATCAAGGACATGCACAGGCTATTTTCAACAAAGGCACGGCTAGTTACTAACAGGCACAGATTGCAAGAATAAAT
>JAODJU010000018.1:7876891-7898039 GCA_026776725.1 Gnathonemus echidnorhynchus | reverse complement strand
AAAAATAAATATATATATATATATATATATATATATATATATATATATATATATATATGCATCAATGTATAAACTAGATTAGTATGGCATAAAATCTGTGTTAAAATATCTGGAAGCTTTCTTGGGCCTGTTTGCTGAGCCGGAGAGGGCCATCGTCACCCTTGAGGAGAAAGCCGGCAGCAAACTCTTTGTTCTTGTACTTTGATGATAATTTGGTAGCATCATTATTTACAAAAACATAAAGCATTTTTTACAAAGAAATAAAGCCTTTTTTACCAAGGGAAGATGCTACCAATATTCTGAGTGATTTTTTTCTGTACAGACACAAGCGGCTCCAAAATAAGACCAAAAGGACTGTTGTCTCTACCCTTATAAACAACAAGAGGGCCGGGATATGCATCTCCTCTCATTACAGCCTCCTGTAGTGACAGATCACGTCTGAGGCCGTCACTGCGGTGGCACGCGACGCAAACAAAGCAGTAATTACACCGAAGACCACAACAAGGACATCTTTTTCACATCCTGTCAAGACGTACATTACGGTAAGACAGCAGGAAGGTGCTGGAGCCATAGGTTTTGCAGAACCGTCCTGAACTCTGCCAGTCAGCCACAGCATTTGCTTGCAATTTAGATTTTTTTTCTTTTTTTTTTTCTTTTGGTTTTTATAGGAAACTACACAGTACCCCTGGGTATCGATCAAATAAAACCAGCTTCACACTCATATATTAGGTCAGCTGACACACCTTATACTGAATAAGGAAGCTTGCTAAATACAAAGGCATCCCTAAATGAAAATTTAGAAAAGCATTTAGGAAGTTATGTACCGCTATAAAGTTTAAAACAGCTTACGGCAAAAAAAAATAATAGTTAGTTATAAGTTGTACTGAGAAGCCAGCGCTGTTTAAACTTGACATTCAAACACAGGATAGATGTAGCTCTGAAATCAACAGCACACTGCATGGATGGCAGTGATTCTGTGTGAAGATTGTATTTGTGTGGGTGTGTTCAGAGTGTTAGGTATTATTGTCCAGAGATGGCTTTTTCTTCATATCTTTGTTTATGTCAAGGGTGGAGAGGGAGGCTCAGGAAGGCTGTGTGTAACATGCTGGGGGCTGTTTTCATCACAGAAAAGGAGAAATATGGATATGTGAGTATGAGGTAACTGGGATTTGATCAGGCTGGTGAGCCAGGACCCGCCTCTGTCAGTGTTCATTCTCCTGGGGTATGAGAGATCCCTGCCTCGGTTTCTCGCAGGCTGCCTGCTTGGCCCCTGCTACAGAATGACACTGAAACCTGTGTTTGCTGCCAGATCACAGTTCTGTTTAGGGGAAGAAGGGCTCGAGATGTTTCCAAACTAGATCATGGTTTGAAGGAAAGAAGACATCCATGAGATACACTGAAAAGGTTTTGACTTTCCACTGCAAGAGTTTGGCCCAGGGATGTGCTCTCTGGGGTGGTAATATTCACACCTTACAGGGCTTATGCTACAGCACACTGACTCGTCGCTTTGACTCGCTGCTGATTCATTGCACACACAAGCTTCTCTGAAACATCACAAGGCACCATGTTCAGAGAGTAGAATTCAGTGGGCCTGTGTGACCCTGCTCACTCTTCGCCCACTCCCAGAACACGATCTGTGACTCCCAGGGGGATACCTGACTCCCAGTGCATAATAAGTGACTTCCAGCAAGTGATCAGGCTTACTGAACACAGCTGTTTCTGTGGCTAAGCATGGTTTACAGCCTAAAAATTAAAAACAATGTGACCTTCCATCTATTTCCCCAGGAATTTCTAGGTTATGTGGAGGAAAACGGGAGAAAAAGGCTAAATCTCCACTTTCAATGACCATTAATCCAGTACTAGTTTCCTCCAGTGCGACAACTAACAAAAACACGTTCAGAGTGCAAATCCTGCAAAGCATAGCGTTGGTAATTCTTCTATTCATCCTCATTGTGGTCTCTCTGTTACACTGTCTTCCCTGAGCGGTGTTGAAACTTCAGAACAAAGTAATGCTAGTATTGTGCAGTTGAGTTAGAGAGCTGAGAAAAAAAAGTCCCAAATCCTGAGGTGCACAAGTAACCCCCCCTTCCCCAATTCAGATGCAGGAAAAGGAATATGCTGGTCCATACAGATCATTTCGAACTTAAACTTCAGAAGAATGTCATCTTTAACAGACTTTTCTGCATTATCTGGCGGCTGCCAATAGGTTAGAAGATGAGTGTTTTTTTAAATGGTTGTATTGCTATTTGAAATGGGTGTCATTATTGTCCTCTGAGGTGCGTAAACAATTGCACAGTAAGGGGTTATGGAGAGCGCTGTATAGTAGGCAGAGAGTTAGCAAGGAGACGACATCGACCGCATCCGAAGAGCCTGAACGAGAGGCTAAGGCAGGCTGGAGGGGCTGGGGGCAGGGCTGGAGCCGTCGGAGCGGCTATAGTCACTGTGGGAGGCGGGCCGCAGGGCGGGGGCCTCGGGCTTCTTCAGCATGCCGGGCTGGAAGGCGGAATGGCGGCGGGCGTGCTTCATAAGGTGGTCACTGCGCATGAAGCGCTTCTCACACAGCGGGCAGCCAAACCGCTTCTCGCCCGTGTGCGTGCGGTAGTGCCGCGCCAGCTCGTCTGAGCGGGCAAACTTCTTACTGCAGTCAGGCCAGGTGCAGGGGAAGGGCCTCTCTCCTGTGAGACATGGGGGGGGGACAGGGGGAGAGGTTGGAGGTCAGCCTTCATATGTTTTTGAGTAAGAATCAAAAGTGCTGTGTTACATCCTGGTATTTCGCACCGAAAGGTGGGGGGTGCTAGAAAAGCTGCGGAGAGACGGGGAGCAGGAATAACACAGGTAGCTGTCAGATATGGCATTAGACCGGTGTTTCCCAACCTGCAGACTGTCCACGTTTTTGTCTGCGTGTTCCTGAGGACTGGGTTAGGAAACACTGCATTACACTGATGAAGGGAACCCTAGGACTATGCCATCCCCCTCAAGCCCTCAGGCAGACCCATAGCTGCCCCGAGGCAGACCCATAGCTGCCCCGAGGCAGACCTATAGTTGCCCCGAGGCAGACCCATAGCTGCCCCGAGGCAGACCCATAGTTGCCCCGAGGCAGACCCATAGCTGCCTGCATGCCTCCCAAGCAGCCCCCTCCACCTACACTCCACACACTTACATACTTCTTCATTAACACTGTACGATACCCATGTACTGCACCCAAGAACGCTTCTCAGGAACACTTCAACCCACTGTCGACCATGCCAGCCATGACATCACGCTGTTGGGCTGTTTTTCAAAACGAAATTCGGTGTCAACAATCAACAGCAAGATGGACAAAGCCAATGAGAGCCAACCACAATTCCAGTTAGCAAAATACAGACGCTCCACTACTTACGAATGAGATACGTTCCGAATGGCCATTCGTAACTTGAAATGTTCGTATGTCGTTATTCCACATTATTTTAAGGGTATACGCAAATACAAAGAACTAGGATGCTGGATGTACGCATGCTATGCTGTTGCGCGGCGGGAGTAGCAGCCAGAAGTCATACTAAGCGGGATTGGAGAGCAGAAAAAAAAATATTATGTTGCGAACAGGAAACGGGAGCCCAATAAACACAATTTAGACTTACAGTCCGCTTCGTTCGTATGTCTGAAAGTTCATAAGTTGAAAGTTTGTAATTAGGGAAGTGTCTGTATGTATGTTTGTGCTGGAAATTCAAGTACCGACACAATAATGACCCAATTCCATTCATTTAGCAAAGTATGTATGTTTGGGGTGGAACAATGACACAAAGCAGAGAGCAAACCCTGCAGATCATGTACAGACATACCCATAAAGAACCAGAATTGTGTCTGGTACCGAAGATACATCTTCAAAGTATTGACTCAAGGGCTTGATACCCTTTGTAAATGAGATGAGACTTTCTATTTGGAAATATACTTTATTGTATCATGAATGCGCCAAACTTCGACTGTGTTGAAAGCAGAAAAACATTATTTCCATGCACTTTTTTTTTATGTGAAAGAGTGTGGGGGCGGGGTGGCTGAGCCCTTTCTGGAGGTATTGTATGTGTAGTCATAACACACAGCCACACGAAGCCACACTGAGGGGGGAGGAGTCGCCATGACAGGCTGCAAGCCGCCTGAAAGCTCTGCTCAGCAGCAGCGGGCCCCCCCCTCGGCTTTACACTCTTATTTACACTCTTATCTCATAATGATCCCCTCCAAGTTCTTACAAACAAGTTGCAAAGGCAAATATTGGCCTGAAACAAACATTCGAAGTACACCAGAATCTTAAATGTTTCCCGGAATGAGGAGCCCTGTTCCTTGATTGGGTTGGTATCAACAGAGCTGTGTAGCCTCATGGGAACAATGTGGGTCAGGGGCTGTAATAGCACCACAGGAGTCTGGCTCTGTCTCACCAATTCATTCCCACCCCCCTACCCTGCCACGGTGCCCCTTCCCCACATGTTAGGGGTTCCTTCTGGGTCCCGATGTTCAGCTTGATGCCAGAACCTGCTGATAAGCCAGCCATTTTTGGACTGGTGCCAGAGTCTGGGTGCAGAAGCCCCCTTTCTCTGTTCAGGAGAGAGAGTAGGGGCATGACCCAGTAAACCCAGTGGCATGTTAAACTGGGCGGCAACCCTGCCCGCCCTGGACCAATGGAACCATCAGATTATGTCACAGGTAGCAGGGTTATGTTAAATGGAACCAGGTGTTCGCTCATGAAATAGCTCAGCACACAAACATCCCAGCCACAGTTTTTCCACATTAAGGTTGCTTGCCAATGCCGTGAGACCTGCCCTGGAGCATACGAGTGAAAATTCAGCACCTCCAGCCCCTTCCTGCCTGAACAAGTCCAGGAGGCCCATCACCAGCATCACAGAGCAACTTAAAAACTGAACACTCTTCTTGTTTCTTCAGCATTGCAGTGCAGCATGTAAATGATGTGGGTACTACAAGTAAATGATGTAGAGATGGTACATGTAAATGTGTAAATATGTAAACGGTGTAGAGCATCATATATGTAAGTGGTGTGAAGGGAGGTACTTGTAAACGGTGTAGAAATTGCTACATGTAAATGGTGTAGGGGGTCATAAATGTAAATGATGTAGAGGTGGTACATGTAAACTATGTAGAAGGTGGTATATGTATGCAATGTAGAGAGCCATGCATGTAAATGGTGTATGGGGTGGTACATGTGAAACGTGTAGGGAGTCATACACATAAATGGTGTAGGGGTAGTACATGTAACGGTGTAGGGGATGGTACATATGAACAGTGTAGGGGGTGGTACATGTAAATGGTGCAGGGAGTGGTACATGATGTTGCGTGTGAAGGCACAGATCTCTCCAGCAAGTCTGAGAGAAAGACACAGAAGTGGGTGCCGGGAATCACTAGAGCGTGGGCTGTACTGCAGCATAAAACCACAGAAGAAGCAGAAGTACAAAAAACGAATCAATCTCCAAATCTTTTTTACAGCTTGCAATGGCATACTATGATATCCGTACATGGTCTGTGGCTAGATCAATCTCAGCCTGAACCCAAATATAAAAACATTAATGAACTCTGCTAGGATATTCATTCCTTCATTCATTGTCTTAGAACTGCTTATCCAGTACCGGGTCACAATAGCTGGGGATGTTTCACAGGAAGCACAGGACATGAGACAGGGGGTGATGGATGGGATGCAAGTCACAGCATAATTTAGAGACAGCAAACCAGATGAATCTTTGGACAATGGGACCCCAACTGCAGATTCTGGAAAACAGCCACACAGACATGTAGAGAACATGCATCCACACAGACATGTGCAGAACATGTATCCACACAGACATGCAGTGAACATGCATCCATACAGACATGCAGAGAACTCCACACAAGAGTAGGAACTAGACCACCCAGAATACATTCTGTATGTATAAAAAATGTAGCTTATCTCTATCATTGAATGGACTTCCAGAGGAAAAACAGGGTTAGAACAAATATTTGTCACTGCATTTCCAGGGGGAATTATTCGGTACAGTTCTGTAAAAGAACTTAAAATAATCGGTGTATACTAATCAAATGCAATGACAGCAGAATTGTAACTGTAAAACATATCATGTTTGTTTTATATAAGTATTTGGCAACAAGCGAAGCATTAAACTAGTTCTCTATGGCCTGTAAAGAAGAGCAGGAACAGTCTTTGGGTTGTGGAGCACTGAGACTTTCCATTACAGATCAGATATACTGAACTGCAGGAGGCGTTTCAGATGCAGTGTCGGAATAAACAATGTGCCCAGCGAACAGACTGGGCTGGGGCTTTCTTGCAAACTTGTTCCCTGCTGGATCTTGCTGAAAGTATTAAAGGCTTATCTCACTAAGGTTACTTCTGGGAAATGTATGTTCTAATACTTTGCAGTGGAGTTTGTTATGACTATGGAACTACTGAAAACATTATAGAATTTAAGAAATCCTCACATTCTTTGTTTTAACACTCACTACTTTTCCCCCAGCTTCACAGCTGCTGAGTACACTTCCCTGTGATGTGTAATAACCAGCAGTTGGATCTTAATGTGACTACAAGACCTTTTTTATAGTGTTCATTGATCACTGTGTAAACTTGAATTTCAGCTACACAAATCGACAAAGCGGAAAAGAACTGCAACTTCGGGACTATTTTCAGTCCAATTTTTTGTGTATAATCCTGGAATATTATATTATATTGTTTGCAATGCATGCACTGAACTATAACGAAGATATTTAGCATGATGCTGTTTATCATAAAAATTAGTGGAAGATGCTGTACAGGCATCCCATTCAGGGTATACCTCGGTCTTGTGCCTTGTGTTGCCTGTGATAGGTGCTCCAGGCCCCCTACAACCATGGCCAACATAAGTGGATGGACGGATCGATGGTCAAGCTAGAGATCAATGGCTCTCTCTCTCTGATCACCAATTGAAGTAGTAATATGGTAATAGGTCCATTTATTCATACAGTACGAACATTAAGCTGAAACAAATGTCTCCATGCAGTTGTCCCTGTTGATGGATGGGGGGATGGGGAGGTTGTGAAAGGGTCAAGGAACATGCCGAACTCACAGTGCTGTAGACCCCTTCCTCCCAAGGGCCTGTTCCTCCAAACACCTGCCCCTGTCAGCTCCTCACATTGCCCGAACAGAAACAAATTCCACCAGCAAAGGATCACCCTTCACATGCTCAGCAGACAAACCAGGAGAGTTACATCTGTACTTATTGTCTCTAGGTTCCTAAAATCCAGCCAGTGCCCTCTTACGTATTACCAACACTACATGTGCACCATTTACATTGTTTTGTAGTTCAGTGTTTGTTAAAATTCCTGAATTCTTTGTGATTGGTGTTTAGTTTGTTCTCAAACCACTGAAAAATCAAGCTTAGTCTTCATTAATTGCACAAATTTGTTTAGTCTTGTGTATGTTCGGTTTTTGCTTAGTGGTCAACCCCCCTCATGTCACCATTCAAGGTGTGCATTGTATGTTTGTATTGCATTTACTGTATGAGTGAACAAAATGGGTTTTATAAACATACTGCAGAAAAGAACAAACTCTTCAACTTTAGCAAAAAAGTCAAATATTTATGTATTTGATAATAGAAGTGAGAATCTCATACATCAAACACAGAAAAATAAAGATAATTTAGGAGACTAGCCAATCAGAGCTTCAGTTCTAAAAAGCAAAAATAGTTTACTAGACAATTAGGACAATAATCAAAAGAATGTGAAACAGAAATGAGAGAGAGAGAGAGAGACTGTCTTCCTGAACTTACTGCTAAGAGTTGAAAAAAAACTGCTCATTTTGTCTGGCCCCTATCCGCGCAATTCAGGAACAAACTCGGTGAACTGCTCTCTCAGATGCTATCAGCAGTGTCAGTTATGGCTCATGCCACTGCGAAAACCGCAGAATCAAAATAAGCTCCTTGGTGGCGTGTTCCTCCACGTCAGAGGCCCCAGGCAGCGCGTGATCATGTCTTTTCATTAAGTTGTACAGGTAGAAAAAAAATGTATATTAAATGTATATTAGCTGAAATGGGTCTGCAAGGACATGCAGCTTTAACCTGAAATTACTGAAATAACCAACTTTCTAGGTGTCTACAGTCACAAATATAAGCAAGTACATAGGAATATTTCTCACTTCTCACTGAAAGATCCGTGCCAATCAACAATTCATTTTCCCCGATGTCCCAGTCAAACACTGACCACTTCAAAGGGCAAACGCCTGAGGCACAACTCCCATCAGCAGATGTGGTAGCCTAGCGGTTATGAGACTGCACTGCTTATGTATAAGTTAACCTAAAGCCCAAAAGGAAATGGCCAATTCACCCAGTTTGTGAATATCAAACCATAGCCAAGTAGACAAAGTGGGCTTTAGATTAAAAATATGCCTGCCAGAGTACTTAATGTGTCAGCTGCAGTGGCAAACAGGCACAAGGGGAGGAATATGGTAATGTTTCAGCGACAAGACCGCACCCTAACCCTGCCTCCACCCAAAGCTGTTTCCCGTCTGCTTGCAGTTCCTGTTCTCTGATAGCAGCGGTCACGCTGCCCCCATCTGGGTGTCGCAAGCGCCTGGAGACTGGGTTCCCAGCATGGGGGAGGGGGGTGTAGACCTATGGCGCCGGGACCCAGGACCCGAAGGCTGTGCGTTCAAATTCCAGAAAAGAAAATGCTCACACTTAACTGGAAGTTATATCTGCTCTCACCTTAATCTCACGCCTAACCTCTGGGGCTCTCACGTGTCACCATTCATACTTTCACAATGCACAAGGACTGCCTCAGTGAACTATAGACATTCATGCTCGCACATTCATTTCAAGCCCTGCCAATGCATTTCACACAACCTTCCACAGAGGCAGGACCCAAAGAGATCCTTGTTTAACCTTCAGCTGCACAGTTCAGCCACAAAGTGTGTTTTTCTTCCGCGGCGCTCTGCCGAATGTGCTAATCGGGTCGTCTGCACACCCCCGTCAATGGCAGGCATTGACTGGCCCTGACACGCACTGCAGCCCCGGCTGCCTTCGCGCAGGATGGCACTGGGCTCAGGGAGGAGAAGCCAGCTGAGCTCTGCTGCCTGTACATCCCTCTCTTCCTGTCCCTGGTAACTGACACCATGGTGCAGACCACCGCCACAGCCAGGCCTCAGAGCTGCAGGCTGATCTCTGCCCCCACGCCCCACCCCTGCTCCCTGAATAGGCAGGAGGTCTGAGACTCCAAAGAAAGAAAAACAAAATTGTTGTGTTCCATACATTGATTCTCCGATCTACTCGTCGATGGGGCTGCTGAGGGAATCGTTTCCATACCACCTCTCAGATAAGAGACCATGGGATATTTTGGCTCCCTTTCACTCTCTCCCTCTTAAAAAAACAGGGACACAAGACTAAAATATGCTTGCTGCATGCCTTACCCTGAAGGATGGCCTTTTCCACTCTGTTATTCACACACGATTGGGAGATATTCCATTCACACCCTGACCTGGTCTACTTTCGTGCTCTGCTACCCTGCTCCCGCCCTCCACTTCCCCTAACCGGCATTTTCCCAGTTGGCTTTGGCCAGGCATACAATGACAGCCATAGTTCGTAGTCTGTAGCCATAGTCATTGTCTGGGCAGGTTTGCTTGGGTCACATTCTACTGTGTCTGTAGCAGTTGAAATAAAAAAAAATGAAAAACCTTCTACACAAGGTTGCACTTTATTGAAATGAGAAGAATCGTGTGTATTAATGCATGAAAAGGACCTCATCACAACACAGATTCTTCGATAACAAACAAAAACGTGTCTACAATAAGATTTGAAAAGATGGCCCTCTTATATTGTAAGTGCTGCTGACTGATGACAGCGGAATGTGGGTTCTGACTTTTATGTTTGGGGCCCAGAGAGTCCTAGTGAAAAATAAAATGCTAAAAACTGTTGGACAGGCTGCTTTATGTGACTTGGGATCAGGCAATACCCCTGGTTCTTTATTCTACAAAATGTTATAATGATCAATGGAGATACTTTTATAGAAAGACACCATTTATACACATACATACGCACTGGCTCTGTGGGTAATTCTGCACCCACACACTTAAACGGACGGGGGTTCAAATCTTGTGTGCATGTAGAATGGCTGTGAATTATTTCTGTCTCCAGATTGCCCTTACACTCCGCTCCGGAACCCAGTCCTAATAATTACTCCCGACAAACTATCACAAACATCTTTGTACTTACTTGAGACGGCCATTTAAGAGGAAGTCACCGCGTCACCGAAAAGATAACAGTGCCTGACAAGTGCTCCCCCGTTCAGTGTCCTCTTCCTAGTTTAGAGTTCACTTCCCAGTTGTTGCTGACCGCTCGCAATTTCGCACATCAAAGATCTATAGCTTGAGTCTGGAGGGAGGGGGGTGTCTCCCATTAGCAGGAACCAGACAAAGCTGTCTGGTAACCTTCAGCCTCCGCCTGCCACAGTCTTCCTGGCTGTGACTCAGCTCTGAGCAGCAAGGACAATGTGCTCCATGGGAATGGGAACTGCCTAGGACCCAGTTTTCTTCTATCTGGGCGTAAACACATGGCTCCTAGGGTTTGTGCCAGTAGGTCACTTAACTTCTCTGTTAGATCCAGTCTTGTCCTACCCCAACACTGATGTAACAGCCAATGCTTAAGTAATAAACACATAAACGCCAACCCCTGATGACCCCTCTGCCAAATGGTAACTCAGCAGGCATAATCTCAGGCTAAATCCTCAGAGAATAACTGCTAAATATGTCTGCTGTACATTAGCAGCTGTGGCTAATAAATGAATATAACTGTCTGCTATCTGCTAACTAGCTATTCTCTTTCTGCTTATTAGCTTCACTTCGCTTTAAGCTTTTTTAAAAAGCATGTCACAAATAATAATTCACATATAACATCTATATTGGCCCTGGAGAGTATGAATAATTTGCAGATTAATAATAATCTTAGTAACTCTTTGTAACTTTTAAGAAATAAGCAAATGCATTGTGTGCACATTATTCTGGGTTCGTCAACCTGACATATTCATAAGACACCCTTCTTTTTTACTGAGTTCTTCGGTAGGATCTAAGAGGCAAAACAGGTACTAATGTTGTCTTTAGGGTTCCTGGCCCATCCCAGATCTGCAGAAGCCTAGAGTGACTACTTTACCAGGGCCATATTCAGCAATAGTTCAAAAGTAAGGGCACTGAAAGTGTAGGAAATTACTGAGTCAAGTGAGGACTCAGCTCTCTTGGCTCATGTATTTGTTTTCATAACACTTAATTCCCACATCATTTGAGCTGTGGCGTTTTACTGGAATCCCGGTTCTCTGTGCTCTACTAGTAGAGACTGTTCCAGAATCTGCTGAGTATTCAAAACCCTGCCCAGGAAGGCTGATCCGGAGTCTCTGAACTCACATGACCCGCCTGAGCTGACTGTTAAAATGAAGGAGACGTTCAGGCTTATTTCACTAGAAAACTTTGAGTCACTAACAAGAAGAAGCAGGGAAGTAAAACAGTTGCAGTCTGGGACCAATTCAGACAAAATCTAAAAGAAATTCAAATGATGCAGCTTTGAATTAAAAATTAGAAATGAAGTAACAATAAATGTATAGAATTTAGGTACCTCTAAAGCATGTCAGAAAAATATTTACATTAGGGTAGCCATTCAATTCCCTTTTCCCCCTTTTTATATCTATTACCAGGCCATTTTAGATCTTAATGTGAATGTGTGTGCTGCCAGATTCAGTATCATATGCTGTGTCAAAATTCCAGGAAAATTCCAGAAAATCTGTAGCCTTTTCTACCCAAGTATGAAATTTCATCCAATCATATAGTAAATTTATACGAGGTTCAGGATATTTTTAATTTATTTTTTATTTACGAAACTAAATCGAAAGCATATATTCAGGTACATCATTTCTTAAATTCAAAATAAATCAATAGATGTGTTTTGCAATTACCGTGTTGTACCAAGGGAAATAATTTCTTTTGAATGCATAGTAGTGCTCTGAGATAAGGTTATGAGCCTGGAAATCTGATTATACTAAAACGATTATCTTTGCATGCTTGACTGTTTGAAGTAATGCCTCTGGAATCCTAATGGCTCAGTAGAACACAGGTCAAAGCTTGGTTTCCGTCGGATAACCTTCTTCCATCCAACCTATAACTTAATACCACAATGCAGTAAAACAGCAAGATACCTGACTTAAGTAAAAAATAATAATAAAAAAATAAAAAATCAAATGGTAATTGTCCATCAGTAACAAGTGTTTTCATGCACATGTGGGTTCAATCATTTTGCAAAGAATTGAACATTGTTGCTAGTGTGTAATAAACCACGGTGCCTATTCTAATATATTTTTTTTAAAGTGAATTTCCAAACACCTGGGTGAACAACTTCCACAAACACCGCCCACCCACCTACCCACCCCTCTTGTACGTGATGCATTAAGCAGGTAACTCCTTCTCTACTCTGCATTGTCGACACACTGCTTGGGTGGGGTGTAAAGTTTGGCCAAAGACCTGTTTTCACATGGTACAGATGGGCTTACGATCGTCAGACTCAGTCCCTCGGAGGTCTGCTAGCTGAGTCTGTTGCCGGTCAGATCAGCTGGCAGCCGGCGTTGGGGGGGCGGGGGTGTGGCGCATCACAACAAAGAAGCTCAGAGGCAGGCGAGCGACTGCAGTCGCACCAGCCCCCACACTTTCCGCTGCGCTTTTTGGTTATTCTACACCTCAAAAGAGTGAAAAACACACTGCGAAATGTGCACTACATCTGAATGAACGCATACAGGCCACCCGACGGCGTTGTTTCATTTCCCATTTACGTATTCTGGTATATTCTTTTTTTTTAGTTTCACATCTTTGGGCATTATTATTATTTAATTGCAGCTTTATTCGTGCAGAAGGTGGACGTTACCTGTAGCCGCGTTTATTTCTAGCGTACTGTCCTCGTTTGACACGATACTTTTTAGCGGCCGCCCAGCCCTGACCCGGGTTATGAATGAAAGCTTCAGAAGTCTTTCACTAGGTTTAAAAAGTACTGCACTGCAATTCAAGTTAATTAATTGATCAAAAACATGTTAATATTTATCAGAACTCTTTCGGAAGCGACGGTAATGACTGAAGTTATCTGTTACGCACCGGTGTTTAATATAACTGTTTTGTTAACCACAGACGAATACAACAATTACTCTATTATAGTGTTTTATTGTGTTCTCCTCACTTTATACACAATTTTCTAAGCAACAATGAACACCTGCTTAAATTCCGACTGACCTGTGTGTGTCCTTAGGTGGGCTTTAAGATGGGACGACTTTCCATAAACTTTTTCACACCCTGAATAGTGGCATTTGTGCTTTTTCTGTGCAGATTCGTGCAGAATGTGACAAATTACAGGTTTTCTTTTTGCTTTGAGACCGTGGTCGCCGTGCAGAGCGGTAGGTGTGGCAGTGTTTCCATCCTCTCTCGAAAGGGTCGTTAATTTGTTATCTTCCCTTACTTTCCCCTGTTCGGAAACACCGGGGGTGTGCTGGTTTAAATCCGCCAAAATCCTAGCTACCATAAAGAGATTGGAGTTGTCTTTCGCCAGAAGGTCAATGGGTTCCATTCCGTTTCTTGGGACAGTGGCAGGATCTGGTCTGATTTCCCTACTGTTCCCTTTAGAACTGTGGACAATAGGACCATTAGACATTGACACAAGGCACTCAGCTGCAAAACGATCCATTTCGTTACAGCGACCAAGCTTCCACGTTTTTATTATGCTTCGCTTGCTTAAATTATTTTCTCCCTTCAGTCGATTTGTGCGATGACACTGAGGTAGTTGGGTCAAAAAAAAAAAACTGGAGATGTTTTACCGGCTTTTCGGAAAATTCAACTTCCTGGATTGCGATGAAAAAAAACGTCTGTGCATTTAATCAAACACGTTTGTCGCTGGGAGCATATTTTGTCTCAAGGTGATTCTTTGAAAGTCCATCGGATCGAAGCTGATACTTCCCATCATCGCATCTGTTCACTCTCCGGTATACTGACAGTATAATATTCTTTTATTAGAGCTGTGTGTACCCATGCTGTGGGCGTGTCAACCGGGAATATTTGCCTCTGTCGTCAGTGGAGTTGCAAAGCGGTGTTTTCTCTGGCCCCTATGGACACTTTATTTCTGAAGACACCTGTTCGAAGCTGCACAAAACTATACGCACTTAGCGTGGGACTGAACATGCAATAATGCAATCTTTTCGTAATCGACAAAAAACAGTGATTAAGAGTTACATCGTACTAATGACGTAACGTCAATGGTAATTATCACGTGACTAGTGGGAGGAGAAATGTTGCGAACACCGGAATCCATCCTCCGCGCCGTCTTTTACACAAATATACTAAATTAACTCCACATGCCGCATAAGAAGTATTCAGTCGGTCTTGCGTGATTATTTTATGAACACAGAGAAACATTCAGAAAAAATATCTGATTATTTACTGCTAAGGTTAACGAAAAACAAAACAAGTAAAAAAGTAAAACAACTAGAGCAAAATATAGACTATTAAATATATAGACAAAGCCAAACGACTGTCGAAAATGAAGGGCGAACTTGCAAATCACGCAAATATACTTATATTTCCTATTGGCCTGCTCTTGACGTGAAGTTTTTTATTATTATTATTTTGGCGTTGGAGGGGGGTTACAATAGGACAGGCAGTACACCTTACAACCCCTCCCACCCTCCTCCCACATGGTTTAGGTTACCGCCATGGCTTTCTGCCAGTTAGGCATGTGCGGATGTGTGATGTTGACCCAGTCTAAGAGTGTTGCAAATTCGTTTTAAACGTGCGATTTTGTTTCTGAACTGTCCATAGTAACAGACAATGACGCCTTTGTCATTATAGTGACAACACGTTCATGGTACGATATGGCCCTGTCCCTAACACAGCTGCTCCGGAGACATACATGTTTAGTTTTGTAAATTTTAATATTCGAATATAGAAATTACACCGATGGGTTTTACGCGAAAAATCTGAACTCAATGTATCTTTAAAGGTTTGCAGTTTTTTTATGTTCCAATTCAGTCTCGCCAAACTGAAAACGTAATTACCTTATACAAAGGTCTAATCTATGATAATTATGTTTGATGTAGCATACATTAAAAATGATTTTTGACATTATTAAATTGTGACAGTTATCATTTATGGATACAAAGTCTGCAGAACGGCCCAGTGGTGTGTAGGCACCAGATCTCCGTATACAAGGGCACTGCTGTTGTACCACAGAGTGAGATACTTAATAAAGCAACATCCTGATTTTTACAGGAACCTACAGACTGTAATGCAGCACTGGAATTTCATCAGATGTGATGTTAACATCCAGATGTGACATTTTAACCTGTTTCTGTGAGGTAGGAAAATACCAAGACATTAAACCAAATGCAGGTTTCCACAGGTTATTAAAGGAGGGGTCTGAATTGGAAAATAACATAAATTCAGGAGGAAATAATGCAGCCTAGAACTGTGGGTAACATGAGTCAGGAGGTGATGTAGCAGCTTCAGCATTCACTAAACAAACAAAACAAAAAAAAATGTGAATTATCTGGTGAAGCAACCCAGTGTATTTTTAGAGTAGCCCATATGTACTGTCAGAAGATTGTGAGGAACAGGCTACATTGTCTGCATGTAAATAAGCACAGATTAATAATAATTTACTGTATATGGTTCAAAAGTGCAAGCTGAAAGCTCGGGCAGCAAGAAGCACTTTCCTGTTTAACGGTCTGGTTCCGGTTCAGAGCTCAGCTCAGTAGCAGAGGAGGTGGGGGGTGGAGGTGAATTTTACGAAGTGTACCTTTGGATAAATTTGCAACAATTTACCAAGAACCAACCCTTCCCCAGGTCAGCAAATCCTACCAAGAGGGTCCCCCACCCTCTCAGTGGTTTGAGTGCAGCATGTTCAAAAATGCAAAGAACTTAATTCCGGATTATTCTAATTGTCCTGAAGGTGCTGATTTGGGTCAGGAGTAGGGAAAAAGGTAGATGACTTAGAGTGGTGTGTTTGCATGACAGAGCCGGTAAAATGTCTGGTTGCTTCAAATGATAAACAGGCAAAGAATTGAACTGGTCAGGGTATAATTAAATAAACCTGAAAAGTGGATGGGAAGAAGTTATCAATAAAGAATCAAATTTTAATCTGCAAATTATATGTAATGTATTATTAAGATATGTTTCCAAATTGGATATGTCTCCCAATACTCCCAGAAGTATATAAGCATGTTTTATATGGGCTACCATGTATGCCGACTTCAACAGTACGGCAGAGGTTTTATGATTGTAGCAGAAATAAAGCCAAGTGTTAGTCACTGAATTTATGCTCTTCTTCTGAAAGCTCATATGAAAGAGCTTGTTTACAGCAGTCAGGCTTCCCCATGCAGAACTATGCTGAGAGTTCCTTGGAACGTGAGCTGCCACTTCTCTCGAGGGAGCAAAGTTTACAAACTTTTGTCATAAAGCATGATGGGCCCCGATTATGGGCTGAATTCAGCCGATCACACGGACTTCAGTTTGGGGTTTGTTTGTTGGACTTGGAGTGTTCTCATGAATGTGGAAGTTTTCCAAGGCCTTCTGAAGGCCGGGCTAGACAGTGCTCCTGATAAAAATAACCTCACTTGGTCCCAAATGGCCCCATCTTTCTATTTACCCATAAGCCACTGCTGTTCTACATGCCTTTCTTTTATGCCTTATATCAGCCAGTTCTAGAATCCTACAAACATATCAATATCTGTTTTTTGTTTCAAGAAGTCAAGCATGAAAGTCAGAGACCCTGCTATGTTAAACAGCTGTACTGTACTTTGTGCGGTTAGATGTTTTTGCTTGACACTTAGGAAATGTTTAATTTTTCACCTCTTTGGAGCCCTTCTCGGCTTCTGCAGTGCAGGGCTCAACCATTGAGTCAAGAGCAATGTGGCTCCTCAGTCCAATAATGAAAGTGGACAGTGTGCACATAGTGAACATTTGTGAGACATGTCCTTTGAAAATGCAATTATTTAAACATTGTTCATAGTTTGATATGAGGGATTTGTCATTAGAGATGCAATTGCATAATCTGGGAAATGAAAAAAAAATCCAGGCTTTCCAGAACTACATTGCAGTGTAGGCATGCAGTGAGCCGGGAGCCTGTCCGGAGAAGCACAGTGCACAAGGCCGTGGACATCTTGGACAGGATGTCAGTGCTTGATAGGACACATAACTGCACAGCAAGGACAATTTACAGTCACCAATTCACCAAACTACATGATTTTTAACGGCGAGAGAAAAGCAGCAAAAACACAGGAAGAACACACAAACTCCATGCATACCAAGATGTGAGCAGGTATCTAACCAACCACCACTGGACACGTGAGGCTGCCATAGACAAAGACACAAAGCAAAGACAGAGATAAACAAAACCAAACACTAAGGATAAAATAAAACTCAATAAATGAAAGAAAAGGTAAAGCAGGCCTTCGGCCAGCCTCAGATCCATAGCTGGAGAGATGCCAGCTTCTAAGCCACTCACTCAGCCCATAGAGCTATACAGCAGTCCAGGGAGCAAGGAAACACACTCGGGACAGAGGGAATTTTATGGCCAGTGACACCTGCTGGCCAAATGAGGACAAAACAAATAGGACAGGGCCAGATGGACACTGATCCTGACAGAGCTGTAGCTGCCCCTGTTTAGCTACTTTTACAGTCTCATGATCACTGGCACTCAGAATGACTCCTATTCTCAAATGTTAATCACTGGCTGCTTCCTCATAAGTCAACAGCTCAACCCATCTGGTTCAGCAGCAAATACAACTGTATCATGGCTAGGTCTTAAGGAACTATGCCTGACTAATAGCTGGGTCATTATCAAGTGTGCCTGTAGAGCAGCCAGGTCATTATCTAACATTAGTTAACAGTCATCTTACAGCAAATATAACTTGTAATAGAACTTGTTTTCCCTTCAACCAAGGATGCATTTTAGATGCAGAAGTCAGCTTCCCTAAAATTACCCATGGTGTGTACATGCACACTGTGATAAACTAGCATCCCTTCCTGGGGTCTCCTTAAATTCTAGGATTCATGCAGTTTTCAGGGGTTATTTTACGGTACCAGCCCATTACTGCCACCATGTTTAGGTGCGATTAGGACAAACAGGCACCTGCCGGGCTGTGACAACAGCACTGTAGCTGTGGATTAGCATTCTAGCTGCTGGCTGTCAGTTAGCAGGATTAAAATGGGATTTTCTTTTCAGGATCTGAACACATGTTTTGTTTTGTTTTTGCTGTTGCTTTTAGTCTTTGCTGTTTACAGCCCAAGGGGTGTTTTTCTTTCTTTTGAGTTTGCTTTGTTCATCATAGAGACATGATCAGTTTACAGACTCAAGTCATTCCAAATCCTGAATCATGTATGTAAAATGGTAAATTGCACCATTTTAAAGGTTTCTTTTATGTTTTGTTTCATAATACTGTGTGGGAAAAACAACAGTTTCTATAACTGCCAAATGGACAAGATAATAATAATAAAATATAATAAATTATTATTATTAATAATAATTAATAGGTTTTACATCTTAAAACTATTCTGAGTTAATAAAATACATTAAATGTTGTATCTATATTTAATTGCTTACAACATACAAGGCATAAACCCCAAAACCAGCTGCTAAATTATAAATAAGGTCTGTGTATTTTATTGTAAACCATGCTTGATGGTTTTGCCATGTGATGTGCTTTCAATGTTCCATCATAAACTCATGGTCTGCGTTTACGTTACGACTGGGTTATAGTATGATGGCTCAGTTATAATGCATTTTAATGCACACACTGGTCGTATGCTGAAGTTTTAAAAGAACTTAAAAAGAATTTTCGTCAAGCATCTCTCAAAAGCACTTGGAAGGGCTCCCTTCTATACGTTGTAAAAGCCTGAAGCATCCCGAGTAATACAATTTTACGTTGGATGCGTCACTCAGCCAATACCAGAAATGTGGCAACCAGCTGTATTTCGAATAACAAAAAACGGCGGTATAAGTACCCCTCCGTTAAAATACAGATGTTACTGAAATGGGTGTGCCGAAAATAACTTTAAAACGCTAATTTAAAGCCCGTAAACAATAGTCGTTTACTGCTACTAGGTTGCGTGAAAATTAAGATAATCAACAGAAACCGACTATCATCAAAATTATATGAGCAAAGGGAAACGTTAATTACCAAGTCGAAAAAAGAAAAACACGCTGGAAATGCTTGCGTTTTGGTATTTAACACTGCTTTGCACGTACACTGCCCGTAATTTTCTCGATCGATTGCTTACTTTCCCAAAATCGGGGGTTTTCAACCTTAAACCAGGACATTTACTACGTTTTACGATTAAACATTCGAGCCCTCACGTTAAATATGCCTTTTGCTTTTTTTATTACCCACCCCCCTCAGCACAAACACATTCTTCTGGAGGTTGTTTTGATCGCTAATGTCAACGAGTTTGCTAGTGGGCGTGGGAAGCATGATCGCCCGCAGTCAGTCCGGGCGAGGGCGGCGCGTAGTAGGAAAGCGCTCAGCAGACACTGTAATCTCAGCCCAGAGTCTAAAGCTGAAGAACAGAAAACGCAATAATTTTGGGCCGAAGTCCAAGAATAATCCGTCCTCGTGTACAAGTGACACACCAAGCTTGCAGGATCCAAAGGATGAACAGTTTCTGCTTGCGTGACCCTGCTTGCACATTATTAATAGCATTGCCTGAGTCACTGCACTTGTAGTACGCTAAACTGCTGGTGCTACTCACGCAATCAGGGCAACATTACGGCACCGAGCAAGCAATATCACCCTATCAGATAGAAACCGCAATTATCTGACTCATTTCTGGTTTCACTTTACACACACCCAGGACAAATATAAAGTCTGGAGTCTAATCCTAAATTCACCCCAGTTAAGTACACTGTACTTTTCTCCTGCTGCAGTGACAAGGTCCCTGGAGGATACAGTTATGCTGAGACAAACAGTTAACTTGCAAATGCTTTTAGTCATTGTGTTTTTATATACATGCATAATAATATTGGGGCCAACTCTGACCTGGAGTTAGAGGCTTATGGCTTATATTTTTCTTAAATTTATTTTTATATGACGCAAAGACCTATCATTTTTCGGATTGCTCACACCTCAGTGTTTATGCACAGGATATGGCAACCACACAAAAGTACTACCCAGTGGGTGGTTTAAAGTAAGACAATGTAAGGACAGGCTCCACGCACACCCCTGCCCTTTTGGTGTTCTAGTGATACATGATCCGTTCTGGTATAACAACCTGTAGCAGTGAAACACCTTAGGAATGCCAGACGTCACAATCAGGAGACAGTGTCAGAGCACCTTTATGAAATCACGCCAGCTATGAGCTGCACAATAATTCCATAAGCGTGCTACATTGAAAGCCTAGGATTATCCTCAGTCACACCCCCAAGGTTACTCCGTGTTGTATTATGCCAACACAATATAGCAGTTATTCTATATGAATATGAATAGATTGTAACAAATAATACACTGCTCAAAAAAAATTAAAGGAATGTTTTTTAACCAGAGTATAGCATCTAGTCCAGTGTTTTTTAACCCAGTCCTGTTTTAGCTTCCTCTCAACTCCCAGCGCACCTGTACCAAGTATTCGGTGTTCCTGATTGGCTGTGAGCTGGGAGGGAGCAAAAACATGCACTGTCTGGGGTTCGCCGAGGACTGGGTTAAGAAACACTGATCTAGTCAGTTAAACTGGTGGGATATTGATCTGGTAAGTTAAATAGCAGAGGGGGTTGTTAATCAGTTTCAGCTGCTTTGGTATTAATGAAATTAACAACAGGATCACTAGAGGGGCAAGAATGAGACGACCCCCAAAACAGGAATGGCTTAACAGGCAGAGGCCAATAACACATTTCCCTCCTCATCTTTTCTGACTGTTTTTTCACTAGTTTTGCATTTGGCTACAGTCAGTGTCAATACTGGTAGCATGAGGTGATACCTGGACCCTGCAGAGGTTGCACAGGTAGTCCAGCTCCTCCAGGATGGTGCATCAATACGTGCATTGACAGAAGGTTTGCTGTGTCTCCCAGCACAGTCTTAAGGGCATGGAGGAGATTCCAGGAGACAGGCAGTTACTCTAGGAGAGCTGGACAGGGCTGTAGAAGGTCCTTAACCC